>JASFAT010004775.1:0-253914 GCA_031353405.1 Baronia brevicornis
CTTCCTATACCCATTCTTGAAAAGCATAAGTTGGAATTAGTGCAGTATAATTAGATTGAAATAAAAAGAATTAGCGTCTACTGCAGATTTAAATTCAAGGCAAATTTTATTACGTCCCATACTATTTACTCCATTGCTTAGAACTACAAGAATTCTGTGTTATGATGAGCAAGTAACCAAAGCGAATGTGTTAAATTGAAGTGCTTGAAGCGGGATCACTAAATTTACTCATAAGAATCACAATGTACGGAAGGGGCTGGGTCGTCAATATAATATTGTTTTATGTCCTGAGATGGAGGATAAAGGTTTTGAATAACGGTAGAGATGAAGACTTCTTTTTTGGTACATCATTTGGGAAGCTCTCCTTCTTGCGTTTTATTAGAGAAAGAATGTGACTAGAGGATGCTAGTCTAACATTAGATAATAGAAAATCAAACTCCTCAGAAAAATCTGGAGCATCGGGATCTAAATCCCCTTCATCTATCCCAGAGCGAAACCAGGAGTAACATGAAAATATCTAAAAAACTAATCAATTAATAAAAACTTATGTGGCGGAAAGTAAAAACAAACTAATATTATGAGATTAAGAAAAACTCAAGTGAAAGTAAAAGTAAATGAAAAATTATCAATAAATTTTTTGACAAGACGTGTGATAGCCCACTTCCTACTCCATAATATGACTTGTTGAGTAGTGTCGGTTTTGTGCCAATTTCAGAGCAGACTTTTTAATTTATTAATTTGTTGATAAGATTGTATTTGTTGATAGATAAAAGTTTGCTAGTAACATATTTTTACTTATTTATAATACCGTATTTTTTTACTATTATTAACCATATTTGTGCTTTAAATTCTTTTATATTCACATTTAGTTTATTATATTTTTAAATAATTGTTATATTTACGTTTACCTCTCAAAATTTATTACAATGTGCCCAAATTTTATATTAGTAAATTTTACAACTTAGTCTATTAAGATCAAAATGAGATATTTTAACAAGGTTTTTTCCTAGTTAAAACGTACGTACACAAAACACACAAACGTACACAAGATCAAATGAATACCTAAAGAAAAAAAATATGAATACAATCATATTCAAGTTTGAACATACTTTATACATATATAAGAAAACACCACAACTAATCTATTTTAACGGCACCATAAATTTTCTTGATAAATGTGTAAGCCGCAAAGAAACCTATTGTCCCAGTCAAAAGCCAAAATGTCAACACCATGAGACCTGTAAAATAAAAAACCAAAAAGTCATAAAAAATTAGAATTCTTAATATTTTCGTCTGTATTTTTTATACAATCTTACCTGTATATCCTATATAAAGTAATGTCGGTATAAACTCCGTTATTTCCAATTTGGTAAAGAAATAAAATATAGAATAAATCAAAATGTATACAGCAGATCCTCCAGAAATAATGAAACTTTTCCACCACCAATGATAATCCTGCAAAATAAACTTATTTAGATAAAATTGCGTTAATTCAATAAAGCAATGGCTAATATTGCAAACTTAATATGGTTTTAAATAGTTTTGAAATGATGGACGAAGAAGTAGATAAATTTGTTTTCAAATTTAATTTTTATTTCATCAGTCTGAACAATAAAAAAATTTAGTTTTTTTTTATATTATGCACCCTATACCAGAACCTTTTAATTGCTTCATGATTCAAGCACATTTAAAGCATTACCAAAGTAAGTAATTTTACATTCATTAATTTTTTACGTCTTTATCAAATTATCTAAACTATACTGGTCATGATCAACATGGTAGCTACTGATTTTAAAAGTAATTTTATTTACAATCCTGTGCTGATGCGACATTACTTACCTCTCCACAAAGTTGGAAATACACCATAACAATCGATATTTGTGATACAGAAATTACCAAAATGCAAAATACTAAAAATAAAAAGCCAAAAAGGTAATAGAATTGATTTTCCCACAAAGCACTAAAAATAAAAAATAACTCAATGAACACAGCGCCAAATGGAAGAATACCCGCCATTAATATGCTGAAAGAGAAACGATAAATAAATTAGGTATCTTCAGAAATACACGCAAAATTATATAGACGCGTGCCAAATTTAAATATTCTTACCATATAACGACATTCATATACCAAACTTGTTCGGGTACTTTTCTCGGAATAAAGTTGGTCCTTACGGGATGTTGGAATGGTTGTTTTCTGCATCCAAAGTAATATCCCAAGTATATTAAAGGCAATGATATGCAAAACCAAAGGCACAATAAAGCCATCATAGTCGAAAAGGGCACAGCCCCACTGGAATGTTTACCCATAATGAAGAAGTTTAAAAAGAAACAAGTACCAAAAACAATAGCTGGATAAAGTGTTGCTGTTAGGAAAGCAGCTTGCTTCCATTGCTTCCCTTTCATTGTATTGTACAAACGGGCAGAGTAATAGCCTGCTATGAGACCCATGAACACATATAAAAATATTGCAGCAGTCATAAGTGCACCCCGGCTGGCTGGTGACAGCATGCCTAACATAGCAATGACTGTAACAAAAAAAGGAACATGTTTCTTCCAGTAATCATTTAAACCTTCATTTCGATTTCATTTGTAAGATATTCAAAATAACTGGATTCTACACAGGTAAAATTAAATCTTCAGAAATATATTTAGGTGACAAACAGTAATTGTTTTAAAAAAAAATATTATTTATAGATCAATAAAATAAAAAACAAAAATTTAAAATAACTTATGAGATAGCTTGCACTTATGAAAATAATCAAAAGGGTGTGTAAAATTTGAAGTGAAAAAAGATGTCTTGCATAAAATACATTAAATAATTTTGAAACTTAAAGTCCACAAAAAATTGTAAAGGAACCACTTAAGCCATGCTCTATAATTTGTGGTGAAGTATGTGCCCCGTATTACAACATGTATAAGCTGATAATTTCAAATACATATGTAAAACAAACTTACATATAGTAATAAGAGCCATTAAAAATACTTGAATTCCACTTCCTATTATAGCTGCAAATAACATACGTCTAGGGGGTGGTCTAAAAACATCTCCATGTACTAACTTCCATCCTGTTTCTTCAATCATATCATCAATACTTTCATCTGAATTGTATCTAGCTATATCTCTTCTTAAAGTTCTCACCATTATCATTGTCAATATACCTGGAATAACAATAAATTAAAAATAAAGTATCTGCCATATATTTCTGATAAATGATAGATGATATTATTCTATCATTTATATTTCTTGAACCATATTCTATTTTAATAAACATAAAATGTTGCATAAATAAACAAATATGAACACTAATTGCAGATAAAAATATGTTGATCAGGTCAAAAATATTTTTATTTGTATAATCAAGCCTTATCATCTATTACTATGCTTTACCAAAGTGATAATGGGCTGGACAAGTTTGTCAAGAACACACAACTGTTATGTATTGGCAAACAGTGTGGGATGCCATTGCCTAGACGAAGTTAGAATCTGCGTAGATTGGGTTAGGTACCATGCTCAGCAGTGGATGCTGCATAATGATTACAATAATGATGCAAATATTCTTCTCACATTTCTATATAAATGTATCTCCTATTAAAATATGACAGTTGATATTAGATTTGTTTTTACTAAAATAGAAAAATAATTATTATTTGATTGATGTGATTTATTTAAATTACAGAATAATAATAATTAGAGAATGGGTAGTTTATATCTTATTATTTTACCAAAAATCTTAATTATTATATTATAATAAAAAAAAACAAGAATTGATATGTAAATATTTTAACTAATTGAATAATAATAATCACCTGATAAAAAGAATAAGACAACAATTGAGTTCACAATTGAAAACCAATGTATTTGAACATCTTTCATGCCCAAATAGATATCCCATCTTGAAGCCCATCCTATTTCTGATTCTCCCCATTCTACAGAATATGTGAAGTATAACTTTGTGCCTGTGTCTTCATTAACTAGCTGGGGTTTTGCATCAGATAGAAATTGACAAGTATCATCATTAAATGTAAGCTCATCTTTGTCTACCGAAAAAGTTTCAACCTCAAAGCCAACAACTCTGTAAGAATCTCTGAAAAAATAATTAATTTCAGTATGTCAACATCACAAATTATAATTACTCTATTGCTAGGCCAGCCACACTGCACACAGTTCCACTGTGGATGGTATATCTTTAGGACTAAAACACATTTTTATAGTGATAAATGAATGATCTTAATCAGCCACACCTAACATCCACATAAGTGTATGAGTATTTGTTACATTATTATTAAAGATCTATTACCTACCTATATTTTTGCATTATAGAATTTGGGTTTCAAGTGTTACTAATGGACTAATGCATTTTTTTTTATGGGATAGGAGGGTAAATGAGCAAGCATCTCGCCTGATGGAAAGCAATCAACGCCACCCATGGACAACCGCGACACCACAGGAGTCGCGGAAGCGTTACTGGCCTTTTAGGTATGTATAGGCTTGTTTTTTGAAGGTTCCAATGTTGTATCGGTTCGAAAAGACTGCCGAGGGTAGCTGGTTCCATAACTGGTGCATGGAAAGTTACGAGAGAAATGCACCGTAGTAGATCGCCATTCATCTAGATGGTGGGGATGAAATTTTCCTTTACGGCGAGTTGTGTGGTTGTGGAATTCGGCAGCGGGAACTATTCCAAACAATTCCTCGGAGCACTCCCCATGATAGAAAAGATGCTGAGAGATGAGACATCTCTCCGCAGCACTAGAGAATCAAGCCAATGCACATGCATGCACCATCATCAGGATCTGAGCCCTACTTACCAACAAATAGACTCATTCTAATCATTTGTTACTTTATACCTTGGATGGAAATAATATTACTTCATTGTTACTACTACTCTATTAAATAACAAAAGAAAAGTAACACACTAATTTTAATTTATTTTTTTTAATTTAACAACATTTTATATTAAAGAAAATAAATTAAAATTTACACAATAATTATAATAATGTTTATCTAGTCTGTCCAGTGTTAGAATTAAGTTATAAGTCAAATAATAAATGTAGCATGCATTCACTGCTTACTTTCAGCCATATCCTTACCATCTGTCTTTTTTATTTATTCTGTAAACTAGTTCTTCCAACATTTTATTCACAAATATTATATTCTTTTAAAACTAAAAACTTACTGACTATGCTTGTGATACTTTAAAAGTAACTTTAAATGATTGTTGATGTAAGCTTTTCCTTTGGACATAAAACCTAGACGATATCCCTGTTCGATTGTTTTTTCAGACGTGTCCTTGATTATAATTCTCGTTGCAACTGGTAAATTGTCCACTAACCTTTAAATATAAATGTTATATTGAAATTTAGCATATCATTTCACAAATATACTATAGCTATATCAAAGATATAATGACTGTACTAACAGATGCACAAAATATTCATGTTCTATGCGGCTTGCAACTTTTTCAGATTCTTCTACATTCCAATTAATTGGATAATGTTTTTTATGACACAACAATCTACATTTTATGTTCTCAGCCATACGTACTTCATATGGAGTATTAACAATTCGATCCCCTCGCAAAACTTCTCCTAAATTTTCTGATTTATACACAAAAGTACCATTTTTAGGTAGACAAAGTGGCAAGGAATAGTATTCATAAGGTAATTGAGTGTGAATACTAGTCATTTTGACTGCTTTAACTTCAATTCTTTGCCCTTTTTTAAACTCCACCGGAGCAACGCCAGGAACATAAAATCCATTGCCACAAATAATTAATCCAAATAAAATTAAACTTAAGGGTAAGGTAAGCTGAAACCAAAAAATTAAATGATAACAGCATTTCTTCAATTGTAGACATTCTAGTATCTAAAACGATAAAATACCCACTGGATACATATTTAATAACTTAATTTAAATATTTTCCTCCACTATACATTTTTTTTTAATTTTAACTAGATATAGCTCTCGTCGTTGACATTGTCAAGTCGGTTAATGCAGTGTATTGGGCATTGACAGTTCTTTTTTTTCTTTGATGACAATTAGTTAAAACTATTATGCCAGTGTTAAGTAAAATACAATAATAAATATTGTCTTGAAATTACCAATCAGCTTGTCACGTTACTCCTTGATAAAATGCCACCACAAAGAAACAAAATAACTAATCATAATATAAGATTATGAAAATTGAATAAAAACACAACGTCACTAATGTTAGTTGGTGGGAAAAATTCTATTGACAGTTGTTTGATTTCGTATCTCCAAATCCTATCTTAAATAATCAGTGTAAATCAGAAAGAACAAATGTTAAAGAATTCCAATGTATTTTCTGATATTTATAATTAGTAATTCATTTGTAAGATTAAAAAGAACAAAATATTAAATTCTAAGTGAATAACTGAGCTTTAACCTATTCCAAATTATTGGAATAGAATGTATGTCTAAACTTATTTTTCGTCTATTTTACACATCTTTATGTAATCGATCTCCTCAAAAAATTTTCACAATATTAAATTCGATAATTCATAAGCCTTGAAATAGGTAGTCTTGAAGTGATTAACTAGCATATAATTAAAACCTTTCCTTTGTTCTAAACTATCCTGAGTTTAAACTTTTACGTCTTCTTGATATGAATAAAAGCTGTATTTTCGTTTGAATTGACTATTAAAGTAACGCATGTCTAGTGTCTAGCTTTCTCGTTAATAGCTCGAGAAAAAACAATTTATTAGGTAATATGTTTACCAATAATAAATTGGTTGCATAGTTGTATACCTTAGTCTGGCTTTTATAAGAAAAATAACCAACAAATCAATTTTCATCAAGGATATTTAATTTTCATTTTTATAAAAACACATTATTACGCTTTTAATAATGCTATATGCTTTTAATAAATAACATATTATTGTTGTATGCGATAAATTATTAACCCTATCCTACTATTTAATTTTTTTTAATTTTTTAATATTATAAATGCGAAAGTTTGTGAATATGTATGTTTATTATTCTTTCACGAAAAAATTACTGGACGAATTTGGATGAAACTTTGCAGTAATAAATAACATCGGAGTAACATATAGGCTACAATTTGTAATGATTTTATGTATTTTTTTTTGGTCGTAATATAACGATACATGTCAGTTAAGTGGGGAAAAAATCTGGCCTCTGAGAGCTATCTTGGCGTACGCTGCCTAAACCATTGTAGTTAAATAAAGATAATGTACCGTAAGATTGTTTGTCTTGAATAGTTCTAAATAAAAGTCCGCGACAGCATATATCTACCTTTTATGTGGAAGCCACTATGACCAAAAGTGTGAACCATAAATTAAGTAAAAAAATTATATATTTATTTAAAATGATCTGTTACGAAACTTAATGTGGCAAATTCCATGCGAGTGAAGTCGCGGGCAAAGGGTATTAAATATATATTAGATAATTGCTCCATATAACGAAAATGACACTATCTTTATCAATATTAATATATATATATATATATATATATATATATATATATATATATATATATATATATATATATATTTACATAAAATTATTCATAATACGTTAATATATTTATGCGTAATGATAATACCTCATAACGTATTAAATGTATGACTAATGTTATAAGTTTAATGAATTTTGTCATACTTTCCATAGGCATTCATTCATACAGAATTAAAGTATAAAAAGCAATGGAAAAACGGCGGTTAGACCTGACTTAATTATGCTGTCTCATGACAATGACACTGCGCCAGAAACAAATACATCAACACTATAACGGACTGCTCTAACATCGCAATGCATGATGTATATATTATAATATGTATACGAGATATACATTAAAAAATGTATATTTTGATATTTATAATAAATATCGGATTTTTGCGAATACTAATGTATAATAATTTAAAAATAAAACAATAGATTTGCTTCAAAATGTTAAAAAATGTGTTTCAAAATCCTAAAAATAAATGTTGTATATAAATATAATAAAAATATTTAAAAAATAAAGAAATGTTTTGGATGATTTTTAAATTATTGGTTGATCTGTATGAAAGGTTTTTTTTTACAATTGTTACACTCAGTTTTTTTTGATATATCCACGATTATAAAATTATTCTAGAATATAACTAATCTCAACAATCTAAGAAATTAGGAGTAATATTATTCTAAACTTTAATGCTATATGTCTATTAATATAAATTAACTTATTTTTTAACTTTTTTATTACTTTTAAACAAATAAAAAGAAATAAAAAAAGTGACAGGCAGGTTATGAGGAGTGCCGACAGAAATGAACATTTAAAACTGTATTTTGAAATTTCAAACTAATTGTAATATTATAAAAGTAAATAAAAATTTAAGTCTTAATAATATATAAATAATTTAAATAAATAAATAATAAAAATAAATAAATTAATAATAATATTTATAATTATTTACTATAGGTAATACATAAATAATTTTATATTTTAATGATATATACATTAAGCATTAGCATGTTTTTGCGCGGGCCCATAGATTTTTTCCTACCCAGAGTCGTATAACGCGACTATAAAAGTTTTCACTTCAATTAGTACAAAATTATAATGGCTGATATAAAGCTACAACGCATGTTCAAAAGCATCAACAACGTTTAAGGGCCTGCTATTGATATTTATTTTATTAGAAAATACATATAATTCGCAGTAATATTTGACTCTAATAGACTATTATGTATGTGTTTAACTGTTTATAACGATATATTTTGATTATTATTATATTCAACAATTAATGTGGCGAATTAAAATTGAAAAGTTACGATAACTTCTGATAGATAGCGTTTTATGAGCAGTCGGGGTTATGAAAGAGAAATAAAATATGTATTAGAGTGCGCAGCAGAAACATTCAATTAAAAATAATGACTTGTTTAAAATAGCAGTTCATATATAATAGTTAACATAACGAACACAAACAAGTAGTTATACTGAGATACAATAAACGTCATTCTCTTTTCTTTTCTTTTATTTACGCATGGGTCGGCGGGTCGAATCGCGTCAATTTTACGTTAATGTTTTTATTTTGTTTTGTTTGAGTTTCAAGCGCCCAGTTCAGTATACAGAAAAAGACGAATTACGTAGAAGCAATTAAATTAAGTTTTTTTTTACAAATACTGTATAGTTAGAACTTTCTTTTAGACTTGTCGATTACTGTTATATTTGGTGAGGTTATCCTGGTGGCGCACAAAAAACAAAATGGTTCAGGTAAAGATTTTTTCATTTGGGCACGTCCTATTTTTTGGCTTTCCGTATAGCTCTTATACGAATAACTGTGATTTGTGTGTATATTTATCGTATTAAATACTCGTTTACATTTACAGGCCATGGATGAAACAGAACATCCTGATCTTCCTCAAGCAGTCAAATTGCTTAAAGAAATGAACACAAATGTGCAACAGGTTTCACAGCTTGTAGATAATATGTTGGTAAGAGTGAGAAGTGGAGAAGTATCCACTGATAAAGGATTGAGTTTTCTTGAAATGAAATATCAAATGCTACTTAGCTATTTAATCAATTTAACTTATATTGTTCTTAGAAAATGTTCAGGAGAAAGGATTGAATCAGACCCATCTATTGATAGGCTTGTAGAAATTCGAACTGTACTGGAAAAAATTCGCCCAATAGATTCAAAATTAAAATACCAAATTGATAAACTTGTAAAAACTGCAGTTGTTGGTTCAGCAACAGAGGATGATCCCCAATCATATCATGCCAATCCTGATAACTTAGTAAGTAAAGTGGAACAAAATGATGAAGTGAATAGTGATGAAACTGATAATGAAGAGGGAAGTAAAGACAAATTGAGTAAGTCTAACATTTATGTTCCCCCTAAATTAGCAGCTGTTCATTTTGATGAGAATACTTCTAAAAGTGATAGTGAAAAGAAAAATAAGGAAAGATCTAAGAAACAATTTCTTAACTCCAGTGTTATGAGAGAACTTCGTGAGGAATATTCTGAAGCACCACTTGAAGTCAGTTCAGAAAATCATATGAAACATTCAATATCAAAACATGAACAAGAAAAAACTGAATATGAAGAAAATTATCTAACACGTTTGCCTGTTACAAAAGCAGAGAAGAATCGTAGAAGAAAATTGACCACAGTGGGAATGTTAGCAGATGAGATCACAGGATCTCGGCAGATATCTCATAAACATAAGTTGAAGTCTAAAAAAGGTAAAGGTTTTAAAAGAAGGCGAATCCATTAATTAACATGTACTTTTGTGCATGTTTTCTGTTTGTTTTTTGTTTCTCTTAGAATTATGTAATTTAAACATGCTAAAGTAGTTCAGTTCTAAATTCATTTATAAAATTATTGATTCAACATTTATTGAAAACAATTTTGATGTTTATTTTTTTATACTTATTTATAACACATTAAGTTATTCAAGAGACAAGTGTGTGATCCATGATATAATATCATGAGGCGGGCAATGCATTTGTGATGGCTGTGTGCACTTACCATGAGATGACCTGATGAGATGATTGTTTGCCTGTTTTGCTATAAATACTAATTTTATCTAATGTATCATTAATTATAAAAGCCTATGTCAGTACACTGCTGGACACAGGCTCCTAAAATGTTCAGTTAAGCTGTTTTAGATTATAGGAAAGTAATTACAAAGAGAGGTAATGTATGCCTTTCAGTTGTAATACTGATTAGATAAGATGGAAGATGTAAAGTTGGAGAAGTCTTAAAAATACTTGTTACAAACTTATTTTTTTGTTTGATTGGTTTTTAAATTATAACACAATGTCTTTTAATAAATTTTACCTTACAAAATGTAATGTCAGTAACTTTTTTCATGATTTGTATTGTGTGACTGATCTCTCTTAAAAACTAATGCTGACATCCCTTTGTTTTAAACTATTTTTATTTTATTTTAGAATTGAGTACTATTGTCAGTAGAATTACTGTTAAAAACATGCATTAAGTTGCATACAATGTACAGAATAAATATACATTTTATTCTGTACATTGTATGTAATTTAATATTACAAAAGCTATAGTACAAAAATATAATTTACATCTAAATTTTATATAATTAGTTGAAAAAAAATATGATTCACAAAAAACAAATCATCTCAAAAATTATAGAAACTTCATTCTTATTTATAGCGTGTATGTGTATGTACATGTTCACCACAGAGAAGAGATTCGTTAAAAATATAAAAGTACACAGTTAAAAATATAAGTTTAAACTATAAATGTTTGATGTGAGTTAATAATACAACAAAGGGACAATTTAACTGAATTCTTAATTTTTTTTATTTTCCTTATAGGCAATGCAATGACAAATAGTGCTTGAATAATGACAAATAAAACAATTCCATTTGTTAAATAATAAAAAACTTAGATGAATTTAAGTTTTTATCAGACAACTTACAAAAACTCATGTATTGTCTATTGGTATATGTATACTGATATTTCTTCAAATACCTATCATTTTCACTATTTTGAATTAAAATATGTCACTTATATACCTTCTTAGGTAAAAACATACAGTATTAGGTATGGAGATTTCATATATCCTTACTAGAGTGATATTGATTAGGGGCATTTTATTTTATATTATTGTTTAAATGCAATAATTCTTGGGGTTAATGTTTAAAACACCCTTAATTAAGAATCAAGATAACTTACTTCAAACAAGAAAGCAATATACAATTTGTATAATATAACAAAAATATTATTATGCAGCATGTAAATATATAAGTAAATGATATTGTTTCAATAATTACAACATAGGATCAGATTGGTAACTATAATTTTATATCTGGACAGTTTAATGCAGCTATATCTAAATGGTTGAATGTTTTTAGAGTTGTTATTATTAATATTTATCTAACAACAGATTGTAATAGGCTAAATATTATGTTCAAGATGATGAATCTCTAGAGAGACTTTTTATTAATTTAGTGAGTGAGATTGTGTGAATACTTAATTCGTAAAGAATAATTCTAGTGATACTTTGTAAACAACGATTATGTTATTTTAAGATGAAACAAATGTTATAGTTATTTTATCAGAAATGTAAAAGACAAACTGTGTTTTGATGCTTGATTATGTATTTGAAATTATAATTTTTGTAATTCATCATCTTATGAAATTCTTTTTAAAATAATCATGACATCATAGCTTTATAAAAATTTCAAATATTTTAATATTTGAAGCTTTAATCAACAAAACATGCAACAAAAACGATAAAAAATATCAATATCCATCACAATTATGTATTTTTCAAATAATTATTAAAATTAAAAATTAAATTTTATTAAAGTGCTAAGTAAAATAAGCATTATCGAAATTTCAAGCATTGAATGGCATATATACATTGAAAAGCATAAAATGGCACTGCCATTTTATGTATTTATAGGAAAATAATTTATTTTGTTGTATAAATGACATAAAATAGTACAGAAGTATCTCAAATTTGTTTCACATCATTAGTATTGTGTTCTCTTATTTTTACAAACATTCATTAAAAAACTTTAGAATCTATAAAATTGGTGTATGGAGTAGCTATTATTTTTATTCTGCACCTTTCTCATCACTTTGAAACTCCATTTTGATGCTCTTAAATGGTTTCTTTTCAGTTCTGTTTTTGCATATTTTCATTTGGAACTCCTTCCTAACAGTTATATATTTGGCACAGTTAGAGTTAATCATGCACACCAAAGATTCCTTTACCAATAATATCTAAATTTATTTGTAACTTGAGACCTTTAGTAGATGGATAGCAGTAAACAGCAGTAAAAAGTAACAATAGGATACCTGGGTAGCCAGCAGATAACGCCGAAACGGCTTATTAATTTGCTAGGGAAGAAATCACGAAGAAGCTTTACAGTCTCCCTAGCAGTGAGGCGTGGCGTCATTTTGTTAAAACCATGTGTGTAAAGTGAACGCAGAATGTTCTCTCAGTTCTAGGTCTGTTCGACCTATAACCTAATTCTGCTACCGGACGCCTATAGTAGTATATCTCCATACATCATTTAAGGATATCTAAATCGATATATGTGCATAGATAGCATAATAAAAATATTGATTTACATCTTTGAAATAGCCGATGCATATTTGGAAACTCGTATTATTGCAAAAAGTATTTTATAGAAATTAATTATGTTCGGCGCCCAATGTTATTTGTTTAAACAACGATTTTAATGCCACATGGTCATAGTGACAAAGTTTTTCTTACATTTTAGTTATAAACCATTTATTTGATAAAAGATCTACAAATGTGGTTTTTGTAACATATTTACTTGAAGTTTGAAAAGAGAAGTGTAAATGAATGTTACATAAATTTATTTAACTGCTTCTGTTAATTATTTCATTACTTAGTGTTTTGTTTACGTTTTCTGTTTTGTAATTTCATTTGGTTTGTTTTGTTTGTATTCAATGACTATGAAATAAAGCCTTTAAAATTGTGACGACTCTTATTTGCCTTGTTCAAATCATTAAAACGTTGGGAAATCTTGAACACAGGTGGCAGGGTTAAAAGATTGATAACGAAAAAGTCTCATTTTTCGTATGTGATCGATGGGTGTGTGGGTGTCAAGACATTGGTAATCTCCTCGAGGTGGTGCTGTTCCATAATTTTGTGTCAAGTCCGAACGAATGACACGGTTCAACAGCCACTTTGGTGATCTTAAAGTTAACTGCAACAAACAATTATAAATGCATTATGCGGAACGTAAGTTTAAAAGAAAATATAAACTATTTTCATGTTCAGAGTTCATATGCGTAAAATGATTTATAATTTAGGTACATTCAGTTTGGCCATTGCGGGAGCCCCGACCCTAAGCCAATTGAGCTCATCTGGAACCTAAAAATGTTAGTACAATTTGTCCAATCACCTCCACAAAACATCAAGGAGCTTAAACGTGTGATCTCGGCTGAGTGGGAACACGTTCTACAGGACACTATTAAAAGCCTGGTAGAAAGTATGCAAAGACGATTACATGCCGACGACGATTACATGCCGTAGTTGCTGCAAGGGAAGGTCATACTCGTTATTAATTTTTATTTTTATTATGTCTTTTATTAAAGTACCATAAAAAGACTTTGTTTACATTGACTAAAACACCGATTCTTTGAGAACATATATAATATTTGTCGTTGTTGTTAGTATAAGTCCGTCCATGTTTGTCAGTCAGTATTGTATTAAAAAGATTATGTAATGGTACAAACCGGTTTAAATACAGATGAATTTGGATTTCTGTATTCATCTTGTTGTGTGGTGGCATAGTCCATTATACCAAAATCTGCAGGTAGTTGTGCTAAATCAGCGCTCTTCATAAGTCGGTTTCGACCCGGTGTACTGCAATAACGTAGATTGTTTTAAAATATAGGTATAAAGGTCTCTTGAGCACAGTACCAAAAAAGGGCGACTTAATTGTTTGCAACAACTAGAGAAGCATTACCTTACTATCAATCCCCTCGAAGTTATTATGTAGAGTGATCCTGAACAGGATGTCGATAGCCGTCGAATCTCTTCTCTGTGGTGAAAAGGCGGGTTTTTGTCTAAACCGCTATTGTACTGACCAGATAAACACATTACATATTATACTCGAACTGGCATCAGAATGACAAAGAGAGATTTATCTCACTTTTGTAGACTTCGAAAAAACCTTTGATACGCTAAAGTAGTCAAGTATCTAGTCTCGACTGCAAGAAATGGAAGTTCCAGCTGAAATCATCAAAATGCTTCAAGTCATCTATAGTAGCTCTCCATTCCTGTGCGGTCACACATGAAGGTTTTATATCTGAGAATATAGCAGTCCATGCATGGCTGTCTTCTCTTATCTCTACTTTTCCTAGTGGTCCTTGATGGCATCATGAAGCGCACTAACGACAGTAAACGATAGGAGCGGCATAGAATAGGGAATATCTAACATTTTGGATGACCTAGACTATGCCGATGACATCTGCCTGCTTAACTGCACTAATGTACAAGGACAACTAAATGATCTGCAACGAGAGGCAGCTTGATGCGGACTTAAAATAAAAACTCAAGAAATGAGATCTGGAGTGAGAAACTGAGTTGCGACTAAACTCGGAAGCAGTGGAGCGAGTCTATAAATTCACATACCTGGAATTGAAAAGGACATCGCTTTTAGGATCGCCAAAGCGAGAGCGTCCTTCGTACAGCTAAGACCCGTTTGGCAGTCACGGAAACTGACACAAGGAATTAGGCTTGAAATATTCCGGTGCAACTTTATATCCGTCCTGCTTTACAGGTGTGAGATGTCGAAGATAACCAAGAAAATCACGCGCGATATTCAATTGTCGTAAACCGATGCCTTCACATCATTCTCGACATTCACTGGCCACAGAAAATAACTTACGAAGACCTGTTGAGACGCTGCAACGAAATTCACATCAGCTTGAAGATCAAGCGGCGCAAGTGAAATTGGATCGGCGAAACTCCACCTGGAGCCTAATCTATTTTTTTTATGGGATTGGAGGGCAAACGAGCAAGCGTGCCGCCTGATGGAAAGCAATCAACGCCGCTCATAGACTACCGCGACACCGTAGGAGTCACGGAAGCGTTGCGGACCTTTTAGGTATGTGTAGCCTTGTTTTTTGAAGGTGCTTCGTATCGGTTCGGAAAGACCACCGAAGGTAGCTGTTTCCACAGAGTGGTGGTACGTCGAAAGAAGTTTCGAGAGAAGCGCAACGTGGTAGATCGCCACTCATCCAGACCGTCACCATATCTCTAAGCAAGCCCTCCAAGATTAGAACCTCTAAGGCAAAAGGAAGCGTGGCCGCCCAAAACATGGCGACGTACGGTGATAGCAGAAGCGTGTAGCATCGGAATGACCTGGAATGAAATAAAGTGCGTAGCTCAAGATAGAACGCAATGGCGGATCACTGTAATATACATATATAAAGTGACTTACGAAATCTTATAAATACAAATATAATTGATTAAATACTTACTCTGTACATGGATATGAAGTAAAATTAACTAGCGGCTTGAAAACATAAACAGGATCAGTTTTTGTAAAAAATTGTTTAAGCATGTGTTGGGTTTCAGTTAACGCTACACCCTGATCGTTGTTTCCCCAGCGTAAGTATGTGCTTAAGTGGTTGCTTAAGCGATCCTGATATACGTAGTTATCTTTTTTCTCAGCTCGAAGTGAGTAATCCCAATTTTCTACTTTTACACATGGCCCGTAAATGTTTTTCGAAAATAAAATCTGTTGGGGCTTTTTTGCCATTGGATTCTTTGTTCTCATCTTGATTAAATATTAGTAATTATTATTATGTAGAAATATAATTTTCTTGGCCGTCAAAAATGACATCTACTAATAATGTCTAAATGTACATTAAGCTATTAATAGGTTGGAGAAAAAGTTTCTTCGCATTTTATATGAAATGACATAGATGTCAAAAAAAAAATAATTGCACATTCGCATCAGAAAAAATACTGTGCCGAATGTTCTGAGTCTCACAAGTTTACGTCAAATAGAAAAATTTGTACAATATTGAAACTGACTGTTATGAGTGATCAGATAAAATTTTTACAGAAAATATTTTTGGTGGTAACTTTTCATTTTGCTGTTTACTACGTTTTCGCTTTTTTGCGTGATATTCTCATAGCATAATGCCAAAATAAAGTGAAAGCCTAGTTTATGTCGCTAAATGAATTATAACCAAATAGAGGACTTGATTTCAATTTTTTACAAGTTAGAATCGAGCGTTAAACATGATTAAGTTAATAACAATCACTTGCGTAATTGTTTATTATTTGACCAGCAAGTTTCTATTATTAACAGGTTTGTTATAGCAAATCGGGCAACAGGTTTTAATTTTAGTTTTTTGCTTTCCATCAGGCAACACTCCTTTTCCTTCCTATCCCATAAAAAAAACGAACATGCGGTTCACCTGGTGCTCACTTATCACCGCCGCCTATAGACATGCGCAATACCGGAGGTGTCACCGATGCGTTGCCGGCCTATTGTGAACACATACGTTCTTCTTCTGATGCCCCAACATATGTCGTATATACATGTACATTTGCACAATTCGTGATAGAAAACTGCCACTAAAGCGCACCATGGTGGACGGTCAGCCATCCAGATAATGGGGATGGTAAATGCGCCACAAGAATGGGTTATTTTTGTGGCGCTAGGTCTGATGGTGGTATTGTGCGGCTGATTAAATAAATCTTCAGAACATACACCAAATTACGCAATTAGGTACACCAAACCTTCCTTCTTTTCCTCACAATACAATTGGGAATCTTGTATCAAAATATAGTGTCATAAAAGACAATGTTCGTATTCTACACAAAGCGAGGATACGACCTGATTACCGGAACGGCTAAAAAGTAGGCGTCCAGATTAATTCTATCAATTTTATGGATTCTATTTTATATCCCGTTAAACTGTTCATGCACATCTACCATAACTTTTTTTGTGCCTTTTTTAAAGTAATGGCACTAAACACTCAAATTTATTCGATAGAATAAAGAAAATTGCAGTGCATATAAGTATAAGTACTGTAGTGATACATTGATAAATGTATCACTAATGTGTTATAACTTTTTATTTAAATATAATAATAAAACCTTTTATATTATATTACCTCTTTTTGAATTCTAAAATTTAAAATAAATTGTTATATATAAAAGCAAAAAAGATTAGTTCGACTGACGTCTTTCGATAGACATGTCACCTTTCTGGCAAAAGAGATTGAGAGTCCCTCAGACACAAGCTGCTTCTTTACAATGCGTTCGGCCAATTATTTCCTACGCAAGTGTCGCCTTCGCGCACGTGCATAAAAGAAAAATAAATAAACTTCAAGTGATACAAAATCGCCTCATTCGTCGAGCCATCGGTGCTCAGTGGTTCCAGCGCAATATCGACCTCCACTGCGACCTTAACTTGCCGAGCGTCAAACAACACTTTAAAACACTCTCTAAGAAACATTTTGAGAGATCTGAATCCCATCCGAATCCACTGGTGGTACAATCGGTAAATTATTCACCCGATTTTAACGCGCGCCCGAAAAGACGACGCCCACGTAACGTGTTACACGATCCGGGCGACGAAACAGCGTCATTCGGATCCACTCACGACACCAACACTCATACGCACCCCGGCTCTAGCCGAGCACGTAGAGTAAGGAACACTTTTAAACCGGCCGCTTACACGAGATTCTCTTACGTACCCGGTCGGTTCTCACTCCCTAGACCTTAGGGTCTATGGGACTAATAGGGACTATAGTTACTAAAGTTCAATCCTCCCCTACATGTTTAACGTAGAATCATGACGAGTTTAAAATCAGCACACACACATATGTGTACCTCCGACACGGCGTCAGGCCGATGGAGTCTGCGATTTGCGCAGATTCTCAATTACATTTTACTTGCCCTGAATACGATAAAGCTATTAAAGCAAATAGGCTACCAGCATTAACATCTTCGAATTCAACGAGCAATTGAGATTGAATGTAAAGTGAAATTCATTAATATAAAATGTAGTGTTACAATATTATTAAAGTATATTGTTAACATAAAATGTACAATGATATATTAATAAATCAGTTTCATTTGGAAGAGTTTAATTATAAACGAAGATAAAAACCCCCTAAAAATCCCGTATGTCGCCATATCAGTACGGCTGGCACGCTAATGAAAAATGATACTGGTATAGAGAGAGCCCTGGGCGTTGTCTGTTACAGCGAACATCTTCGCATGCAGGTTCGTTCGGTGTTCTATCCCTGTGAAGTTAACTCTCTTTAAGGCTTACTATAATTTTTTACACAAGCAACGTGTGGGCTGATTACACGAAAAAACAGTACAGCACCCTGTGCGTTCAGTACGATAATTCATTCAGGATGCTGATCGGGCTCCCTCTTTGCTAAAGCGCGTTGGGTATGTTCGCTAAGGAGCATGTAGATTGCTTTTACACAATATCCTGGTGCGCAGCGTTCGGGACTGTCCCAACGGGATTCTGAGGATATTTACCGACGAGGTTTGATTGTCAGTACCTGAACTATTATCAAATGGTGCATATGCTGACAAATCAAGCTTATCTTAGGTAAGGTAGGATAAAGATTACTAACATTAGATTAGTGTGTGTGTCTACTAACAAAATATGATCTGTGAAGGTTGAAATAAATGTTTTTTTTTTTATTTATTTTATATACGTATTACAATCTTTATAGAGACTAGACTTTACTGATTGGCCATTTCTAAAAATTATTTTTTTATATTGTTGGTTAAGAATCAATTTAAAAAAGTCTGCCCGTCGAACTCCTAATATTTTATATATATATATATATATATATATATATATATATATATATTATATATATATATTTATATATATATATATATATATATATATATATATATATATATATATATATATATATATATATATTCACGCCTATCCCCCGCAGGGGTTGGCAGAGACCACAGAGCTCCATCCGCTGCAAGTCATCGCAGCGAAACGGCTCGTCATTGGTCGCTTTTCGCCCTCGTGAGAATCAGGACGTGACGGGTGGCGAACCACGTCGCCGTCATTTTCGACAAATTAGGTATATTAAATTCGTCTTTAGTGAATCCCACGAGCCGCAAGGGAGGATGGAGGTCAGCCCCAGCAGAGCCCTGCATGCTGAGATAAGGCACCATAGTCCCCGGGGGAGCCCGACCCCGGGACGATCGGCACGCTTACGACTAGGCTCGCCCCTAGCCACGCATCCATTGGCACGGCAGACCGTGGATTGGCGGAGAGGAAGGGAAAGGATAGAAAAGAAAGGAAGGGGCAGGAAAGGAAATGGGGATTGGGGGGGTTACCAGACTCGGAATAAACATTTAAAATCCATATAAATATTTATTCCGATGCGGGAATCGAACCCGCGACCATTGACTCCATGGGCGGAGGGCCGCGCCACTGAGCCAATCGGTCGTCCTATATTTTATATTACAGATAATGCAATAATGAAACAACTTGTAAAAGCAATGGGTTTTAATCACAAAATAATATCAGCTGGGCTTTGAGGTGGAGCCATTACACCGCTGTCATCCAACAAAGAAATTCCATACCGTTCTGCATCTGTGATAGTAATACTTTCTAAAGCACAATTTGTGAAAATTTCGAAAAATTCCAAAAATGTTATCTCTATTTCCAAATTTATAATTTTGTTACTCTCTGAGACATATGGAAAAACTTGCGAAAATATCTTGATGATTGTTTTGCTTGATAAATCACTAAAGTTGAATAACTTCAGTCTTTCACATTTATCATATTCTTTTTCTTTTAGTAATGCTAAATGGTCGTATGAATCTGAAAGAAAAAATATATTAACATTTAGGCAAATTTTACGGCAAAGGTTCTGTGCGTGAGTGAGCTGGCGTTAAATAAAAAGCGCTCAGATCGTTAATATTATTAAACCTTTGCTAATTGTATAGATTTTTTTATAACCGAACAGACAGAGTATGTAGATCACTGCTGTCCATAGAAACTCGTAACACCAGGGGTGCCACGACAAGTTAGTCTTTTTATCATAAACGAACCCACTTTCGTTTCTTAATTACCCCAATATCGCAACTGTACGAGAACACTGCAAGTTGTCATTCCGGCGTTATTCTATTCATGGCAGTAAATTGAGATTTATATGCACGATGCTGGACAGACATCACACACCTCTCGAATAGATAGTGGGTAGTCGAGTCTATATATATATACAAATGAAATCAACTCCTTGAAAATGTTCCACGTCAATGTTAACAAAAAAACTTAATTCAATTAATATATATCATTTTTCTTATATTAAAAATAAAATTGTTTAACTGCTTTCGTTTTTTAACCTAAATCATTCTAATTTATTAATTAAAAAGGAAAAATTGATAAAAACAAAAAACAGGAGAAAGAAATTATGTTATAGGATATGTAAAAAATAACCGTATGCAAATAAAACATGTTGATGTAGCTAAGAAGATATGTGATTAATTCAAAAGCTTCTCTTATATAAAAACTTTTGTTATCTTACCTAAAACAAAAGTCATCTCGTCACCAAACCTAAATACATTACTCCCAAGAAATTTCCTTATGTCAGTTTCTTTTAGCTCAATTGAATTTGGGTATTCACTATAATGCGGTGGTCTTCGAGTTGCTCTTAAAAAAGTCCTTAATGAGTGTGGTTCGCCTAAATTTCTATACAATTTGTAGAGAGATTTCAGAGGTATACATGCACCAAAACCATTCACTAACAACCCTAAAATAAAATGATAATTAACTATATTAAATCTGATTTGATAACAATATAATAAGAAAAAGCTGTTTTTAAATTTATGTAGGTATTACGTTACCTTTTCGCCGATTAAGAGCTGGTAAAATGTCCTTTTCCATTAATGTTCTAAACGCATTCGCTAAAATATTATCGGGTTTATCACCCGGTAATTGTGTTTTTGCATAAAGTTTCTTAGCAACTGAAATTAAGCTATTACGAAACTGCCAAAAGTATATTTGTTCAAATGGATCATGCGGTGATTGCGCAAGCCAATCTGGATTTTTAGAAAACATTTTATCAATATCTACAAGAGTTAAACCTTTTTCATGAATATTACAATCGTAGTACAGTTGCCATAAATATAAACGTATTAATATAGGAGTAAAAGTTATTTCTTCTGTATTGCATATGGTTGAGTAATGGTAATAAATCCGTTTTAGATCAGCTTCGTAGCAATAAAGCGATTTACGTAATGATCTGAGTTCAAATTCAATCAAGTTCACGTAATCATATTTATCTTCTGAACATCTTCCATGGTATTCTGGTGAAGGCAATGTAGAATAATAAACAAGATTGTTTTCAAGAAATTTATTTATTATACTCAATCGAACTTTATGCTGATTGTCTATGTTTCTTAGCGCTTGTTCAATATGATAATCTAGACCGACAGAGTCATCGCATAAATGGAATTTGAATGGTTCATATGCCTGATCTCGTTTGCATTCTCTATAGGAATCTGCGTTATTATCTTCAGGTATACATTTACTAAGATTATCATCAGTAAATAAATGTTTATTTTGAAGTATAAAACCGTTATTAGTGACAAATATACCAGTACCATGTTTCTTATTATTTTTAAATTCCCCTTTGTAATGGGCACCAAATCCAAGTCCTAGATTTAAAAAACCGTATCCGTCACGTTTTCCTTTTAGCCATTGCCCACGATAAAGGATAAAAAAAGGACGTGACATGGAATTACTGCAATACGCATTCCAAATATATGTACCGTAGTAGGACATAACTCCATTTTTCCATTCTCCTTGATAAAACTAAAAATTAATTGAAGTTTTTACAAATGTAAAATTTATTCATGTAAAAATAAATTATAGATAATACAATTTTTATGCATAATTTTAATGTATTTCAACATGATTACAGCCAGTTTTAGTGATTTTATAATCAATAATAATGATCTATTGTTAAAAATATCAAACTTTAACATGACACGAATATTTGTAATTACTGAAATAATTAGGTCGTATCAAATTTAACTTGAGGTCAGCTTAGAATATTAGTTCCCTTAACATGAGGTTGATATATTAAACCTAGTTAATATATGACGCCATATATTAACCTCATGCATGTCACAGATATCTAATGCATCAGGATTTATCATTTAGGTAAGTGCCTCAAGTATTTGTTCAAACATAGTAGTATTTGTTCAAAATGCAATGGGAGTGCTCCCATTGGATTTTCTCCTCCGAATGTGGTAAAACTGCGGAGTAGTTTATTACTTTTTAGTTGTATATTGTGAGGTAGACGAAAATTAAATAACTTTAAATAAAAACTTACGTCATGGTTTGGCCAAATCATTATACCACTTCCCTCTCGACAATACAGATCCCAGTCTCCTCGATATCCACTTAACTCACTATATTCTCTTGATCCAAAACCGTGTCGCACATTCTGAACATATTTGAACTTTATTAATATTTAAAATAAAATAATTGTAACTCTTTAAATTATCCTTTATTTTATATTAATTCTTTAACTCGGTGACAATAACTAAATTGGTTGAATTTTTTGCTTACGAAGAAATTGTTCTTTCTATCATTAGAATATTAAAATGGAGTTTATTGGAATCATATTTTAACACAAGCATAATATTTAGCAAGATTCGCAAAAAATGCAATATTCATAATAAATATCAAAGTATCCGATATTTATAAAAAAGAAGCAATTGGCATTCTGTTAGTGGTTTTAAAGTGTCAAAATGATAAAATAAAAATATGAATTTTTATGTTTTATTATAAAATGTATACAAATTTGGGCATTTATTTAAGGTGAATAATAAAATACATTTAAAAGAACTAATAATATAATCCTCGGAAGCTCCACCGACTAATAGACAAAAATCTGTAGACATATCTACATTGTAGAAAATTGCGAAAATAATAACTTGTCATAAATTCAGGGCATTACCGTATCCTTTTGGTTAAAGTTTTATCACTGACTGTGAACGCCACTAGTAAACTACTCTCGCAACTTTGCCTCATTGAGTTGCAAGAACAATTAACAATAGAAAAAACAATTGCGTGTTAAGCTCTTATTTGTGTTTTAGGGCATGGAGGATATTGTGTAAAATAATTACAATTATATGAACATGTAGTGTAAATTTAAGGCACCCATATGTCCTAAATGTAGAATACTTACGTAGATCCTAATTGTAGAATACTTTCATGGCTCTCCATAAATTATGTCTATTTGAGACCAAAAGTTAAATAACTTGTTACTTACATAATTCCATTCACCATCATAAGAGTTCTTAAATGTCCTAGAGAAATATATAGCACCTTGTCCGTGTTTGGTTCCACTGTACCATTCGCCGATGTAAGAGCATTGCTTACGGGAATCAACATATAGACCTTTACCGTGTCGTAAGTTACCAGCAAAGTCTCCCTCGTACCAAGTATTATCTTTCCATTGAATCATACCTTTTCCATGAATCTCATTGTCTTTGAAATGTCCCTATTAAATTTATTTACACACTTTTTATACCAAACTTTTTTGGAATTTAAAGCACATAATATTTTAAAGCACATAGTATCATAGTTAAAAATGAGTATCATAGTAAAAAGTATGTGAGTAAAAATTTATTTTTGTATGAGTGATGGTATAGCCTATTCCCAACCATCCACCCAAAAACTAATCGAACCCACAAAAAAATTCAGTTTCAATCTGGATTTGCCAGAATCTTTCTCACAGAAGTCAAGTCCCTTACTAATGAACAAAGCGACTGCCGTGTGATTTATTGTCGTGTACTCCACGTCATATCGTAATTTATGGGCAACATACTACGCTCGCACTTTTCGTTTTATCATCTAGTCAGTGATTTTTTAAATTCGATACAACTTCATTTTAAGATAAGATAAGAAACTCGAAGGGAGAGTCTAAAGAATGAATAAATATTTTTAATTAGACATAAACGACTGCGAGAACATAATTGTTAATAAGTATTGTATTTAACACCTATGTGTGATAATTAAAAGAATGAAATGATATATTTACTAAGTAAACGGTTCCATCCGCCCATTGAAAACGGCCATCACCATTCATGCATTTCATCGATATATTTCCTTCGTATTTATTTCCATTTTTAAACACAATAATAGCTTTTTCGTCTGGCGCTGTCCACCAACAAGTCGTTAAAATTTCTTCTTCCTAATAAAGTATGTTGTTAATGTATGTGCAAAATAAATCTTAATTACTAAAACTTTCATAATTTTTATTATTGTCATTATTATTATTTGGAAGCAGTCCCCAGTCCAAAGGGGGAACCATCACGCCACGTTAGATTGCGATGGAAATTCTTTGAACCAGGACTTGGAGTGATGGTCTAGTTCGTTATCTCGCAGACGACCGCCTACAACCTCGGCCCTCTTTAACAAAAGTCCTGGTGATTAATGGAGTCAGGCGTTACTTTGCGGAAATCTATTACTATGTGGACGGTTAAAACTTTTACTTAGCTGACATCCGCGGATCTTGGCTGGTGACACGATGCGTAAGTGCAGACACATTTGGCATGCCAAAAGACTGCGGCCCTTAAAGTTAGCCCGTCTGGGCATTTCCCGTCCTTTATATTATTTCATGCAATTACAAATACATATGTGGACAATCTGTGTTACGCTGGAACGTGTCAATGGACGGCATCAGCAGTACATTGCGGGTCATTAGCACAAAAAAATGTTATCGATCCCGTTACATCATCGATCTGTTAAGTGTGGATACTTTAATTTATGGATGAATTTTTAATTTAAACAAAAAATCAAAAAGAAAGGAATAAATAAAAATTGTAGAACGAAAGGTTTATTCATGCATTACTTTTTATATAATATAAAAAAACTGTGTGAGTGTTGTATTTGTGTGTACGTTATGTATAGGGATAGAGATACTATCGGTTACTGGATGAAGTGCAAAAGATTTTCTGTTTCAACGTATTTCTGGAACATAAATCATTTTTTTGAACTGAGTTATTGAACTTTGTATAGAATGGGTGCAATTCCAAGTTTGGAGTTACTTAAAGAGGTGAGGGTGATAGTCAGTGTTAATGCCCTGTGTATTTTCCGTCAACACTACTGGTATGATGATATCTATCTATATATCTATCTATATATATATATATATATATATATATATATATATATATATATATATATATATATATATCTAACTATCTTGAACAGGAACTCACTGTAATCTTTTAAGTAACATATTAATATTAACTGTACCTGAATATCATCAAAGACTTCTTCTTTAAGTTTTTTCGACTTTGATGTTTTAGCTGAAAAAAATAATTGTAGTGAACATAATTGTATTAACGTATTTTACATATAACGTATAAAAATTATTTGAATTATAGGTATTTATGTAACATGAAGCAATCAACCTTTTGTGTTGAGTTTTTTGATGGAAAGGCCTCCAAACTATTTCACAAGCACAATATTTGTCTTAGAGTCGAAAGCGATCACATAGCAAGAGCGTTATTAGCGCTCGGTATCATTTATGTATTGTGGGGTCAAAGGTGTGGCTAAAGTGAGCCTGAACATGTTACATCTACCGAAGACACTCTGACAGATAACAATAATAATAATAATAAAAGCTTTAAGATCAACAGAATTGACTAATAAAAGACAGTCTTCGGCGTAGGGGTAGGCTTGGATGAAATTAACGTAATGATCTCAATATATTCAGCATTTATAGAATTTTTTTGTATTTTTCATTAATTATAAACATGAAATGTCTCATTTTTTAATAAAAATGGAACACCTACCAGCAGGCTTTTTCTTTTTAGGTTGACTTATATCTGCCTTTTCAACTTCTTTGTCAGAATTTTCCTCTTGTTTACGTTGAGAAATTACTTCCCATGACTCTACGATGCTATCTAACATTGATTCGAATAAGGATGTAATAATCTCTTTTTGAACTGAACCTTTTGGTCGATTTATAAGGAATACTTTAGAGATAGATGAGAGGCGCTGTGATGATTGTCCACGAAATACTTCTTGTGGATGCTTAATATTAGGCACAGATCTTCTTGATAATATCAAAGAACTGTCTCTTCGAACGATTGTCAGCTGGGAATCCACATAATGCATTGTTTATCGATGTAATTATAAAAATATTCATGAGAAGAAAACGACTCGTGCACACGTTAAAAATCAATTTTAAGTATTTAATTGTACATTTCATTCATTTAATGTCAATATTCTTGTCATCGAAGATCAAAAAAAATTAGACATGTTATACTTTTTTTGCTATATATAAATAATAAATAGGTGCTCTCTGCTGTCTGATATCAAAGAGTTCGAAAAAAACAACCAAAAATAGGATATGTAGCACGAACCATGGATAATCTGCTTATACTAATATTGAGATGGATTTTAAATTCGTTATTTATATTTTTTTGGTTTTCTTTTTCTGATAATGTCCGATTGTCTATTGCAGATTTTATGTAACGTAGCTAAATGCTTATTAAACGCTTACTCTAACATTTTCCTTTGTTCATTAATCTTTTGTTTTGTGTTTACACCTTCATGTAGCTTCTTTTAATAATTTAGTTTGAGTATTTCTTAGGTGATTAAAAAAAACAATGCCAAGTTTCGTACCTGTTTATTTTGACTAGAACTCTAATTTTACTTTTGATTATAGATCTAGATGACCCATTAGGCTATTGAAAGCCCGCAGCACTCTTCTTCAAAACTGAAGGGCATGGTAACTCTCATTCAGTCTATGCTAGATTGACCTAACAATAAAAAAAAAACAGTTAAAATAATGCTCGATGTTGCTATAATAACTTAAAATATAATATAATGATTTAACTTATATCCAAAACTTAACAAAAACTTTAAAAAAATTTGAGCTATCGTTAAGGTTTGCCTGGAACGTTCGATCAAGTATTTTAAATGGTATTTCTTGTCGTTGGTTTCCTTGTGAGGATTCTTCTCCCCAACAAGAATATAAGAAGCTCATTATAGTTATTAACATCAGTTCCTAAAATAAAAAGAAGTTTGTTTAGGTACGTATCTGACTTTGATTCTAAAATACAATAATAAAATAGGTAAAAAATTATATTAACGTATATAAAAACAATTTGGAATTGGAAAAATATCTTTTTACTTGGAGGCCATCTATGAATTATGTCACGTCAGTAATATGTTGTCAGTATATTTTGGACCTTCCCCGTCCTTATCACACGCGGTTACATGTGGAGTTGAAGTTATAGATTAAGCACTTTAATTCCTCCCTCTCTTGACACTCTCCTTGATCCATCTCTCTCTTGACACTCTCCTTGATCCATCCCTCTCTTTACACTACACGATCACATTATTTTGATCCCCCGTAATGTATGAACACTACAGAGAAAAGGGAAATTTCCTACTTTTTATTTATGCTGAGTGAGTGACAGAGCGTGTTATTGTTGTAAGTGACCTATAACCAATAGTTGTGATGGAAGGTATTTTAGCGTGGGGCTGCGGGTTAAGTATTTTTTTTATTAAATAGTTGTTAGTTAAGTACAGTAGTAGTAGAAAACTGTTTTTTAGTACGTATTACTTACTAATATAAAGTTCTGTACACTACGTACTACTGTAGAACTACGAACCGGTCAAAATGACCGGTTGGTTGAAATAGGTATATGGTAGTTCTAGTGTTAAAAGCGTAAGAACAAAATAATCTATAATATTATCCTATACACAAAATTAATAAAAATCATGACATTATAGTAAAATATTAAATAAGACTTAAAGAGGAAATGGTATAAATAAATGATGCAACCGGTCATTTTGACCGGTTCGTAGTTCTATTGTTAAATAACTTTTGTGAATAGAGGCATTTCTTTCAAAACCAGTAAAAATTATTTATATAATATCTTTAAATACATCCTGCTATAAACCGAAATTTACCATATAACACTCGTGCATAAAGTGTAAGTCGACACGTAAATGAGAATGAATTATAATATTTATGCTTTTAAGTAACATCACTAATTAAAAACACGTAACAAACAAATTTCTGAGCCATGTATAACATCTGAAAGCATAACAACAATTATATACATCATCATAACTATAGTAACAGTCCACTGCTTGACATGGACCGTAATCCCCACACTCGGCAGGCGAATTGGGAATTACTAATTGATTTTTATTATTGAGCGTAAGGCTGCTACCCATCAACTGGTGTTTGTTCCCATAGTTGCTTCGTAAGACATCCCCAAAAATAAATGAGGTAGCCCTATTTTATGTTGGGTACCATACAGCAAAATGATTATTTCTTTTCTAAAAAAATATTGGTTTTCACAGCCCGTGTACATATGTTTTACTGAGCACGGGCCTTGCCATTTCTGAAAGAAAAGTCACCACGCATGTCTAAAGGAACTTAGTGAGGGAAATAAAAACCTGTAGGCAAAACTATTATCTCGATGCAGGAATTAAACTCGCCACCATTGACTCCGAAAATATTAGATTCATCACTGAGCCAATTAGGTCGTCCAACACCTAATTGTATGTATATTACTTAATTAATAATTCAAATCCAATTAAGTATTATTTATATAATTATATAAATAATACTTAATTTATTTATATAATGAATAGAAAATATTATTATTCTTCTTTGGCCTATACGTCCATTGCAGATGATTCACGAAACAATGTCCTCGAGGTATCGTCCCTCGTGGTATATAATATATATATATATATATATATATATATATATATATATATATATATATATATATATATATATATATATATATATATATATATATATATATATATATATATATATATATATATATATATATATATATATATATATATATATATATATATATATATATATATATTAGGTGTACAAATAAGTTTCCGCAGTTTTTTATAAAAAATTAGGAATTTATTGTAAAGGAAAAGTACATTACGTTTTATTCAAAGTATTTTCCATCATTTGCCACTACTTTTCCCCATCTTTCTGGCAACATTCGGATACCCCGTCGAAAAAACTCTTCATCTTTTGACGCTATCCACAAATCTACCCAATTTTTGGTGTCTTCATATGATGTGAAGCGCTGCTCAGACAGACCATGTGCCATCGACCGGAACAGGTGATAATCAGAAGGGGCTAAGTCTGGTGAATACGGCGGGTGGGGTAAAACTTCCCAGTTGAGTGTTTCCAAGTATGTTTTTACCGGCGCCGCAACATGTGGACGAGCATTATCGTGTAAAAGAATAATTTTGTCGTGTCTGGAGTAGTAATGGGCGCGTTTTTCCTTAAGTGCCCGACTCAATCTCATCAATTGTGTTCGGTAGAGAGCTCCAGTAATGGTTTCGCTTGGTTTCAGCAATTCATAATACACGACACCAAGCTGATCCCACCAAATACACAGCATGAGTTTTTTTCCATGAATATTCGGCTTAGCTGTCGATGTTGATGGTTCGCCGGGCTTAACCCATGACTTTCTCTTCTTTGGATTATCGTAGTGAATCCATTTTTCGTCACCAGTGACTATACGATGCAAAAAACTCTTTTTTTATTCCTGGCAAGCAGCATTTCACTCATGCATAATCGGCGATCAACGTCTCTCGGCTTTAGTTCATATGGAACCCAATTTCCTTGTTTTTGAATCATTCCTAACGATTTTAAACGATGTGAAATTGCTTGTTGAGTCACTTGTAGAGTAAGTGCAAGTTCTTTTTGCGTTTGGGACGAATCTTCCTCCAATAGTACTTCTAATTCCATGTCTTCGTACACTTTCGGCCTTCCACTGCGTTCTTTGTCTTTAACGTCAAACTCACCGTTCTTAAACTTTTGAAACCATTTCTGACAACTTCTCTCACTTAAAGCAGCTTCACCATATGCTTCTAGAAGCAATCGATGCGCCTCAGCTGCAGATTTTTACACATTAAAGAAGTAAATCAAAAGTTCCCGCAAATGATGCTTATTCGGAATAAAACTTGACATTTTTGCACGAAAAAAATTACGTGATGCTGATACGGAATCACTAGTACTTTAAGGTTATGGTGTTGCCAGATGACTAAACTTGGGATATTACGTTTTACATCTGACAATTTCTCCATAACCTTCTGGTGGGGCCATCTTTTGACAAACCGCGGAAACTTATTTGTACACCTAATATATATATATTATCCATTGTTTCTTCCGTAATGACTCTTTACAGTGGATAATAAATAAACCTATAGTTCTTTCTGTAAAAAGGGTTAAACAAAACTCGGCAATTTTAAAAACGATTTTATTGTAACACAGTACGTATGTACTACATATTATTTATTCACATAATGTCAACAATTAATATACTCAATAATAACTCGTAATAAATAAAATAAATAAGAATGATATTCACTTATTATTTATATTGCGTCAACATTTTATGCAGAGGATTCAAGAGAACAAAGGATAAAGAAGATACGCATTCGAATCAGCATATTTAATTATGTGACTGACATTATGTGACATGTACATTTGATAAAAGCTCATAAAGCAATAAATTAAAGTTTCGTGGTTATTACATAACGAAATTAAAATGACACATTTATATAACTAATAATGGACTTACTCAGAACAATGAAATAACACAAATCTTATCGAAAAGTAAGACAATTCAAAAAATCTTTTGAGATTTAATAAAAAATAGTTCTTTCTTAACAAAAAAAAAATCAAAACATTATAGCACTCATAGAACATAGTAAGTGTTGTATCAAATCATTTATATCGGAATCTCTGTTACCAAACATACACAAATAAAATGATACACCTATATATTTAATATACATACATGGCAAGTATACTTACAAATTATCATTGTAATTATTCGTAAAATAATCTTTTTTATTCCAAATACAGTTTATATTTATTGAGGTATCATGTGTGTGCCACTAAATTAAGCATATAGTATTTATCAATCGTGTAGTGTACTATACTACACTCCTTTGCAAAAAAAAAACGGGCGGTTTTGATTTTTCTACATTATTGGTAATAATTTAGTACTAAAGAGGTTTAGCCAAACTATGTAACGGGCACTTAATAAAGAGTCTGGATATGAAAAAACTTAATTCTAAAGTCAAAGTTTTAGTTTGTTTTTTTTTTAAAAAAATATCACTTTTTTAGTGTGACTTAAACTTACATTTTTTATTACAAGGTTATCAGGCAACTAAAACTAACTTCTTGTTAATTTAGTAGATTATGTTTGTCACATCATCCTGCCTTATTGTGATTCAAAACACATATCTTTGTGTCTATGGTAAGGGTAAAAGAAGCAATGAGAGCAAGTAAAATTATAGCGCTGTTGAAAAAGGGGTGTAACCAATGTTACGTTACAGCATTAAATCGTAAGTCGTTCAATCATCGATCGAAGAATCTGTTCAGATAAGACAAGGTTCTGTGAGAAAACGTTGCACACAACCACAAGACAACCGCTTTTTAGTGACTCAGACGCTGAGGAACCGCATCTATCGTAAGAACCGTATCTCCTAAAAAGGCGAGTGATTGTACTCGCCTTTGTCCAACCACCTCCACAAAATATCAAGGAGCTTAAACGTGTGATTTCGGCTGAGTGGGAACACATTCCACATAATACCATCAAAAGCCTGGTTGAAAGCATGCCAAGACGATTACATGCCGTAACTGCTGCAAGGGGAGATCATACTCGTTATTCATTAGTCGTCTTTTTTTATTAAAGTACCATAAAAATATTCGTAGCCTTAATTTCACCCATAAAAATGTCCATTTGCACACGGATTTCAGTTTCGATTGACTAAAACACCGATTCTAGGATTTAAGTGTTAAAAAGTAAAGAAAAAGATATTTGTAGTCATCTAAGCGAATGACATATTAAAAATATTAATATTATATTATCCAGAGAAAAGCCAATAACTGTAACATGTTTTTTGCAAAGGGGTTTAGTTTAATACCTTAACCTTAATTTAGTTTAATAGGGGTTTAGTTTTAATAATATAGTAGTAAAACCAACATTTTCACATCCTGACTTATGCTTTTAAATTTGAAAATAATATGTAATATTTGTTTGATAAATATTTGTCATTTTAATTATTTCTTTATTTGTATAGGGCGTCCGGTGGCAATATTAGGTTTTTAAATATGAATAATAAAACACAATTAAATAATAAAACAAACATTACAATAACTTTTACGAAGAGAAAGTGCGGGTTTTTTTTAAATTATTAAATTTAAATGTAGTCAACATTGGGCACATTCAACAACTAAGTGTGGCACACTCTTGGAATCTGGCACAGTACTGTGCCAATCGCTCAAGTAGTGATGTCGGGATGACGTTTCTCAAGGACTACATTTTCTTTTAGTGCTGAGAAGATGGTCGGGTTTGTTGCACAGACTTTACTTTTGAGGTACCGCTAGAAAATAAATGACCATAGAGGGTAAGATTCGGCAACCTGGGTGGCCAGGGGATATCGCCGTAACGGCTTATTAATTTGTTAGAGAAGAAATCACGAAGAAGCTTGCATGGTCTAACTAGCAGTGTGAGGCTTGGTGCTATCTTGTTGAAACAATATGTGTAAAGCGAAGGTAAGATGTTCTTTCAATATTGGCAGAAAATAATCAGTAAGCATGCGCCGATAAGAAACACCGATCACAGTAATGGCTTGCCTCTGACAATTTTCACTGATTATTCGATTTATCGATTATTCGACTTGTAACCTAATGCTGCAACCGGATTGATATATTTTTTGCCATCTCTCTACATTTACAATGTTAAGCTCAAAAACAAAGCAAATTTTAAATTTCAATGTTAACTTTTTCTTATTCAATATATTCACGAATTACAACATATCATGATGAAGTTTTACTGCAGAATAAATAATTTTTTTCTGTGAAAGAAATGTTTAAAATGTCAAAATAGTTTGGCATATTTTCGTCTGCAGCATAAATAGGCGGTCTCGAAGTACCCCGACCTCGTAGAAAATCGACTGTCAATTAGTTCATAGATTTGCTCTTTATTCAGTGGACAATGAGTCCCGTCTCTTGTCCCTCAACTCCCCCTTACTTGGTGTATCTCTCGTCCTTTTAGTATGCAAGACTTTTTCTAAAGCCTGATGTTAAAGCAGCGATAGGCGCCGCGATGGTTAATCACCATCAGATGACCCACTTCTTCATTTACCTATTCTCTATATAACAAATAACTAAAGACAAAAATAATCGTTTTTCATATTGTGAATACATTATTAAAGCATGTTTCTTTCCTATAACATTAAAGTTTATCACATGTAGGTTTAAGGGTCAATAGCATATTTGTAGGCGACCTTTAGTAATTTTGCTGATGAAAAATATATCTTTGGCTTTTTGCGTTGCTCCACAACTAAATATATGCTAAACGACATAATTTTTATTATATTTATCATATTCTATATACGATGTTGTCAACATTAAAAACGTAATGACTTTACACGGGACCGTTAGAATAAAAAATGGTAAACTCGTACGTGTATCGGTTTATATCACGGTCTTATACACAGGTCTTGCAACGAAGCCCAATTTCAGTGGTGAGAGATCAGTACGATCGTTTCTTTCGCGTCAACGTCGCTATACGTCATTGATATCGATGGGTGCGCGCCGATTTAGTGACAAGCGACTGCAAGGAGCTTGCTCGATTGGTTTATCGCTTTCTTCGTTTCATTATAATTGGTTATATTAAACTGCACAAAAGAGACAGAATACCTATCTATCGTCGTTGCACAGCACAGCCATCTATTGTCATGCCTCTGGCGGCCGTAAGTTGAAAAGAATGGCGCAACCATTAAGCCGACGTAACCCCACTACTGTTGATGCAAGACCTGTGTATATGACCGTGGTTTACATCCAGACGTTGACACGTAAGTTGTCTACAATGGTGGCTCGTCGACGTTGACACACGCGTATAGATGGCTCCATAGCCAGTCTCCGCCAAGGTCACGAGTCGTGCAACAAACGCTGGTAGTGAGGAAATATCTCATAAGGTGGCACGTGTAACCCGAATTCGAGCGCGACTAGAACGGCGAACTCAAACTTTATCAAGTCCTTCCTGTTAACCCTGAAAGTTGTCTCTATGCGCTGTAAATAAGAAAAAGATAAACATAGTGTTAAAAAGATAATTTGATGTAGGTTGGTGATACATTACCATCAGGATGATAGAAAAAAATTATTAATAAACAAAGTTAATAAACCATTAGCAAAAATATAAGATATATAAATATAAGTTAACCGTAAATAATATACGAATAAATAAAAAGCTATATAGATATTCATAAAGATAGATTGTGATTAATTATCAATATCAGCCCGCGGCAGTCCACTGCTGGACATAGGCCTCACCCAAGGCGAGCCACTTAGTCCGATCTTCGGCTACACGCATCCAGTCTCTGCCCGCCGCCTTGCGCAGTTCGTCGCTCCATCTAGCAGGAGAGCGTCCCACACTACGTTTTCCGAGTCGCGGTCTCCACTCCAGCACTTGTCTACTCCAACGATTGTCGGTTCTCCAAAAAAGTGTCCAGCCCATTGCCACTTAAGTCTGCTAACTTGAAGAGCTATGTCGGTGACTCTGGTTCTCTGGCGAATTTCTTCATTTCGAATTCTGTCTCTATATATAATAGCTCTCTCCATAGCCCTTTGTGTGAGTGATTAATGGTATGTCCCACTATTGAGCACAGCGCTTTCCATTTTTGGAGGAACGGACTTTAATCCACCAAACTTTTCCTATGTGGATTGTTACCAGACTCGGAATATATATCTGTAGGCCATACATATATTCATTCCGATGCAGGGATCGAACCCGCGAACATTGGCTCCATGGGTCTCGCCTTTGAGCCAATTGGTCAATGTCATTTACGTACTCATAATATTAATGTAAGTTGAAAAATAGTGTCATATATAACATATCTACATTTTAATAACGCTAATTTAATAAGTGATATAGTCATGGTAGCACAAACGGCCCGGGGAAGTACTACATCATCATATAATGTCGGCGTCAAAGACTTTATCGTTAAACTATGAATTTTATATATTCGTGACAAATTTACATACAACAAAGAAAAGGCAATTACAGTAGCTGCTCAAGACACCAAAAATACGCTACTTCACTGTTCAAAGCAGGATATAAAAGTAGTCGTGTTATGACAGTAGTATGTGAGTAGTGACTATTTAGTAGATAGCTAGGCAATATTTAGTTTTTGTTCCCAACGGTAACTATGTAAATTTCAAGCCATGAGTGAACCTAAAATTAGAATTAAGATTTACCTCAATAAGTGCTTTTAACATTTCGCCCTTTACGTCGTTCAGTTTGGCAGAAAGTAATAAGCACGCGCCTGCACATAACTTTCTATTGTCTTTATTTATTAGATTCGCAAGTATTAATTTCTCAAAATAAACGTAAGCCTGTGCCACCGACAATAGATCAATTCCACCGCAATCGTGTTTAGCAATCTTACGCATTTCTTTTTTTATGCTGAAAAAAAAACAACATTAACTTTATAAATATTAAACAACAGTAAAATAGTGATCTGTTGGTGAGAAACGTATTACCTTCTCAACTTGCTCAGTGTCAATTTAATGTGCGGGAATTTTTCTCGAAATTTATCATTTAATTCTTTTTTGAGGTCTTGCGGACGAACATAATCAATTATAGACGTCATGTATGAAGTGAATGTTAGCAGAGTTCTGTGCTTGCCAGCAATAAGTTCGGGATCATCCAGGATATTAGGGCAGTATTGAACCTGGAAAATACACAAGTATAATAAAGATTATTTTACATAAACTTAGCAACGAAAGATTTATCTGAACCGTTTTGAGCATATCCATTTGTCTTTTCATTGTATATTGATACATTTATTAGTGATCGTGTAAAATTTCAACGACCTGACCGATTAAGGTCACATACTAACATATATATATATATATATATATATATATATATATATATATATATATATATATATATATATATATATATATATATATATATATATATATATATATATATATATATATATATATATATTAGGTGTACAAATAAGTTTCCGCGGTTTGTCAAAAGATGGCCCCACCAGAAGGTTATGGAGAAATTGTCAGATGTAAAACGTAATATCCCAAGTTTAGTCATCTGGCAACACCATAACCTTAAAGTACTAGTGATTCCGTATCAGCATCACGTAATTTTTTTCGTGCAAAAATGTCAAGTTTTATTCCGAATAAGCATCATTTGCGGGAACTTTTGATTTACTTCTTTAATGTGAAAAAATCTGCAGCTGAGGCGCATCGATTGCTTCTAGAAGCATATGGTGAAGCTGCTTTAAGTGAGAGAAGTTGTCAGGAATGGTTTCAAAAGTTTAAGAACGGTGAGTTTGACGTTAAAGACAAAGAACGCAGTGGAAGGCCGAAAGTGTACGAAGACATGGAATTAGAAGTACTATTGGAGGAAGATTCGTCCCAAACGCAAAAAGAACTTGCACTTACTCTACAAGTGACTCAACAAGCAATTTCACATCGTTTAAAATCGTTAGGAATGATTCAAAAACAAGGAAATTGGGTTCCATATGAACTAAAGCCGAGAGACGTTGAACGCCGATTATGCATGAGTGAAATGCTGCTTGCCAGGAATAAAAAAAGAGTTTTTTGCATCGTATAGTCACTGGTGACGAAAAATGGATTCACTACGATAATCCAAAGAAGAGAAAGTCATGGGTTAAGCCCGGCGAACCATCAACATCGACAGCTAAGCCGAATATTCATGGAAAAAAACTCATGCTGTGTATTTGGTGGGATCAGCTTGGTGTCGTGTATTATGAATTGCTGAAACCAAGCGAAACCATTACTGGAGCTCTCTACCGAACACAATTGATGAGATTGAGTCGGGCACTTAAGGAAAAACGCGCCCATTACTACTCCAGACACGACAAAATTATTCTTTTACACGATAATGCTCGTCCACATGTTGCGGCGCCGGTAAAAACATACTTGGAAACACTCAACTGGGAAGTTTTACCCCACCCGCCGTATTCACCAGACTTAGCCCCTTCTGATTATCACCTGTTCCGGTCGATGGCACATGGTCTGTCTGAGCAGCGCTTCACATCATATGAAGACACCAAAATTTGGGTAGATTTGTGGATAGCGTCAAAAGATGAAGAGTTTTTTCGACGGGGTATCCGAATGTTGCCAGAAAGATGGGGAAAAGTAGTGGCAAATGATGGAAAATACTTTGAATAAAACGTAATGTACTTTTCCTTTACAATAAATTCCTAATTTTTTATAAAAAACTGCGGAAACTTATTTGTACACCTAATATATATATATATATATATTTGATGTGCCTATGTGCTGAAATTATTAAGAACTTCTATACAGATGGACCAAAATTACTTATTTATAATAAATGTTAGCTTAGTGCTCAAAAAGAAGATGACATATTCTGAACCCGAAAGGCGTGGTTAAATTACTAAAAACTAAAAATTCTAACTCATCGTGTCACCTAGTCGGAGAGAGCTTAACGTCTACCAATCAAACTAGTACACAATATTCTAGACCAAGAGGAATTTCCGTAAATACTTACAATTTTTTTTGAAAGAATCGCTCCTTCATCCCAATCAAAGGATTTGTTTTCTATTGAAGAATGTGGCGGCGATGAAGGTATCGTGCTTCGTTGAGATGATTCGTAAGAAAAGCACCTAAAATGATTATTGTTGTGAAATATATTGAACTGAATATTTTCATATCATGCAGTTATATTTAAAACAGGTCGGGTACAGACTTAATAACAATTTTTTATACGAATAAAAACAATAATTATTTTGAATTACATTTTAACTATAGTCTTTTAAAACAAAATTAAGTCAGTTATAAATGAAATGGACAGTCGCTTTTTTTGGTAAAAAATTTCTGTAACTATTCACTGTCTGCACCCGCCTTACTATACATGATAAAAATCATATGTGCATGCTTCAATGGAATGTTAATAGAAATCAACTTAAGCGTCATGCTGTGTAGTATGTAAGTATATTATAAGTATAATAAGTATTTATTAGGTTTATATAATTGCATTGTTGTAATGTTGATAAAGAATTAAAGACAATTATCGGTTTATAATATAAATGATAGTAGTGATAACATAAGCTTGACAGTGTTGGCTTAAAATGTCTAGTAAATAACTATCAAACGTTTTTTAACAGGATAATTGCTGGTCATGTAGTGCGCAATATCTAATTTGTTAAGTTTTGGCACCGTGTATTACTTAAGATAAGGACTTTATCTTATAACGATAAGTAACTTCTACAGGATCTAATTCAAAGTTTTATAACGTATTATATCGATAATGAACAATATGCTACAAAACCGTTCTCTTGAATGCGTGCATGTGTGTATATTCAAAAAAGGTTTTACATACGTATATTTTAAATATCATGAACTTGGCTTTATCGAAAAATCTTAAAGTATGAAAAATCTTAAAGTATTGTTGAATTCTTAAACTGGTAATTGTAACTAATTTTCCTGAAGACCGCATTGCTTTTTCTGAAGTTGCTGAAGATTTTATTTTTATGCCAACAAATAATTTTCTTATCTTTATTTAGTATCTACAACAGATATTGTGCCATAGCCTGTTATATTCTTTAAAATAGAGTAAAGAATATAGAAATGCATAGATGTTAAATTTCTTCTGTTTTATTAAAATACAAAACGTAACCTAGTCTAGATATTACTGACATAAAAACACATTGTTCACATAATTTCATTGCCTATCCACTTCAGCAGGCTTTATCAGGTAGTCACTTAATATACAGTTTCTCTCCCTTTTAGTTTTGCTACTGAATTCCTTATTCTCATTATCTATGAGTGTTTTAATTACAATGATTGAATCGCTTAGTTTATTACATAAGTATATATCAATATCAATATCAGCCCGCGGCAGTCCACTGCTGGACATAGGCCTCATCCAAGGCGCGCCACCTAGCCCGATCTTCGGCTACACGCCTCCAGTCTCTGCCAGCCGCCTTGCGCAGATCGTTGCTCCATCTAGCAGGAGAGGCGGTCTCCACTCCAGCACTCGTCTACTCCAACGATTGTCGGTTCTCCGACAAACGTGTCCAGCCCATTGCCACTTCAGTCTGCTAACTTGAAGAGCAATGTCGGTGACTCTGGTTTAAGTATATATAGCTACTCTTAATTACTACATATTTTTATTGCTTAAGATAATTTAAAACTTCGTGATATTATGTTTGCTTTGTATGAATACTTTTTGAGGAGAATTTATGCAACTAATTGAAATTCCGATCTTGACTACTGTGTTGTGGTTCATTTTGTTGTGACCCCACGTTTGTGTTGTGGTTCATTTTATTTACGCTACGTAGCTTTAAGATAATGCTTCCAAATAGGGTTTGCTTTTCATTGTAAACTAAACTAAGAAAAAGTTCATAAAAGGTGTATTTATTTTATAAGCAAACTCATGTGTGACTGTTTGCGGTTACTTTTGTCCTCCAGTTTGCAGTTTTTGGTATATTTTGAAAAATTCTATAAGACGTTACCTTTGCGTTTGGACATTTTTCTGTGTTGCAGTCAACTACTATACAAAATAATCGTCAACCACCATGTTCCACCACATAGTTAATGAAGCCATAGGTAGGTCGGCCGAAATAAGTAATACACTCCAAATGCGGACAACAAAATGATGACCAAGATTCTCATTAACAACAACTTAAAAAGAATATGAATACTGATTATGAAACTAGTTTTAATATATAATATATGTATTTGTAGTTTATTATACATATTTTTAAATTTATGAAAAAGAAATATATTTTATGTTCACTTTTATTTGTGCATTTCTCTACTAAATTTATATCAAGAAGAATTGAAATTTGCTATTTCTATCATTTTCGAAGTTGGTGGCAATAGTATATAACTTCTTTATCAGTAAAACAAGGTAGATAGTTGTATGTTACAGGTAAGTATTATATATACAAATACATAAATAAACTACGGATCCTAAATTAGTATACATATTTCCATTATAACATGCACTAGCTTTATGTGCTATAATATACTGCAATGTGTTTAGTTATTATATTAACCCACAATAATCGACGACTATGATAATTTTTATACATTAAATTTATTGTACCGCCTTTTTTGAAATAATGTAGCATTCACCAGCTTTGACCTGTGCGTGTGACATGTAATGCTATGCGTTTATTTTAAAGGAGATTAATATATATTTTTTAAACGTAGACGAAGATGCGGTGAAGATTAAACAGACGATAATGCACAGCGCCCGTGTCCGTCTGCTTTGTATATTTGGCATCATGACGTAGATAGATTAAATATTAAAATACGTTAGAGGAACTTACGTCTCTGCTTCGGTTTTGCCCGATATCTCCTATGTAATCTACGCCTAACGAATTAAAAAAAACACGAGCAAAATATGTCACGCGAATTCAGGTCCTACATAACAAAAGTTTTTAATATATAATTGCATTTCAAGTCAATTATTTAATAATTATATTTCTGTTTACCATTTTTTATCCTTGTGCCTCGTCAATAACTTAGTCCTGAAATTTAAAACGTTAGTGATGATATGAAGTGGTTTTAGCTTATGAATTCAAAATCTATGTAAAAGATACAAATTAATAAAATTAAATTGCATGTAATGTGTGTATGTTATACTGTGAATCTTAACATGTTTCCGTAAAATGATAAATGACAGAAATCATTTTCATATATCAATCAATGTAACCTGAACAATAGGCAGTATGCAGTAGAGAACAGAATAGTTAAACATGCATAAACAAACACCTAAAATAATGATGCATATATCTAGCATACATGTATCAACAAAATGCAAATAAATATCCAGATATTATAAAGTATTGATTTGGTAAATATAAAAATAGTAAATAATCTAGAGTGATACATAACTATGGTGGAATACCCTCCAAGTCTAATTTGTACAATAATTTATTCTTAGCATACACATAGCGTAAAAATACATAGCGTATTTGACTGTGATAAAAGTATAATGAGTTGTTTATGGCATGCTCGAAAAAGCTTTTGAAATTATAATCATTTTGCTTGTATTTCTATGTATGAGGATGAAAACAGCCTCGGTCTTTAAGTACCATTACAATTTATGCTTGGTAACAACAGCTGGTGCATAATATTTTCAATGTGTTTCCATCTAAGACCATATTAATGTACATATTAGCCATGGGGGCTATTTCAATATGCTTATCTCATTACATTGTTTACTGTAATAATAATTTTTCACAAGTAAAGCATAATAATATGTTTTCACTTTATAATATACTGCCATAGAATTGAAACTTTCTCACCATAAGTTTGTGCCTGATCAATTGTATCGGGAGATCTACATCCTTGTTTGAGGTATTTACATTATATTGGAAGTGGTAATTTTACAAGTGTAATGCACTTCAAAAATAAAATGTAGTATATATATTTTTTTTATAATATATATTATATTTTTTAAAGAAAAGTATTGAAGCTATTAACATTAACAAAGGTCCTTGTTAATCATAAAATTAAATCACTACAACTAATGTGATAATTTGTGTTGTAAGATAGTTCTCATCCATTATTAAATTGTAAAATAGACAAGAGATATTAAGTTATGTTATTGATAACTAATTAGGCTATTGATCCTTAATAAGCATTTTCATTTACACAAACACAATTATTGTTCTTGAAGTCGATGCAAGAATAAAAAAGTTTGTTTTGTATCAAACAAATCATTTTACAAGTCTTATGATCCTAGTACTAATAAAAGATTACCTGATATGGAAAAGGAACACAAAATACTATGCACATTGATCCTATGCAAGCCTATTATAATATTCGGTTCAGGCGAGAATATGAACTGTGGTACACATTCATTACATAACTTGCACTAATAATAAAATGTTAACCATTTTCCATTAAAAATATGTGGAAAGTACACAAATAAGACAAAATTATAAATTATAATGTTACCTGGCAATGACATGTGGATGACGATTTAAAATCTTCCAGGATGCTTTATCTGTGAAGTCACTATCATACATCTTGCGATATTGCTCTCTTGTACATACTCTTGAGGGTACTAATAGTTTTGAATAAGATATATCTTGGCCATTTTCTTCTTTTTCCAATCCTAGGAGGTCAAATGGATCCATCCCATTGTCAGTGATTGAAGATAGTGGTCTGGGCCCTGATGTATTGCGTCGACGTACACCATCTTTCCTCATGTCAGATCTGATAAAAACATTTTTATTTTAAAAGTAAAATGTTATAATAAAACCAAAAATAACAAAAACATTCCATTTGCTTTGCTATTGCTAGCTTTTATCCTACTTGTTATAATTATTTCGTAAACAGTACTCATGGTAGATTAGGTAGGACTCTTAACACAAAGAAGAAAAATAAGTATTATACCAATGGATCAAAAACAAATTAAAGTCAAAAACTGTTTAATCTTTTGATTTTATTTGTAATACTAATTAAAAATTATATGCCCTGGTTAAAAAGGTAGATTAGATTTACAATTCACTCCATTTTAGTGTACTATATAATTTTATCACCACATATTTACTTTAACATTTCTTCAATTTTATACACATTTTTTTTTGTTTATTCTTGCTTAAAATGCTTTTTATTTTGCCATAAATGTAAATGAAGTGTTTAATGCTGACAGAATTATGAATTAATTTATAATATCACTAAAAATAGCATACCTTGTATTCCGAACTGTTTTTGAATATGGAATTGTACTAAATAGAGCACAAGGAACACCTTGTGCTGGTGCAAATGCAAGTCTCTCATCTTTAAATGTAACACCTCTGTTTGGACGCACAACCCGAACTTCTTTTGAAAGAGTAGGGTTTTCACTTTTACAAATACTGCTAGTGCGAAATCTACCTGAAATAACAATTTTTATTAAATATTAATATAAAGAAATCTACCAAATTACTTAACAAACAAGTTAAATGATAAAAAAACATGTATTTCAAACTGTCACTTTTCAACACAAACTGTTTCAAATTAGTGGTGTAAGAGGTAGTATCTTAACTGTGAAGTGATGCAACAGGAGTCTGGTTTAATACTCTTTTTCTTTACAAGTGGACCTTTTATATATACAACTGATGAATGGCGGGAGAAGAGCGCGGGGTGCGGGAGTCGCGGTTGTGCTTGCATGTGTGCAGCAACAAAGCGCGTTACACGAATGCGGAGAATCAAAGCGCATTCCACGAATGCGGCGTAACAAAGCGCATTCCGCAAGTGTGTAGTAACAAAGCTTGTTCCACGAATTTGTTCTTGAAGTTAAATTCTGTAGCAGGTAGCTACAGTGGCATAGATGTGTTGTCAGTGTAGGTATTACCCAAGTATGCAATTTTGCCTGCGCATAAGGGGTATGCCCTTATCCTTATCTGTTTGTTATACATGATGATTGACTTATGTTAACAGTCAAATAATTCATCACATTTAGACCTTATTAACATGTACCATCATTTTATAGATATAACAAATTAGATTTATGACAAATATTAATAAAAATATTACCAATATTAAGGCTTTCTGTACTGGATTTCTCTTCTTGATTCAGTGATGTATGTTGGTTTTTCCAAGGTTTTATAGAAGCATGTTTTTCTTTATGTGATTCTAAATTTCCAGCATGACTCCTATTTATAAAACCAAAATATTATTTAATTAATTCTCATAACATAATAACAAACGTAATGAATTCTTTGATTAATGTATGTGTACCGTTCTTTAAACGAATGATTCCCGGTAATTTTAATTGGAGTAATAGAAGCGTGTTCTGAATCTGAACTTAAAGACTGATTATCACCGGCCATATGATGTACGGGACTTGATTGGCGTGCTCTGGTGCGGCTACGCAGACTATTTTGTATTAAATATTCTTTCTCGATCCTGCCACATATATCTCCATTTTCCAACTCAACACCAAAATTATCGACCTTAGAAGTATTTTCTAATATCTTACAAAGTTCAGTATCTTTAAAGGAACCGTCTAATGATATATTAGATAAAAATGTTACAGCTGCTAAACGGCGACGAGCTTTCTCATACTTATTACGATTAGACGACATTTCATAGGTAAATCTATTTTACAATTAATAACTTATTACGCTAAGAAACAATGATATAATTTTTTGAATATTTGATTATACGGAAAAATACACTATAATTTGACATCACAGATTGTGAAAGTTTCTGACGATTTTGACATTGACAAATTTGACTGAATTGAGCGAGGTACTGCGTCTAGTAAGTAGTACGGATTGCGTGATATGAAACGCAATAAAACATTCACTCTAATGTGATGCGTTAACGTTGTCCTAAATAGGTATCCATTTTTTAAATGATCTAGTTTTTTAACACTCCGTGAATTAACTAAATAGCTGATTACAAAACGATATTTCACATGTAATGTGGTTTATCATGGTTTTTATATTTTTATACTTCACTTATTTACGTTTTATAAAATGTAACTTTTCTTTAAGGTTTAATTTTTACAGAGTTACTTAGAGTGTTATTAAAAAAGTTCGACTCAAAATATGAAGATTTTTGATTCATTGAGTCTATATAGTTTTGTCTCCAAGGTTGATTAAGAAAATGACAGTTGAATTAAAAAGTTGAAATGTCAAATTAAATTACTTTTGACAAGAAGAATTTCAGAAAGTTCAAAATATCCTAAATAACAATAATAATAAATCGAGTTATAAAATTTTGTAACCATTGAGTCAAATGCTCCAACTGTATCGACATCGCCTCGTGCAATTAGGTTTATGATGGAAGGCGTAGGGGCTCGCGTAATTCGAGGGCCTGACTGGAAGTGGGGCAAACAGGTTTCTAAGATTTATATTGTTTATTTTTTTAGTATTTATAAATTTAGTACAATCATCAATTGAAAGGACATTGCTTATATTGAGTAAAATTTGCCAGGATGGGGGCGATGGTCATGTTGGAACTGTAAGAAATTTTGAATCACCTGAGGAAGTAGTCGTAGTTTGGGATAATGGAACTGCCGCAAACTATAGATGTTCAGGAGCTTATGACTTACGAATTCTGGATAGCGCACCGACTGGAGTGAAGCATGAGGGTACTATGTGTGACACATGCCGACAACAACCAATATTTGGTGAGTATTTTTATAGAATATTGCTGTAACAGGAATATCTTCTGACTTTTCTATTTAATGCCGATTTGGCTGCTTAAAATAATAATAAACTTAGCACTTGTTTTGTCAGAAGATCAAATGAAATTTTGACTACATTAATATTTTTGAAAAGTGATCATTTAGAGTAAATTTGACAAAGATGCTGACACTAAGACACTCAGACTGACATTTATGGTCCATTTACTTCACAAGCTCAAAGTCACTCAGAGGGCTATGCTCGCAGTTTCTCTGGTGGATTAAATTCGGAATGAAGAAATTCACTGGAGAACTAAAGTCACTGATATAACTCTGTAAGATAGCAGACTGAAGAAGCAATGGGGTTGATATGTTTATTGGAGAACCGAAAACCATTAGAGTAAATGAGTGCTGGAGTGGAGACCACATGACTGCAACCCGATAAACTTAGTATGAGATGCCTCCCCTTGCTGGATGGAGCAACAATTTGCGCAAGGCAGCTGGCAGAGACAGGATGCGTGTAGCCAAAGACCGAGTTAGGTGGCACGCCTTGGGTGAGGCCTATGTCTAGCAGTGGACTGCTGTGGGCTGATATTGATAATGATTTTATAAATAGCATGCCCTACTTATTGGGTCAAGTAGCAAGGACAATCTTGTTTCAAAATACAAATGAACATTTTAAATCTTTGTAAATAAATATTTATTAAACAATAATGATAAAAATTAGATAGCATTCGAAAGATCCTTTATAATTAGTACTACATTTTCTGTTTTAGGTATTCGATGGAAATGTGCAGAATGTAGCAATTATGATTTATGTTCAGTTTGTTATCACGGAGATAAGCATCATTTACGACATAGATTTTACCGTATAAGTGCTCCGGGTGCCCAACGTTGTCTTGTAGAACCACGGCGCAAAAGTAAAAAAAATGCTGTCAGGGGAATATTCCCAGGTGCAAGAGTTGTCAGAGGGGTTGGTATTACTAATTGAATTCATGTTTGATAATCCTGAACAATAAATTAAAAAATGTATCAATGTTGTAGAAGGTAGGACTCAATATAAAACATCTTATCTAGCTTGAATATCAGTTGTCTACTACACATTTTGTCTTTTGGATGTAACAGTATACATTATATATACTGAAAAACAAACAAAATAGGGTTTTAAAGTGAGAAAAGTGAAATGAATTTAAAAATTAAAGGAAGAATATCTATTTTTAAATATATATTAAATAGAAAAAGTTCTATATGTTTTGACTAGTAGTCACAAAACTTTGTGAAAGAATATATTGTCTAGATTAAGTTAGGATTATTATCTATATATTAGAATTGTAATAAGATTACTTTAGATTAAGAGATTCCTTATCCATAAGCATTATTAAAACTATAATGCTGCCTAATTTTTATAAATCATTGTGATGAATAAAGTTGCTAAATTGAATTCCAAACTTATGAAGATCATGTTTATTACTATTTTTTTTTATTAATATTTCTAAATAACTATTTAGGTTGATTGGCAATGGGAGGATCAAGATGGTGGAAATGGTAGACGCGGAAAAGTTAATGAAATACAAGATTGGTCAGCTGCCAGCCCTCGTTCAGCAGCCTATGTTGTGTGGGATAATGGAGCTAAGAATCTATACCGAGTAGGCTTTGAAGGCATGGCTGATTTGAAGGTATAAATTAACATTTCCAAGTAAGCAATATTGCTACAAACAATCTCAGGTAATGTTTATAAACTTGATTTCAGGTTGTAAATGATGTCAAAGGTCAAAATGTTTATAAGGAACATTTGCCACTTTTAGGAGAACTGGGCCCAGGCCGTACTGGCCCACATGGGTTGCAAGTTGGGGATCAGGTTTGTTTGAATTTAATTATTATATTTAGATATAAGCTACATGTCATTTATAAATGCATTATTAATTCGCAAAGTTTTTTAATACCACAATGCATGACATTTTGTGCATAGGACTGATTTTGCCACTAATAATTATGCTTAAATTAATTTTTAAATTTATTAAATAATATTTCTTTAATTCAATAAATAAATAATGCAAGAATGTAAAATCTGACAAACAGTTTTTTTTTTGTCAGAAAAACAGCTTCTTTATTATTAGTCTACTAGGCTTGCTTTATCTATTTATGTCACTAGCTCATAAGTAATGTAGATTAATAGAAGATTACATGATTAAGATGCAAATTAAAGACTGTTTTCAACATTTCTGAAATAAGCCAAGTGTCATATTTGTGTGGCTGCTGAGTTCAGCTATAGGTAAAAGTAGAGGTTACTTGCTAAAAATTTGATGAGAAAAGAATTAAAAAGTTGAAAATAGGTAATTGTATTTGTAGGGTGGTCTCTAAGATTATGGTGATGTAATCTATGGATAGCCCTAATATATATTAGGAACCATATCATACTTTTGACTTAAAAGAAGGCATTACAGCTATAGTAGATTGGAAAATATGTTTCATTAATCACTCCACAGAAGTTTATCTAACAAGTTCATCTCAGTCAACTTCATCTCATAAGTAAATCACATTATACCATAGTTGATAATATTAGTTTAAACAAACCACTTTGATAGTATGTAATTTAAGTTTTTACAATTTAAGGCTTCTTGCCCAGCCTTAAATAAAATATTTGTATATTTAACATTACAATTAGTAAATGAATACCATTATGTATGTATACTGAAAAAAAAACATATATGATAATATGAGAATACTTTCATTTCAGGTCAACGTAGATCTTGATTTAGAAATAGTTCAATCTTTACAACATGGTCACGGTGGATGGACAGATGGGATGTTTGAATGCCTCAGTACTACTGGAACTGTTAGTGGAATCGACGAAGATCATGATATAGTTGTGTCATATCCCAGTGGCAACAGATGGACTTTCAATCCTGCTGTATTAACAAAGGCTAGTCTATTATTTTATCTTTTTCATTTTATAAATATGTCAGCTCCATCATCCATTTGTGAATGCTTGAGGTTGAAGCAATATAATAGATAACACCTTATCAATCAATATCAGCCTACGGCAGTCCACTACTGGACATAGACCTCACCCAAGGTTCGCCACTTAGCCCGGTCTTCGGCTACATGCATTCCGTCCCTGCCAGTCGCCCTGCGCAGATCGTCACACTCGTTTTTCACATCGTACACTACGTTTGCCGAGACTGGTCCCACTCCAGCACTCGTCTACTGCAACAGTTGTCAGGTCTCTGACAAACGTGTCATGTCCATTGCCACTTCAGATTGCTTACTTGAAAAACTATGTTGGTGACTCTGGTTCCCCGGCTTTTGGTTATTCCGGTTCTTGTTCTTCGAATTTCTTCGTTTCGAATTCTATCCACCAGGGAAGCTCCGAGCATAGCCCTATTATAGCAATCATCTCTTATATCTCTTATAGCCCGCATAGCTTCTTTGAGCTTACGAAGGTGACGGACCTTCTGTGTCCACATCTCGACAACGTAAGAGATTACGAGTCAGGATGCACTGGCTAAAGAATTCTATGTTTAGGCTTTGAGGCACGCGACGAGAAGACTTGACGAAGTTTCCTAAATGCTGCCCATTCAAACTGAACCTTTCTCTCCGATTCTTTTTGATCGTTATCTATAATCTATCGATAACATCTTACTAGCAGCATAAAATTATAAATTTCATTGTTATAAAATTCCATTTATGTACGTTGTTGATAAATGTTGTTGTTAATTAACGGTATAATTCGTGGATTTATTGGCAGGTATGTGGCGGGAACTTGAGCGCTTCGACGTCAGCTAGCGGTGCACAGAGTGGTTCCGGAGGCTTCGCTGTGGGCGACTTGGTGGAGGTGTGTGCCGATCAGGAACGGGTGAAAGCGCTACAACGCGGACACGGCGAGTGGGCGGAGGCTATGGCACCGGTACTATTCTCATTCAGTATTGGCACTCAGAGTCTTATACACATAGGCACATAGAGAGGATGGATGAAAAACGACTGGCAAAAGAAATTTACGTTGCGGATCTGAATGGAAGGGTCGGTAGGAGAAGACCGAGGAAAACATATCTTGAGTACTCAAGAATACTCTTAACCAGCGAGCTTATAAGAGGAGAATGATAGGTGTGCAGGAAGCAAGGAAAGTATGCTGGGATCATAGCAGATAGAGATCTGTGGTCTCCGCCTACGCCTACGGAAAACATGCGTGACGATATGTATGTGTATGTACAGATGTATGTCTTACACATAGGTAATACCGCCAGAGGCACGACGATAGATGGTTGTGCTGTGCAACGAAGACAGAATAAAATTGTCTCTTTTGTGCCTTTTAATATAAGTAATTGTAATGAAACGGATAAAACGATAAAGTAATTGAACTAGACGCTTATAGTCGCTTGTCACTCGACCGGCGTGCATCCATCGCTAGCAACGACGTACAGCGGCGTTGACGCGAAAGAAGAGTTATGACACGATCGTACTAATCTCTCACCACTGAAATTGGTCTTTGTTACAAGACCTGTCTATAACACCGTGATTTTAGCTATGAATAAAAATTATTATATATAATAAAAAAATACAATTTAGATGAAGGCCTCTTAAGGCTTGTCATTGTATGTGAAGCCATGATACATATTATTTATTATAATCAATCAATCCGCCTTTCATGCGCGGTAGCTAGGGCAACTTATCCCGATCATCCTGATGCGAGAGAACTCATTTTAGATTGTGAGAGACCTGTGCCCCTGTAGACTTTTGGTTATGATGATGATTGATGACACTTACATGAAGTTCTAAAATTGAAGAAATAAATTGGAAAAGCCAAGGCTGACAATCAGGACCAGATATTCATATAGTGGTATAAAATGTATTGTACGGGACCTTTGCTTCTCGTATCGATGAGGGGTTAGCATGACGTCAATAGCAATTAAAATCTATTTTCACTATCTTGAGGAAATAAAACACTTCACTTTTCTTCTATTATGTTCGGAGACATGAGACTTTCTTCCTATTATTTCTTGATGTTACTGAAGCGAATGCATACCGATGCTATAAAGTGCACGTTTTAAGTTGCATCCATTAGCCGTTTGCGTAATGGCTATCTACTATTTTTTCTATGGGTGAGCGAGACGACGAATGGATGTGCGAGCAGAATGGCTTACTATGGGTATTATCTATCTCCCTATGACTATGGGCATTTCATACCTTTATAATCTATGTACAAATTATATCTATTACTATATGTATTATATTTCTAGGAACTATCCTATCCTATGCACTATTACAAATTACAAAAACAAACTATCCTATAAAACAACACAAACAACACAATGTATGTTCTATTTTAGCACTATTGACAAGACAGTTTTTTCACTATTTACTATATTTGTGCTGCTCTTAGACACAACCAAAAACAGTTTTTATTATTTAATACTTGTTTTTCACACTATCACTATTTTGTCCTGTACATGTATTATCCCTTATAATATTTTGTACTCAATAATATGTATTCGGCATTAATATTTTGTACGTCTTTGTTACAGACGTTGGGTAAAATAGGTCGGGTCCAGCAAATTTACCACGACAACGACCTCAAAGTGGAAGTTTGTAACACGTCGTGGACATACAATCCAAATGCTGTAACAAAAGTATTATCGTCAGATGGCAGTGTACATGGAAACTCGTCGGGTAAAAAAAACATTTAAGTTCTTTATAACATAGTGTGTGATTTCCATCGAAGTATGCAGCTGTAACACTGTACTGCTGAATATTGGCATTCTTCAAAAAAGAGACGTGTTTACGTAATCCCCATGCTCCACAGGAGGATTAAGGGTCTCAGCATGGTTTTTATTACTCAGATATATGTTACTGCTAATCTACTGGTATGTGCTCCCATAATGGCCTTGTAAGCAGTGATGTACAAGATACCCTATACAAAATATCTGGAATACAAAAAGCAAGATACCTTTAAATTAATTATTTCAGATACTACAAACAAAATACTTTCTGGAATGGTATCTTAAATACTAGGTAAAAAATCTTACTTTTTTAATATAAAACAACATGTAGGAAAACAACATTTTATTGATTTAAAGTTTATTTTTTTTACATGAATTATTTACGAATAAATCGCGCAAATTGTGACCGGTCAGAATATTATATGTTTTAAGGTTTTAATTGAGACTTAAGTAAATCCAGTTCTTCAAATATTTTATCACCTATTTTTCTTCAATGAGGCCTCATAATCATACTCCCAAAAGAGAAGAGTCGCTTCACAGGGGCAGAACTTGGCAAACAGGTGTTATATTTGAAACATAAAATTATTGTAGGATAAGCATTTAAGACATTTAAACTAGTTACTTTAGTATTTGGGTATTGCATTTTTGCTGGCCATAGACTCTGTGTTTTCGCCACTGCAATAGAGGAATAAGAATGCTCTAAAAACATGTAATAAGATTCATCTTATGATTTTTTTATATTACCCTCATTATTGTCTAAGGCCTCTGATTTTTGTTTTTCAGATTGATTAATGTTTCATGTTTCAGTCAGAAAAAGTTATTATACATATTCTTTCCCAATGGCGGCGTTAGGCTTATTAACACCTCGGGCAAAAAATATTCTGGCGCCCACTTAAAGCAATAAAAATCGAATGTTAATGCTTTCGTGAACCAATATGAACCCATATTTAGAATTCCATTTTTCTTTCAGCGTTACCTAAAGCTACAGGGAACCATATTTCAGAGCCAGTAAGACGAAGAATTCTGCTCTCTGTAGCAGTTAAAACATTGTAGACGGTTTTCTCGTTGTAAGATCGAGTTAAGCTCGAGACGAGTAACCAAGTACACAATTCGGCGATCTCACGCCACGCTTGAACACAAGATTTAACTATTCCCACCATCTTCAAGAACAGATGTGACACTGAGGTTAATATTGCATCATTTGCCGCAACCTCTGACTGCAAATTTTTAAAACGCCCATTTACGTTTTCTTTAATGAGATCTAACAGAATTATTTTAAATTTTCCATCCTACTAAGACATGTATATTACATTTTAAATTCATGTCACCATAGAATCTTATCACAATTGGTAAATAAATGTATAGATAACAATCACTCAAATTATTTTAACAAACATAGTATTTACAAAATACTAAGATACCGAACAAAAGGTATTTAAATACAAGACACAAAAAATTTCTAAAAAAGTATTTTAGATACAAGATGAAAAAACATATTTTGTGTTTTGTATCTGTATTTCAGATACTTGTATCTTAAAAAAGTCACGTCTCTGCTTATAAGGCACTCATGGGTAAAAATAGCCACACCATTTTTTCATATAGATTTGTTATGTGAGTGCATGAGACAACACCAAGAGATGGCCACATTTGACATAGCACGTTTACCTTACATATAAAGTTTATAGTACATTTAGGTTTTAGGGGACATCCATAAATTACGTCACACGTTAAAGGAGCGAGCTCTTATCAAGAGTACCCTTAACCGATTGAGCGTGGAGGAAGCAAGGAAAGTATGCAGAGATCGTAGTAGATGCAGATCTGTGGTCTCTGCCCTACACCTACGAAAAACAGGCGTGATTATACGTATGTATGTATGTGCCATGTAAGAGTGTAACAGTTTGTGCCAATCATTGTTTCAGGTGATCGTTTGTCAGTACTATTGAAGAAGTTGTTTGAATCTCATGTGACGGGGGACGCTAATGAAGAACTTGTAAAGGCCGCCGCGAATGGAGACGCAACTCGCTGTGCCGATATCTTAGCTCGGACCGATGGGGCTCGGGCTGATGTGAATGGAGTGTATGGAGGCCATACTGCCTTGCAGGTTTAAATTATTTATATTACCGAAAAAATAATAAATAAATAAAAAACTGTTTATTGCTGAAATTATTAAAAGTGCAATGGCTTAGCAATATGCCATCCATGGCCTAGATCTAGGAGAGCGCTGGTTTTCAGCCATTCCCTACTCCTTAAGATGAAGAACAACAACAAAGAAAACTATAAATTTTAAATTAAAACTTGAAATTTATTAAGTATTAAACTATATTATGTTTATTTATACACACCTTTGCAAAAACGGGGGGTTTTGATTTCTACATTATTTGTAATAATTTAGTTCTAAAGAGGTTTTAATAGCCAAACCATGTTACTGGCACATAATAAGAGTCTGAGTATGAAAAAAAGTTAATTCCAATTCGAAGCTTTTTTTTTCAATAATCCCATTTTTAGTTTGTGACTTTTTTGCGGGTTTGTTAGAAGATTATCAGGCAATTTTAATTAACTTCTTGTAATTTTTAGTAGAATAATTTATGTTCGTCGCATCATCCTGCCTTATTGTGACTTAAAACTTTAGATATCTTTGTGTCTATTGCAATGACAGAAAAAGCAATCAGAGCTAGTAAAATTATAGCGCTGCTGGAAGAGGGGTGTAGCCAATGTTGCGTCTCAGTGGTTAAACGTCGGACAGTGGAACGATTTGATACCAAGAGATAGGTTCCGTTCTGAAAAGACAAGGTTCTGAGAGAAAACGTTCCACACAACGACTCAGACGCTGAGGAACCGCAAATACTTACAAAATCTTAAAGAAGTATTAGTAACACAAGTAAGCCTATATACTGTGAGGAAGAGTTGTTGACCAGCACGGGCCCCCAAGTTACTCCGTGAGCATCGGATTGCCCGATTGAGGTTCGCTAAAAATTGCCTATCTTGGACACTAGGTAACTGGAGTAGCGTATTCTTCTCCGATGAGGCTCGAAATTATCTGCATGGTGAGGACCGACGTCGGCGAGTATTACAAAGACCAGGGGAATGCTATGCTGACGTGGTTTTTAAGACATCACCCCCTTATGGTGGAGGATCTGTTATGTTTTGGGCGGGCGTAACTTCCAGCTATATACCTAGATGAAAATAGCGCACTAAATGCGCGAAGGTACATAACAGAAATCCTTTTTCAACATGCGCAACACGCACTGACTGTAATTGGTGAAGATGCAAGTCGTATGTTATTAAACCAAGTTATAGTAAATTAATCTAACACTGAATGAAGAAATCTTCAATCAAACATTCCTACTGGAAACAAATTTAATCTGTTTTCAGTAGGAATGTTTAAAGATTTCCGCAGCAATATGTCTGTTTAACAATGCTTTTTAGTATTTTAACTTAAAATTATTTAAACTTTTTTTATGGTAAATCATTCTAGATTCGTGCTGCGTTAAACCTTAAACATCCCATGTAATGTACTCCTTGTATCTCCGAAACATTACCAAGTATAGTATCAGAGTACAGGAGCGAATAAAGTGTAGGTGCTTAAATCACACCAAAAACATATATATATTATACTAACTTTATTTTTAAGATTAGTTTTGATGTATGTGTGTATAATCTGGAAATATTCCAGATTATACACACATACATCATGCGAGTAATATTTTATATAAATAATCCATCTATTCCCCTTATTATATTAGTTTATTTGTATAACAATTAATAAATAATAGTGAATAGATTTGAGAACTTATAAAGATAATTTAAGTATTTTGTTTAATTTTTGAAAATTTGTCTTTAATTATAAGCCTAATATTTCCAGTAAATCCACATTTTTTTAAGCAGCTTAGCATTTTTTATAATTCTTGCAGCAATTTCTGGCAAGGAAATGAAATGAATAGACCGTAATAATAATAACGATTCTTTATTTGCGTAATGTGAGGTGTAACATAATGCAAAAAGTCGTTTAAAAGCTCCATCACATTGCCACCTATAGCGTACAAATGTCAAAAATTATTTATTTATTTTATTACGTCACATTACATGAATTATATACACGTATAGACATACAGAGATCTAAATACAGAAGTCACTTATACTTAAACAGCATTTAATTATTAATAAAATGTTACATTGTCACTAAAATTATAATTGATTCATCTATTACATACTTTCAAAGTGGTAACTAGTTCTAATTTTATGGTGTAGTCATTAAAGCAAAAAGTCCTTAATATTATTTTAAACATTGCCATCTATTAGCCATTTATTTAGTCTTTTTTTTAAATAATCTTGTGTTCAATTGTTTACTTCATGAGGTACGTTGTTGTAGATGCACATAAACGGAAACAGACAGCTTTTGATATATTTGCTCAGTCTCGGTTTGTCATCTAGCACTACTTTATGAGGGTAAATGTGTTTACTGCTTAAGTTTTTACCAAGTCTTTTGGAGCATTCGGAAACAGTTTCAGTGATATGATATGCCCCTCACTCCACGATGCTTTGTTTTTTTCCCTCCTACAAATAGGTACTAAACACATCAGGGAAATGCACATGTCAGTCGTCAACAATATGATGACATATAACCACACAACGATCAAATATATAAAAACTCCATAAAACGCGTTCAAGTAATGTTGTATTGTGACGTTGAATTTCAGTGAGGAAAAATATCATCATTTGCGTTTTGGAAATTTGGTTTGCTCGAAACTTCATGTAAAATGTCGTCATATCTATAATAGTTAACAAGTAAACGAAATATAATACATGTTTTGATATAAATCTGTTTAAAGGTCGAACATACAGTAAAGCAGTTCTAAAGCTCTCGTTTAAGCCCCGATGCAGTAACAATAGATGCTGGAGCATCAAAGAATCTTGGAGTTTATACAATAGATAGAACATACGTTACATATAATACATGAAAGAGAATAGTATTATACGTAATATATGTTATATGTTAGTTATGCATATGTCATTTAAAAAAGCAGCAATAGCTCAGTTTTTACATACGTATATAAACTATATGAACAATTTGTTCGATCGTGTGAGCCCACATTTTGATTCAAACTAAATTTTTTTGAATAGGCAGAAATTATTTTACGGATTTCTGAATTGCAGTAAAAGCTCTTTATTCGCGGGGTATATGTTCCATAATACAGCGAATACAGAAACCGTGAATACGGAATGGTAATTTATATGGGATTATAGGGGATACGTTCGTTACAAGTACGTTAGGTGACAAAATAAAAAAAAAACAAATATATGAAAAAAATCAATTTAATCGAAGTTTTTGAACATTTTTTTTTTTGATTGATTATCTTAAGACTTAGGCAATGGTTTGAAGAATTTTGTAATTTTCTCTTGCTTTGCAGGTTTTAAAAGCTCCTTCAATTCAGACTGATACGCAACAGTCGCATTAGCAATTTGCGTCTTAAAAATAAGACTTCGTTCCATAGACAGATCAATGTTTATAAAGAAATCGCAAAGATCATTTGCTATTCCTTCACTAACATTTTTCACATTTCACATTTGACGGCATTTACAAAGGACATTGGGTTGGAAATCTATTGGAATCCTTTTATTATTATGTATTTACTTATTAGATCCGCGAATAACGAAATTTTTAGCCGCCAATATAGGAATTGGGTAGCATTTTTTTAATCCGCGAATAGTGAAAACGCGAATGAAGGAAGTGCGAATTAGGAGCTTTTACTGTATATAAAAAGGATTTTACTGCACTGTATAGTGGTTGTCATTAGGTATTACACAAAATGATGTGGATAAACACATACTCTATTTTTGTAGATCATACAAATAAGTTTCCTAATTTGGGTATTCAATCGGGACGTTAGGCTCCGAAAGTAGACATTTCGCATCTGAATTAATCGTTGTGAATCAAATAGATATTCGTTGTCTATGCTCATTATTATATCTCTAACATTATTTCTCTGACTCACTTGTTCCATTATATATGATGGAACATTTACATTTTTTAATGGTTCCAGTGTTTGGAACGCACACACACTACTCCAAATTCAGGAAGATTTTACCGCGATCTGTAAATGGTCACCGATACCGGTCTCGTTTTAACTCGCTAAAAACAAAAATTATGCATGTACACTCCAGCCATAATTTTATGGATGTACCTATTAGAATTAAAACACATAATCACAGATGTCTTCACACACCTACGCTAGGTAATAAATGCAACTGCAGACCTATAGAGGTAGTAAAAGAATACAAATAGTTAGGTTTGGTTATAGATCAAAGTTAAACTGGGCTCCACATATTAATAAGATTTGTAACGATTTGCGCTCCATATTAAGCAGATTCTATTTACTGAGGAATAAGGTACCTCATCGAATTTTATTATCTATGTATAAAGTAATGATAGAATCCATAATATCCTGCAGTAGTTATGGCCGAACCTTCAAAACATATTTAGATCGTATTCATAAATTAAAAATTAAAATTAGAGATATAAAGATAAATGTCCCTAAAAAAATAGATCTCCGGGAAGATAAAGATATATTTAATTATTGCAAAGTCTTACCCATACAGCAAAAAATAAAATATACGTCTTTTTAGAACAAATAAATAATAAAAAGATTCAAACACCGATTATTTATAAAATTGTGATACTAAAATCCTTCCAATTCAAAAAACAATTCCCACGTTAAAAAAATTATATGAAGGACTTTAAAAGTAAAGGTTCCTGAGATCATAAATAGCTTGAAGAGTAAATTAAGAGAGAAACTTGCCTAACAAAAGCTTCCCATATATATTAAAAATCATTTATTTCAAAATATTTAAAACTTAGATAATGTAATATGGATTTATAAGTTTGTGAGAATTATGATTTATGTTATTAAGCATGCCAAGACAATAACATGCCGTAATTGCTGTAAGAAGAGGTCATACTCGTTATTAATTAGTCGTCATATTTATTAAAGTACCATAAAAATGCTCGTAGCCTTAATTTCACTATACCCATAAAAATGTCGAACACCGAGAATTTAATAAAGAAAATAGAACTTTCTAGTCATCTAAGCTAATTAAACTAAATTCCCAAGAAAATCACCATGAAAGTCACGTAGACAACAGAGAGTTTGTCATGAAATGGAAGAGCGTAGCGAACCGCTGTGTGAAGTCTGGTGATCGCGATCTTGAGAGAGCGAGAGAAGCTAATAACATACTAAAAATATTAATATTATCCAAAGAAAAGGTAATGACTGTAAGATGCCCGTTTTTTTTTTGCAAAGGAGTATAAACCATATTTTGTAAAATAAAACATTTCTTTTGGGATAAATTTCAAGTAGTTTAATTATTTATACGTAAAGTAGAACACCCGGTATTAAGAACCTATGTGATGTGTTTAACGTTTCTAGACCGTTCGATTGAAGCTATACATTCTCTATCAGTCAATGAGTGTTGCAGATTTATTTTATTTTTAAATATAATCTTTTTACCAACATACAATTACCTATATTGAAGTTGACGTCTTAAATACACAAACGACATAAACTCAAGCTCAAAATAGATATATTGCATGCAAATATTTATCCTTATGTAAAAACTGAACCCAAAACGTTTGAAGCAGAAAGCTTTGTCACTGTGCAGTTTGCATTATCAAATATAAGCAATACAATTTCAGTTCAATCTAAAGTATTATAACGTACTTTAATATCCCAATAAGTACCATGTTCAACGCTTTTGGTGAGTACATGCGTGTGTACTCCAACGTTGTTTACTTGTTTGAGCAATTGTCAATATTGTCAATCCATATGGGATCCACGGAAGTTGTTTGTACATTTTGCGATAGGAAATAATCCCTATACGCTGTAAATAAATTATATGCAGAATTTCAATTAACACTGTAAGATCATAATAAAATGCTCTTTTATATTGATGTTCTATGAACGATTATATTTGTTTGAATATTAAAAAAAAGAGATAATATATAAAAAAGTTTTTAATATTACTATAAAAAGTAATATTGATATGCTTTAACTATAAAAAATATTCGTACGCCTAGCTTTTTTAGAAAAAATAGTGTAATTGTATCGAACAATAAATGATAAACGAATAAAAGTTATCGCGTCTTCTTTTCTTGATAACATTAAATGAAAAAACCAATAAATGAGATTTTTTGCCTTTTCAAAACTAAAACCTAACTAAACAAAGTGATTTTCGGTAGTACAAAAAGTATTCGTACAGTCATTTGTTTTTTAATAAAAATGAATGTGGTGTGTTCCTTTCGCGTCAATTACTGCCTACAGTCTTCGTGGCATCGATTCGACAAGTCATTGTGATGGTAGGAGAAGTTTCTTCCCGTTCTTTTTATATAACTTCGATGAACTCCGCGCGATTCGAAGCCTGTCTTTCCTTGATTGAATTTTCTAAAACACTCCACAAATGCTCAATAAGATTTAAGTTCGGTGATTGAGGAGGAGTATACGATTGGCCGGGTATATTAAATAATAGCCAATTATTGTTATTATAAGCTGTGTGCTTCGGATCATTGTCGTGTTGAAATTTAAAATTACTTTCAAGTCCAAGTTTTTTTGGACTCACTGCTAAATTTTTTTCCAAAATGTTAATGTACATCTTATGGTCCATTGTTCCTTCAATAACATGTAACTTTCCGACTCCTGCAGCACTCATACAGCCCCACACTATTATCGGACCACCACCGTGTTTCACAGTCAGTATCAAATGATTTGGATGAAGTTCGGAGTTTTTTTTTTCACCACACGGGACACCTACCGAAAATATTAAATTTACTTTCATCGGAGAAGATGACTTTGTTCGAGAAATCACTATCTTTATTTCTGTATTTTCTGATGAATGCAAGTCGTTTTTTGCGATTAATTTAGTGGACAAAAAGCTTTTTCCTCAAGACTATATCCATTTTTCCACAAGAGTTTCCCAATTGTACTGGTTGTAACTTGTATTTCGATTCTGGATGGTATCAGAAATCGTCGAAGCAGATGTTTAAGGGTTTTTTTTATAAGAAGCATGATAAATCTTTCATCAGCACGTTAAAGAGCGTGCGATCTACCACTTCTATGCAAATTTTTACCGTTTTCTGCGTGCCAAATCCATAGATTACTTTTTTCTCTCCCCCCTCTTATTCCCTTTCTCATAAGATATATTTCTCATAGATCTCAATATATCGTTTTTGGTAGAAGATTTCAAAGAATGAAAAAACTATACGTTAATTTTATTTATAATGACGTTATTTAACTTTATTTCTGTAACCAAGAAATCATAAATAACGCTAAATACAAAACAGGATATTAATGAATTAATTACAAATGGTGATACTTCAATAGCGTAGATTACTTTCGAAGCCAATAGTGGCGGTCTTCCTCATCTATTTAATCGAAATACATTTCTCTTGGCTTGCTTGACTGACAGGGCTGCCATCGTAACGGCTTTGCTATCTGGCGTCCTGATGGGACGTCTATCCAAACGTCGGCGAGCCTAAAGATGGGGCTACCACTATCACGGTGTCCGCTTTAGTTGTAGAGACCAGACGTAAGCGTCAACTCGATTGTCAACAAGTTTGACTGATACGGTGGCCAGTTACATGTGCTGGCTGTGGTGACTGGACGTGGCGTCAACCCTTCGAGTTTAACTGACTGTAGGTTGTCACGGTCATGGCCTCAGGTATCAGAGCAGTTACATTTTTTTCTTTCTTTCCTTTGATAGCAATTAGTTACAACTATTATGCCAGTGTCAAGTAATATACAATTATATCCAATCTCTTGAAATGTAACAAGTCAGCTCATCATGTTACGTCTTGATAAAATGGCAATTTTACCCAAAACTTTCTATGGACTTTTTCAGTCAACTTAAAAAGTTACGATACACGTATTTATTTCATATTACTTCACTTATACACCTTAATCGACCTATATTGCATAATACGCCACCACGATTAAACAATATAACTGATAATAATATAAGATTATGAAAATGAAATAAAAACACAACGTCACTGATGTAAGTTGGCGGGAAAAGTCCGAGCAGTTACTTATGCCATTTGAAATACGAAATGAAACCTTATTACGCTAAAACAAATAAAAAATGTTGAATTTTAATTTTAGCGCTTTAAGTTTTTTATAATATAAGCTGTAAGATATCCTCAATTATAAGTATAATACATATATTATTTAATAGTTTTAGGTACTATTTAACATTTATTTGATCTACAAATTAATGTTTAATGGTTCACGAAACATTACATTTCTGTTCCAATAATTAGCATCGTTTCTTTTATACTAGAGATGAGCTTCTGGCTTAAAATGTCAATTAAGCAAAAGATTCAACTCACAGAACATCTAAATTGCTGATGCCTTTACTATGCAAAATGCCTTTAAAGCGTTATTGATCCAAACGGCTAACTTCTAATTTGCAGACTCCTATCTGTCATCTCCAATATTAAACTGTCGGTGAATTTTTGTAGAGAAAATATATAAGTCACGCACGATGCTAAATCTTGCTTTCTATTTACAAGTATTAGGGTAAAATTAAGAAAAAGCCCTCGCCGCTACGTGGTATATTTTCAAAACAGTGAACGAAATCACCCCGCACGTAGTACTCTTAACGTCACTGACGATAAAATAACTTTTGGAGATGCGGCTTTATCGATCGCAATTTCTGATAATTTATTTCATACATTACACTGCCGTCGGCAATGCGGAAAGAGCTCGCTATATAAGGGGATATCTCCCTTTATTCCGTAGCTCAGCCCTAAACGTAACTTTATTCTTGATGGCTCTGACGACAAAACTGTACTCATTACGTTTATTAGTAAATGTGTGTTGCTGCGTCAATATGATTGTAAATATATATATATATATATATATATATATATATATATATATATATATATATATATATATATATATATATATATATATATATATATATATATATATATATATATATATATATATATATATATATATATATATATATATATACTTGCATTATATACACTTTTAATTTTAATGGAATAATTAATTTCGGATATTTTTAGAATAAAAAGCAACTGTCTGTGGAGTTCCATGAAAATTTGTTGGGTCATTTTCTAGTTTTCTCAGATATCTAAAAATGGGTTTTTAATTTTTTTTTATTGTGCAAATAAGTTAATGAATTTTGAGATGTTTCTTTTTTAAATGTCAGAAAATCAAAATTTATACACAGATACATATTGATGCTATATTTAGTGATTCTTTATTTGTTTTGAACTCGGTAGCATTACAAGCTTTGCTTAAGCATATTTTAAATTGCTCGCATAACGACATCACAAGGCGTTCACCGACTGACTATAATTGATGTTTTGTATTTTTCATACAAATAACAAAACCTGATCTGCAGAACAATCACATCAATTCAAATGATAATTTAAAATTTAGGGAAACTTTTAAATAAAACAATGTTTTTCGTTACTTAATCTCTATATATGTAATTATCAATGGGAATAGTTAAATTTAATTTATTAATAAAGATAAAAATATTAGCTTTAGTATACAAAATGTGTACAGTAAAAGCGTTTATTAAATTATTAGATACCTAAGGAAAAGGGAATCGTGTTCGTAAACGTGTGAACGGGCCGGACCTAAACATATAGAATTGTCGAGTGGGGTAAGGGTAACTACGCCGATTGTACTGAGGCTTACAGTGTTCACTAAATAGCCTGAATATGAATATTGGGTTATTCTTTTCTGTCTATACAGTATTTATACCGTGAAACTACCAATAGCCGTACAATAAAGCGACGAAAATGATTGAACCTAGTAAATAAAAAGCATAGGGCTACTTATTTGTTTATATTTCTTTTTATTTTAAAATGGTAGGATAAATCAAAGATTGTGGCTCAGTCACGCCTTTTGTATTAAATATATCATTACTTATATTAAATATATACGGGCTTAATGTGAACTCTCCGATATGATTTCCCGTGTTAAAATAACCATTCAATCACACAATGCAAATTGAAATGTTTGTCCCGATGTGGCATCCCTGTAAGTTTATTGACCAAATTAAATCGAATCTTTAAATAAATGCTATTTGCACACACACAGAAACACGTTTTATATTTAATATATATTTAGTGAACCATAAAAGGATCAATTAAACTGCTTCTGTATAAAACCTTGCTGAAACCCATATTGACATACGGCTCGGAGCGTTGGGTGCTGACTAAAGAAGAAAAAAAATCTCTGCGCACCTTTGATAAATTTTAAGGCGTATTTTTTGTCCTCTGTTGGAAAATGAGCGATGGAGTACACGTCACAACCACGAGCTTTATGAGCTGTACAATGAGCCGAATTTCATGCAAAGCATCAAAATTGGACGGCTTCGTCGGGCTGGACACGTAATACCGATGAACGAGACTAACGCCTACTAGACGGATGGTCGTAGAAGTCGTGGAAGGCCTAAGCTCAAATGCCTAGATGGAGTCGAAAACGACGTAAAGGCAATCGGTCTGTTGAGCTGGAGAGAAAAAAAGCCAAACTAAGATCCGACTGGAAAAAAATCCTGAACCAGGCTAAAGCCCACCCGCGGCTGTAATGCCTTGATGATGATGATGATAAAGCAATCACGGAAAGTATGCCTGACAAATGGAATATTGCATTGGTAAGCCCACTCCACAAAAAGGCGACATCCTCGAATGCCAAAATTACCGTAGCATATATTTACTTAATACAGCACGAACAAAGTGTTTGCTAATATCCTATGCAATAAAGTAAGACCTTACGTCCAGCGTTCACTTGGGGAATACCAATGGCTGTGTGTAAAAGTGGCTTTAGGCCAAATAGATCAACCACAGATCAAATATTCTCTTTAAGGCAAATACTTGAAAAGACCCTGGAGTTCAACGGAGATACACATCACTTTTTCATCGACTTAAAGGCTGCCTATGACACCGTACACCAAGTGTTTCTGTACAAGAATGAGACTAAATAGTGATAAATATGAATAAAATCACTTTCAACTTATAAAATATATCTTTACCTGTTTCATATATTATATTTGTACGTTGGATGGACAAAATTTTATCAATCTATTCGTCCATAGATTATATGAACTGACTGGTCTCTAAGCTGATAGTATGTGTTCATAGTTGCCACACTTGCTCATCATTGGTCCATACCAACTTATATGAAGCCTTAATTTTAGAATGGGCAATCGCAATTGGCGAGTTGTCCGAGTTTTGTCTTCAATTTCATTTTTGTTAGTTGATGACTGAAAACGTGGCTCTTAACTTGAAAAACATGAGTGAAGGGTTACGATTAACAAATAAACATTGTGGTTACGATTAACAAATAAACATTGTGATTTATTCATGAAGATTGATCTATGTACTGAAAAATGTCTTACATCTTCTTTCTCTTACAATATTTAAATAAAACAAAATAAGTTCTTTAACCCTTTCGCTACCAACGTCATATATATGTGACGAACTATTTATCAAGTCATTTAACAGATGGAATTATTTATCTATAGCCCGATTTCACCGATTTGTGTTTCTATATAAAATTGCTCATTTCGCTTGTTGGGAACGTTATAATTACATCCTTTAAAACTTAATAATAATTGGTATCATATTTAATTAGTAAAAAGTCTGGACTATGGTGACGGTTTTTCTGCTGAGGCTCTATTAGCGAAAGGGTTAAACCCTCCCCTAAGCCTTACAATAATTATTAATAGATATTGTCAAAATCTCTTATTAAATTGATTTTACTGTAATATTTGTATTTTAGTTTAGAACCTTGAAGAAACTTTTATTTTAGAACCTTAAATTACCATTCTATATCCAAGGTTTTTGTTTTTGCGGCATATTAACGAAACCTATCTTCTACTAATACAATATATCAGAATTGAATCTTTTATTGTACTTGTTGTTAAAAAAAGTACCATATGCTACCTAGCATATGGTACTTATTATCTCTACCGCTCTAAGTATATATTTATCTTTTACGAAAGGAAAAGTTTCATCCCCACCGTCTGGATGAATGGCGATCCAGTGCGGTGCGTTTTTCCCAAAACTTCATTCCAAGCACCACTAATGGAACCAGCTACCTTCGGCGGTATTTCCGAACCGATACGATATTGAAACTTTCAAAAAACAAGCCTACTTATATCTTAAAGGCTGACAACGAAACTGTGCTGCCTCTGATGTTGCAGATGGCTATAGGTGGCGTTAATTGCTTTCCATCAGGTGATACGCTTATTCCTTTACCTCCCTCTCCTATAAAAAAAAACTTAAAAACATTTATAATGATAGGCGGCTGCTCAAAATGGTCACGTGGAAGTGATCCGTGCGCTGGTCGAGGCTGGTGCAGAAGCGGACGCGGAAGATCGGGACGGAGACCGTGCGGCGCACCACGCAGCATTCGGTGACGAGCCAGCGGCTCTAAGGGCGCTGGCTGCCGCGGGCGCCGATCTTAATGCGCGCAACCGACGACGACAAACCCCTTTGCACATTGCAGTTAATAAGGGACATCTCGGTGTGGTACGCACGCTGCTGCAACTCGCCGTTCATCCTAGTCTACAAGTAAGTATTGTGATACCGACGCAATAAAATTAATTTTTTTATGAAAACGGGTGTCCGATGGCAGAATTTGGTATTAAATTTGGAATTCTTCTACAACCGGTGAGCGGAAGAGCACGGGTGGAGCCGCTATGGGTTCATCATTCTTTAGGGGGTCATTTAGTCATGATGTATGTCGCATGGACTGGTGAACAGCGTGCGTTTTCAAAACCAATGTTGATTGATTAAAAAGTCAAAAATTTTGTTCTCGTTACAATATTCGATGCTTACATGAAGCACCTGTGATTATTCGGTCGTGAGTACGAAGGTTCCGGACACAAACTTCAGCAGAAAACACAGCTGGGGCCCAGCCGGACGTCAAGAACAAATTAAAATATTGAACTCGTTGCCAACAGTTTGCACGATAATCCGCGTCAGTCGGGCCGCAAGAGATCGATTGCCCTTGCTTCAAAAACTTATTGTGTTTGAAATTTTAAAGAATCTAAGATTTCACCCTTACAGAATTCAAATTATGCAAGCTTGATGATGATGATGCGATGATTTTAATTGGCTTATAATGTTTTGCAAGATAATGTTACAGTGATTTTGTACGGTGAACATGATCATTTTAATGAAAGCGTCAATAAGCAAAATTGCTGTTATTGGTTGTCTTAAGGATAAAATCCACATTTGAATGATTAGAAGCCACTTCACAGTCCTAAAGTGAAGAGTTTGGGGTATGCATTGTTTAGCACTAAAAAAGTCGGACCAGACCTTTTTAGAAAACCGTCAAGGTCAAGCCATTACCTTGATCGGTGTTTCTTATTGGCGCATGCTTACTGATTATTTCCTACCTACACATATTTTTTTCACTTCACTCACATAGTTTCAACAAGGTGGCGCCTTCGTTCAAGCTTCGTGATTTCTTCCCACATAAATGTAGCCGTGTCGAAGATATCCCCTGGCCACATAGGTCCCCGGATCTCACCCTATGGATTTTTTCATGGTGGTATCTTAAAAGTAAAGTCAACAAACCCGATAATCAACCTCAGCACTAAAAGAAAATATAGTTCGCGAGGATATCGGCATCACTACTTCACCGCACAAAACACAAAATAGTGTAACTAAATTCCAAATGTTCCCGACGTGGCGTTCAACACTTAGACGAAATAATTTAAAAAAATAAAACCCGCACTTCTCTTCTTCCTAAAACTTATTGAATTTTTTTATATCCTTTTTAGTTTTATGACTCAAAACCTAATTATGGCACTGGGCACCCTGTACAATATCGTTAGTGTTAACACAACAGAGATGTACAAAAAGTCCTTATGAAACTTAAAGTAATAACGCCAGAAATGTTTGCTCGGATCCTACTTTCTTCGATACATTTTTCGAGTTCTTAACTAATGCGTACATTTTTCGTTAAGTGTATATTTAATAGGAGGAACTTTACAAATCTTACTTTAACTTCTAAATTTCCCCTCTTTATTTCCTCTCTTTCTCCCTTTATTCAAATCTTAGCCTAACATTTTTTTTATGGGATAGGAAGGCAAACAAACAGGCGTGTCACCTGATGGAAAGCAATCAACGCCGACCATAAACATTCGCAGTGCCATGGGCAATGCAGAAGCGTTGCCGACCTCTAAGGAAAGTGTCATGGGAGGGGAAGGCGGGTTGAGCTTCCGAAACTCAACCTCTCAACGGACGAAACGCTAAGCTACCACTCAGACGCCGGTTTTCTGCGGTACTTCCCCGGGCGAGCCAGCCCATTCATGCTACAGACAAATAATATGCCTTTCTTGATAAAGTATTCATCTACAGCGTGGCTCTTCCACTACATACATAGGCAGTTCATCTGCAGGGTAACATTGGTAGCAAAGATAATCACGGGTGATTATTTAGTAAAAACAGTTGCAATAAGCTTTTTATTATATATGCGATAAAAAAAATTTAATATTATATAAAATTAAATGATTTTTAACTATTTGCAAATAAATAATAATAGGAAATCGTATAAAATCAACAACTATTAAAAACAACAATAAGTTTTAAAAATAACTAGACTCCTCTGTAAAAAAAACGGTCGGTTTTGATTTTTCTATATTATTGGTAATAATTTAGTTTTAAAGAGGATTTTAATAGCTAAAAAAATTTAAAAGCCAATGTCTGTAAGATGACCGTTTTTTGCAAAGGAGTTTATTTACTGCTGGACTTTAATTCCCATAAAAAAGCGATGTTTCTTTACAAAAAAATTTATCCCCTACTTAATTCTGTCCCCACGCTTAACGAGTGGACTGAGGATCGCAGTATGACTTTTATTCTTAGGTAAACACCGCTGCTGGTATTTGCTCCTATTGTCGCCTTGTACGTAAACCAAGGGGAGAAAATGGGGTAGCTGTTTATGCCAAAAATCACACAGCAAAAGTTATCATGTACATATGTAGTATGCTAATTATGTATGTGACGACATATATTTTTATTAAATAATAATAGATCAATAAAATTTGGTCATCATAATCACAACCATTTACTGTATCCGATAATAACCAATCAATGCTGATCTTTATATGATAATTAAATATTCTTTCTATTATCATCGTGCTAGTAATTATGTATGTTTACGTTATTTCTGCATCAATATCCAGTATATACACGCAAACTTGTTGTATATTACAATGCAAGGAAAATGTAAGAAACTTCCATCAAACCTTATTAATATAATAGACTAGTTTTTATACATTGCTATTATTGTGTTGGCTTAGATATTTTTTGTACGTCGTATATGGCAAATTTCTTACAAAAAAGGATAAAAACAAAAAAATATGTATTTTTAGTACAATACTTACAGAATACTAGTATACATTTACATGTATAGTTTTAACCAAAAAGTTCCTACTTTTAGTAAGTCAAATGAAATATCATGTTGGTTTAATTTTTAAAAAATATCACAATTATAACAATTAATGTTAAATATTCGTATTTTAATTTTTATGGTAGTAAAACTAAGTAATTGTGAGGCCCACTAATGTTTGACTTTCATTAATTCTCCACTTTTACTAATCCAATTACGTAAGATCAAGTATCCACCCCAAGTTCGCTTGGCCTCGGAGCGACTCCACACTGACTTCGCTTCGACTGAGTCGCTTCTACAAGCTAAAGCCAATTTATACTTAATTATTAACTAAAGAACGATATAATAAGCTTAGTACTGATCTAAATTTCATAATACTTAAACATTGTGTATTTAAGAAACGACTTACATATAAGAGCAGGTTTAAGTTTTACGAAACACGAAGATCAACTCTCGCTTTCATTGCTTTATTGTATTATTGTATAATCTTATAGATTTAAATACGGTTATAATGCGTTAAAAGAGAATATTGTCAGGTAATCCATCTACTAGATGAGCACACCTACAAAGACATGTGAAGTTGCCATTCTATAATGACAGACCATGCTCCATATTATAAAGTAAAATTAGAAGTTTTGCGCCCACCAGTACGGTATGTGAAGGTTGTTGTGCGAAATACATTATTAATTGCCCCATATTGTCTTAATATTGCTATTGGTTCATATTTGTTATTCGCCTTATAAAACAAATTTGGTACGTAAGGTGAACTTAATGCTCAAAGGATTTTTTACCAGTCATTCTTCAGACAAAGCGGGATAGAATATTTTGAATTCGGTGTAATAAAATAAAAAGAAAAACCATAATATACAGATGTACAAACAACATGCGGTGTAAAAGGATTACGTCTGTATTCAACATTTGAAATTTTATTACAAATATTTTCGTAACGTAAGTTGTCGATAATATCCAATGTTGCAAGAAAAACGTTTACAAGCGCATCTATGGCTTTCAGCTAGGGCATGATTGATGACACAAATTTCACTTGGAAATCCCGCATTACTGCCATCTAGATAGATATTCTTTGTTGTTAGAATGTATTTTACGCAAAAGGTCGATACGAATACACAAATAACACGTTGAAGTGCGCTGTACAGCAAATTAATCGTAATTTTATTTTAATAATAGAAATATCACCAAAATAATAATATGTTGTTGAGACAATTTTACAACTGCCTTTTTATGCATACTATTTGATTAGTTTCTATATCCTTAATAAATGACTAGAAGCCAGATCTAAACCAAAAATTTAGCTAAACTTAGGTAAAAGAAAAAAATCTTTCTCCTTTACTTACTAAGCAGAGATGGATCTAAAAATTATCAACATATTCATAAATTAAGTACAATACAATTTGTCAGTGTTTGACCACATCTTTCGAACATATTATCATTTGAATACTTAGAAATATATACAAAAGCTATTGATTATTTATTTTATTTATTCATTACACAGGTAAATAGAAACATTTCTTATATTTAAGTTGTCGAAGAACGATAAGTAAACAAGGATTCATGATAAAAATAAATAACGATTTTTCTTACAACTAAATATATTTCTTCCCGTATATACGCAGACTACACAAATATCAGACTCACAAACTAAAAGGAAAAGAAAAACATAGGACCCGGCGGCCTGTACCCCGCACTAACGCCCGCCTTGCCGAGCTTAATCGAACTTTACTACCTACTATTCTTGCCCTCGCAAAGGGGATATTTTCCTTCTACAGTAAACAGCTGACTCATTACATCGTTGTCAGATTTTCATATTGGCATGATTAAAAATACTGAAGCATATAAAAGACGTAAAGGAATATGAAGCTTATTTTTATCAAATGTTTGTCATATAGCAATGTTTCTCATTAATTAGAGTGATAAATGATATACTCGTAAATATGTATGAATATAATGATTCAACAATTTAAATATAATGTTATAATGAGACAATATTGAAGTCTCTTCTAGAAAAAAACATCATTTTCAGGAAAATTATCGCCGAACAAGTCTGTCCAAGTTTGACTACGTTAACTGCTGCGGTAATGGGAAAGTCTTGATTGAATTTCTTCAATCAATTTAAGGTTCATAACTTTCTTGCTAACTGACAAATACTATCATATAAATTAATAAAAAGGATAATAAATTAACAATTAATTTAATTAACTTAGTCGAATTAAACTATAAAAATATTTATTTAATATTATTTAACACATATTCAGTTTTGTTTTGTTGCATAAGTTAGAACAATTAATCATACAATGGTTGAGACTAAGAAGTTTTGTAGTACCAACACAGTTCCTCTTCTGATTGTTACATAATTTCATATGTACATAAATTTTTGTGTACAACTTGCAAAAGTTAAACGTGGTATTTCACGGGACCCATGTCTCTTGGACTTTTAATATAGACGAGTTGAGTTTCAGTTGGTAATGAGTGTAGCGACGCTCTCAGACATGCGGTCGCCATAATTGCCAAACTTTGTTCCAGCCTCTGGTCCTTCTCTTTCCACAACTTGTCGCGCACCATTGTTTTCATAGTGATGCTCGTGTAGGCTACTTTATTCAAACTTATAAGATCGTTCGATAACGCTCGGTAGGTAGGTAGTTCACTAAGTAAACACTTCACTATTGTGTTTTTATCAGTATTGAAGAAGATTATTATTGGGTTAACAAGAAAGTAATGTTGGTTTGCACCAGTAGTTAGGGTTATGTTTGTTTCGTTATATTTTTTGTCAATGTTAGAATTTTTTGTTTTAAAATTTGGTAGTCGATACCTTTACGTCGCTATAGAAACCAGTTTCGTGTAATTCTGTTTACATCTGTCAGTTTTAACATGGAGTGCAATAATAAGCGTTTTCGACACATTTTACTTTTTTATTTTCATAAAGACAAGTAAGCGGCTGAGGCTCACAAAGAGATATGTGAAGTTTATGGTATTTATTGTTTATCAGAACGCACTTGTCAGAATTGGTTTAAAAATTTCGTTCTGGAGATTTCTCACTGAAAGATAACCAACGTTCTTGTCGACCTTTTGATGTTGATAATGACAAAATGAAAGCGATATTGAATGGAATCGTCACGTAACTGCGTGCGAGAGATTCCAAAACAACAATTTCATATAAGGCGTCTATAACAAAATCATATAAGGCGTCTTGGACTTGTTAAGAAGATTGATATTTAGGCCCCGCACGAATTGAAAATGTTTGTGGTACGCATTTCAAACGTACTGCCGTATGAATTTATCGACCCTTATTTGAAACAAATTATCACTGGCGATGAAAAATGGATCGTCTACAATAACGTTAATTGAAAAAGATCATAGTCCAAGCATGATGAACCAGCACAAACCATATCAAAAGTTGATCTTTGTTGCGTCAAAAAAGATCATACTGTTAATCTGGTGGAGTTACAAAGGTGTTGTGTATTTTGAGCTACTTCCAAACTTCCGAACGATTAACTCAGATGTTTGATGGCAATCAAAGAGAGAAAGCTATAATGGACAAATCGTAAAGGAATAATGTTCCACCACGACAATGCGAGGCCTCACACAACTTTAACGACTCATACGAAACTATTGGAGCTTGATTTCGCATCTCCTCCATACAGCGCCAACCTTGTACCATCTAATTATCATTTATTCCATAGTTTACAAAAATTCTTAAATGATAAAAATGTCAGTAATAACGATGACCTCGAATCCCACTTAGTAAGGTTTTTTGCTATTAAGGACCAGAAATTCTATGAGTGCGAGATCATGAAGTTACCAGATAGATGGCAAAAGGTCATCTAACAGAATGGAAGATATTTGACTTTATTTCACACTAAAAACCCGAAATTACTTTTTTACCAACACAATATAACTTAGATACATAATCAATAGGACTTTACTAACGAAACGTGGATAATTTGTTTTATGTTCCATAAAACAAATTATCCACGTTTGGTTAAATTCAGTTTTTGATTTGGATATCAGATTTGTTCTATGCCGTAGGTAAACATGATATACAATGTGCGATATACAAGAAATCAATAATATTTACCAATAAAGTATACAAATAAATAATGGTTAATTAAGCAGCATTCTAACCGATGAAAACCCATTTTTTAAATTTCTAGTATTATAAGAAAATGCTGAGCTCTATTATATTTATATTAATGTATACAAATTTGGTTATTGTATTGTGTAATTACAACGATTGAGATTTTAAATTTTAAATGGGCTTAGATCCGAATCAAATTTATGCCAAAAATGTTGATCAGAAATCTTTCTCTAATGAAATAACCAGCCGTAAGACTTAACTCAACATTGAGACGTAATTGAGCGTAAAGCTATTTAAATCTGAATAGGCCATTGTGAACGCGCGTCACCTTGATTCAGTGACGGCGCAAGCGTCTAGTGCTTAATAAAGTTAAACCACCTTCGGACACCCTAGTCAACCCACTGCTACCTCTGGCGATCTTTAAATTCATTCCCAGTGAACTTTAAGGCAGCACCCGATTTTGTTACTATTTATTTATTTCATGTGAGAACAACAGCTTATTCCAAGATACATAAGATATAAGACAGTTATATAACAATAAAGCCATTTACTGCTCTCTCATAATAAATTACTAACAATAAATAACATATGAAACAAGAAAAAATCAGTAACGACTTATCATCAAATGTAAGCTTTGGTATTTAAGCAAATTGTTTATGTATGCACATGGATAGTGATTTTTCTGTTTCGATGCAATGTACCTACTTCGAATATATATAGAATATGCAAAACATGTTATAATAATATTTGTTTTTAACTTTTTACATAACCCATATATATGTTTTATTGCTGGGTACGAGATCTCAATATTTCTAGAGGAGTGGACATTAATCCACGACGCATGTCCAAAGGGGATTGGCTGGACATTTAGACTAGTAATAAATACACGTGGGCCATACATTCATATTTATTTCGACGTAGGAATCGTAGTCGCGGCCATTAACTTATTATAGTTATTATGTTTTGTTGACATTTAATTGTTTCATGGTTTTTTTTCGCATCAGTTTAAAATTATGGGTAATGCAAAACATTTCCCTTAGATTTCGATGTTTAGGAAACTGTTACGAGTATAACTGATAATTTTGATTAGTGCTTATTAGTAAAGTAAACATTCAACGTAACGACGTTATTCTGACGGAGCGTAAAGTACTGGAAGACGATGCCAGAAGTCGGCATCGTCTGTTACGTAAATATCGCCTGGGCGTGTTGCGAATTGGGCAGAATACACGATGAGGGGAGGCGCTCATACAATTTCTGCTGCATAAGTGTTCAGTTTACTTTTCTTCAGCGTTTATGTGACAGGCGTTCTCTTATATTTGTTTTAGTTTACGCTTATAGTTTACGTACAACATTTTGTTAAAAACATTTGAAATTTGATTCAATATTTTCACATAACTTCATGTTTACCAATATCACACAAATATCTTATGAGTTTCATTTTTACTTAAAGGGATATAGACTTCAATAGACCGCGCACTAGTTGCCTTTTAAAGAATTGCTTTTCTTGATCGGCGGCTCCGTTAGATTCACGAACAATTTACATTCCTTAAAATAAAACATTTATTACCTGGTCAGCGTTATGAACGAATGTAAAAGTGCATAAATAGCAATGTAGAAAATGTTGACTATGATAAAAACAATTTAGTTATATTCCACATGTTGTTTCTTTATTTCTGGTCATTTCGGTGTGACTATTGGAATTGTAAAAATCACTATTTTGACCTCTATATCGACAAAATACGTTAATTTGCATTTCTATCAAAGTATAAATTGATTCCTACATTAACTTAATAGTAAAAGTTATTACAATTATAGTTTAAAACAACTCTGTGTATATAGTTTAAAACTTCTACTGGTATAAAGCTGTATATAAATAAACCAATACGCATTAAATATTTCGTTGTTTCTTTTTATATTGGAACACTCGAATGCCACAACTCACCACCGATCACCACAAAACGGATATTCACAGCCTTTCCATTTCTGGTTATGTGCCGATTTATATTCTGCGCCCACTCGCCGTCTAAAAAATCTCATGTTGGAGGTGCTCTTTCAATTTGAATCGGAACACTCGGATCGGGGAATAATGTATTTCGATATCGACCCTCCGCTAGGAACGAATCCTCCTGTTTATCGCCGTTCTCATTTATTCGGGCGTCGTCGCGCCTTTATTTTTTTAGCACAAACTCGGTGTAGCACTGTTTATCCGCCGTGCGACGCCATTGGCAAGCTCTTTGTTCTGAGGGACAATTAAACTGTGGGTATGAAAATTAAATTGTTCACGTCATCTTATTGAAATTAATGATAGTTTATAAACTTTGTAATTGCAATATCAAGCAGCACACTTTTATCAACCTAGATAAAAATATAAATCCAAATGAAATCGCTTGTACCGAAATTGATTGCAGCTACGAGTAGGGATTAGTTTTATAAAAGTATGAAATAAGTCGTTTTAAGAATCCAAAATCGAATAGGTAATATTTAGACTATAATTTTATGAAGCGATTTCTTATTATGTACTGTACTATATCTATCTCTATCTATCTGTACATAACGAATTTCATCAACGAAGAAAACATCAATTACATTTCAACCGTTTAAGGTGTATAACTTAGTTCGGTTTCATGTTAAAAAGGAAACGACCATTTGTGCAAAGGCTTTATTAATAGGAAGTTTATATTTACAAAGTTATTTGTATTGTTCTTGTGTACCAGCTTTTGGTCAGCGAAGTTTGAAAGTTTTGATAGGTATCTCATCTAGAATTCTTGTCGCGATGCGGACATCCTGCGGGCCCTTAACCCGCGCCCTATTTCTCCTGCTCGAGGACTATTTACGTCGTTTTGTTTGATAATCTGCTATTGTTTTGTTGGGCCACGCAGTTACCCTGCGCGAATTATGCGAGCTATCTATTGAGAACGTGTCTCGCATACGAATATCCGATGAATAAATGTTTCAAACATGACTGAGAGGAGCATAATTTATTTATTTCTCGAATAACTTTATTTCTAATTACTTTAATGGAAGAGCACATAAAAATTATATAGAGTTCTTATATATTAAGTAATGACAAACGGCTGTCTGTCTTCCACATTCATATCAGAGCATTTCATTTTCGTTTATATGCTTATTTGTTTTCTCTTTTCTTTCGCGGCTAGAGAAATCTTTATAGAGAAATGCTTTTTCAATGTGAATCGAAACGGTCGAATTGGAGAATAATTTATTTGGGAAGCGACTTTTTATTTCAAACATTTTTCTTATTTTTGTAGGCTATAATTTTTTTTCTAGTTTGAACTATTGTCTGCATGATATTTGAGCGTATTCATTGATATAAGCATAAAGTAATAGATAAAACGTTTTGTAACACGATATGGATACTGTTTTATATACTTTTTATGCATTTCGATAAAGAAAAGAATTAAAAAATAATGAGCTACTGCGAGATCGCACATATCTTAAAAAAATTGTGTTTTTAAAAAGCTTATGCAGAGATTATCAAATATAAAGATATTATTATCAAATATTAAACGTTTTGTTGTATATCCATGTTATTAGTATTAAGATATTGCATATTTTTGATAAGAATTTATATTGGTGATTCTGAAAGAAATTCTCTCTTATCCATTGCAAGCGTTGATAATATTTGAGATGGTGCAAGTATACGTTATCTTTAGAATGAATCGATGGGGCTCGCCTTGGGCTGCTGACGTTGCATTAGAAGGGGAAGCGTGACCATTTGTGCACTAGCCGGCTCTGCTGTAGATTTGGTCCTCGCTTCGCTTCAAGCGTCTTATTGAAATCTAATTTTCGTTAATCCTAAAACCGAGTCCAGTGGTAAGACGGAGGAAAGACATTAATATATCCATTGTTGTTGTTCAGATGAATGTTGAAACGTTTATGTTTGAAACGGTTTACAATGTTGGACATATTTTCTTAAGAAATATTAGTTTTGAAGCGATTTGTTTATATCGAATTACCTCTTATTTAGAGTATTGCTAAGTAATCATTCTATTTTTGATATCTATAGATAAGTTTGACGGATCAAAAGTGCACAGTTTATTTATTATTTCAAGTAAATCAGTAATAGCTTGGTAAGCATCGCGGTTACGATTTGAAGACGTGAGTCCGTATCTGCTATTAGATTGTTGATGTTAACCGTATATTTTACCTATATCATATTAAAAATAAATTTATTAAAGTAAAACATAGCTAATTTTTTAAAAAAAGTGAAGCAAAGGAAAATATCGCCGTATTTTTTAAAATAACGAACTAATATTAAGTTATGTGTCATGGTTAAAGAGTACTTTTTTAAAACATAAAAATTATTCTCTTTCCTTTTTCCGTAAATAGCAAAAAGTTGCAAAAATTAAACGTTTGGACCATACAAAAAAAATAATAAAAACATCCGCATTTGACAAGTGGGTTGAGTCTTTATCCAGAAATGGAGCCGCAGTGCCTAGCAGTAGTACATACATGTGTATGTTTATGAGCTGAGAAAAATGGAATATTAAATATTCTACGCACTCGTCTTTTAACATATTGTATATTCGTAAATTCATAAAAACTATTACGATCATCTTCCTGAATAAAAGGAATAATGATTAAAAAGTCAATTATGAGGTGACATGGCTTAGTATAATATAGTATTTTATTATTCATAGCATATTTGTCAGAGGTAAAGAAATTATTTACCTGCTCTGAAAGAACATCTTGCAAGAATCTCATTACTGCAACATATCTTTTAAATTTACTGGAAATAGGTATACAATAAAAATACTATAATCAACTTTATGCAGTCGTCTTTGTTGACTGTTAGAAATGAATACCTGGGTGAGCGGCTTTTGTTTATCATAAAGTTTAAACGTAGTACACATGTATAATAAGCCTTAAGAAACGATTGAGATATATTTTCAAACAATCAGCCGTCTTACCTTTAATAGACTAGCGGTCCACTTTTATTCTTCATTTCCGATTATTACTGGAGTCAGGCGTTACTTTGCGGAAATCCATCACTATGTGGACAGTCAAAAGTTTTACTTAGCTAAGATCCACGACAAACAAATAAAAAAAAGAAAAATATGAAATGAACAAATGAAGTTTAAGAGTGAATAACGCTCGATCTAAATTTATTATTTAGATCGAGCGTTATTCACTCTTAACCTTCATTTGTTCATTTCATATTTTTCATTTTATAATCAAAATAAATACTAAATGAAGAAGTTGTTTGCTGTGTAAGGAATATTATTGTATGTACTAGACACACTATTATAATTTTCGTTAGTATGAATACGCCGTCTCATATAGAGAAATACTGAACTTTTCTGTTCTGGTACCTGAAACCCAAAATTCCCCTCCCTAATTTTTTTTTGTGTAAGTTACAACGCATCTGTAGTGCCTTTGGTGACATTTGTTATTGTCGTTTAAATAATTATAGATTTCTTTAGACAATGCATCTTATATGTTGATCAATCTGATAGATGGCTACGCTGCAGACGAATACTTGGGCCGGAATGAATGGGCCGGCTCGCCGTACCACACTCCCGCAGAAAACTGGCGTCTGAGTGGTAACTTAGCTACCGCGCTTCGTACAGTGAACGGGTGAATTCCAGAGGCCCAATACCCTCTCCCCCCACTTCCACTCTCACTCCCATAATGACACTTTCCTTAAAGGTCGGTAACGTTTCCGCACTACCTATGGCGCTGCGGATGTCTATGGGCGGCGCCGATTGCTTTCCATCAGGTGACACGCCTGCCTGTTTTCTATTCCATTAAAAAACATCAAATAATGAGGACTTTTTGCGATAACAGTACAGAATTCAAGGAATGTTAATATTACGTTTCCTAATATTTTTGGAACTGGAACGATTTTTTAAAATAATTTGAAATATGTCTTCCATTATGTGATTATAAATTATTTATTTTTAAAAAGATAACAGCTCAGTCGTATGAACAAAATAATCCAGTGCCTAGAGCAAACTATACTAGATCATTTTATTTTAAAAAATGCTATTGCACAGCGTATAAGTAAATTTGTATATGTACGAGTATAAGAATGTAGCCTATAAATAATTTACTAAATTTTAACTGCACTACCCGGTATGTATAAAAATATGTTCTTGATTATGGAAACTGGTATGTTTGGCAATAATTAAATTTATACAATACATACATACATTAACTAATAGCGCATTTAATCACTCAGAACGAGCGAAAGTAGCACTCTCTTAAATTTGAAGGAATCACATATATAAATCACAATATAAAAATAAAGCAGCACTCATTTGTAGCTATTGTCGAACTTGCAATTCTGGGCGAGAGATTCCAAAGAGAATATCTAAGGAGTTACAGAACAAAAGAAAGATAGTTATCTCAGGACAACTATTTCTATTAAAATAACACAATTTTGTTCTCACGCCTCTTAAAGCTAGCTCGATATCTGGCGATGAAAAATACTTCTTGTTTAATTGGAACTTTTTTGGAAATTTAAAGTCGTAGTTAAGTGCCTAGTCGGGATTTTGAGCAGACTAGGTTTATATTTGGGTTAATATATATAGATAGATACTTTAATGATGTAATAGATACGCCGAAACAACCCTGATTTGAATTATGTTAAGTGGTAGCGCTGGCACGCGCTCATCTTGTTTGTATGAGATATAATGAGATGAAGATATAATGAGATTCAGAAAAAAAAAATCAAATTTTTTTTCTGAATAATATAATAATAGCGTACTTTGAAGAACGTAGTATAGCTGTTATTGAACAGCTTCTTTAAACAAATAAAAAATAGATATTTGAAAATATACTTCACATATTAAGGACAATATTGTTTTTGCCTGCTATAGTAAGGTCACATAAATGTCGTTTAATTTACTTTGTTCGTCTTACGGTGTGAGGTTCTTTAATATGATTTATGCTGTTTTCACGAAAAGCGGAATTAACAGCTTTCTTACTCTCATATCTTTTCCTCTCGATTACTTAACTCCTTTAAAGCGCTTTTTTTATATTGCAATAAAAAATAATACTTTGACATTTCGTTATTTGCGCCACTATTTGGCTCAGTGTGCAAGGTAACGCTTTCGAAACCCGCATCAAGATAAATATGTGTAGCTATGACACTTTCCTGTGGTATTTATTCCTATCTGAGTGCTCTGCTAATGTGCTGTGGATAAACGTTGTTATGCCCAGCTGTGGGAAATATATGGACGTTATTATTCATACAAAATCATAGTTTCAAAAATTAAATTTGTTCAAATAACAATATATTTTTTTATTAATATTCTTTTGTATTATACTGTTTGCGTTATCGAATCTATGTCTATTGTCAGCTTTTAGTGCAATAAATGTAAGTGCAGCGGCCTTAGAACGGAAGACGAAGAAAGGATTAATGTCTGTCAAGGATGAATTGTGGTTGCTTGGATATCATTACTATGTTTTATCTACGCTTATTGATTCCATAGTTTTATTTATGCCACAAAATTTATTCCATAGCAATATATTTTGTGGCATAAATTAATGTATGAACCGATTGATATATTTATATTCTTTATGTCTGGCATTGAGCCGAGCAACACTAAACATAGTAGGTTGGGTGGTTGAGTAAAGTTGTATAAATTAATCGAGTTTATACCTTGTAGAAATGCACGTAGCTACGTGGCTATGTGTTGTAGAAAAGAATTGTATAAAAGTATTGTAATATTTTGTTTGCTTGTTTCATAGGGTTGAATAAGGTATTTACACCTCCAATCTGAAATTAACACGGCTACGGTAATGCTTTAGTATTTTATGAGGGCGATGTAGGCTGTTGTCCAAATGTACTTAGAATCTTTTGCTCATTACTAATTTACAGTATAATTACAAACCATTTATCAATTTAGAAGTAGTAGAGCCACGCTGCAGACGAATGCTTTGACAAGAACAGCATATTATTAGTATGTAGCATGAATGAGCCGACTCGCCCGGGGAAATACTACACTCCCGCAGAAAACCGGCGTCTGAGTGGTAGTTTTGCTACTGCGTTTCGTCCAGTGAGCTGTTGAGTTCCGGTGGCCCCCTCTCCCACAATGACTATTATAGCGATACTATAGGCGACGCTTCTTATTTTTTATGGAATAGGAAGGCAAACGAGCAGGCGTGTCACCTGATGGAAAGCAATCAACGCCGCTCATAGACATCCGCAGAACCATAGTCAGTGCTTCATATCACATAAAAAAATCAAAAGTATTTTTAAATTGGCTGATTCGTGCTTGAACTTCGTGAAGTACATAAAGTATAAAATATATGTATATAGTAATTATTTATAGTTGGCTAGAGTTACATTTCAGAACGTCATAATTCTTGTGTTAGTAAATTTTCGCGTGGCACATATTCTCCAGCGGTCGGTGCGGTGGCGCACTGTTCGCAGGTGAAAAATTCGAGCTCCGTCTCGTTGTGGTGCGAGTTTTATCTCGGCTTAGCATTACAAGGATTTGTGGCTCGCTAAGTAACATTTTATGTCTCTGGAATGCCTGCAACTTTACTCCACAGATAAAAATGTACCTTTGCTTTTACTTTACTTAATAGTAATTACGTCATAATGTAAATATGATTTATTTAAATAGCGTATATGGACAATGCAAAAAGTTATTTTTATTTAAAAGATTAAGAATACAACTATATCCTTTTTTTCGCTAATCAAGATGTACAAGTATATAAAAGGTGAACATATTAAATGGGAAAGATGGGGGAATGCAAATATGCGAACAAGAAATGCATCGGGTGCAACGGAACAGAATTTCCTGTACAGTCTGAACTGTGGAGGAATCACAAGTCGTAAATAACATGCAATGCGCACTTGCTTCCTTACTTCTATAAGAGAGAAGTTTGTATTATATATATATATATATATATATATATATATATATATATATATATATATATATAAATATATATATATATATAAACAATATTACGTCTCGCAGCGGTTAAATGTGAGTCGTACAAGCGTCTACAGAACCTGGACTCGCTACCAAGACACGGATTCAGAGTAGGAAAAGTTCTGAGATATAACGTTGCACACAACCAGGAGACGACCGCTTGTTAGTGACAGATACTGAGGAACCGCCAATGCAATTACATAGACCTCAAAAGAAACCTTAAAGAAGTACGAGGAGAACAAATTAGGCTATGGACTGTAAGGAGGTGGCTTAAAGCTGCTGATATACGCAGTCGATGACCAGCACAGGCCCCCAAGTTACTGCACGAGCACGGGATTGCTCGAATGAAGTTCGCTCCTGTATGTACTCTTCTCCGATGAGGCTCGAATTTGTCTGCATGGTGAGGATCCAGGTCGGCGAGTGTGTTTTGAAGAAATCACCCTTTATGGTGGAGGATCTGTTATGTTTTCGGTGGGCGTAACTTCCAGCTATCGTGACGAGATAGTATTCATTGAAAATGGCTCACTAAATGTGCAAATGACAAATGACTGTAATTGGTGAAGATGCCATTTAATCATTTATCAAATTTCGCCGTATAGTAAACCAAATATAATTTATAAATTTAACAACCTTCAGTTTGGCAGGCCCAAGTTTCATATTGGCAACTGAGCTTTGAACTTGTTTCCCTTACGTTCAATAAAATTTAAACGCAACACCCGCAATTGTTGTTATTTTTTTGTGGTTGTTAATATAGTAATGTATGGTTTTCACGTTACAAGCAATATAAACACGAGTCGTACCGAATCTCTCGTTCGAGAGGTTTGTTTAGATTTCATACGGGAGTGAAAATAGTGAAACAAAATAATCCGATTCATCAGCCCTTTGTCTTAAACGTGCGCTGGTAGCCCGGTCGTCGTCGTACGTGAATTGTCTGTGCCGATTGTTTACTTCGTTAGCGGAGTCTCTATCTCCACCCGCACTACATTGCTTCAACGAACTTTGATTGCAATGCGCGCTACATAAATAGAGAAGTGTAACATTTTTCTTCCACATATGAATCTGTATTTCTCATAGTAAATGTTAAAAGTATAGCCGATTATCTATTATTTATCATATTCTGATGATTATATATTTTATACACAGTACATAGAAATTATATGAAAACGTTTTAGTTGTATTATAGGCTCTTTCCATGTAATAGTGCTTGACAACACCTGCGCTCCTATACGGCAGCGTTGTGTAAATTTATGAATGCTTTCAACGCTTTTAACGTGTGCCACCTGACCTGCCAGGCGGACATTTCGACGGACAAATGTCTCTCAGACTTTGTTTATATTGGATACTTATTCTTGCTAGTGTAATGTACGTACGCAATGCTTTCTAACAATAAAAACTTTTTGTTTGTTATTGATGTTTCATATAATATAAACTGAAATTTAAATGTATGTATAAATTTGAGTTTATATTCTATATCAGCTGTGTGCCATCTCGATGGATTTTATATGATTTGTCTCTTGACTTGAGAGTATTTATAGTTGACTCGGGTTTCAGTTAAAACTAGTTTCCCTAAAAATGGGAAACAAGTATTTTATTTCAGAAATAATAAAAAAATAATGTTGAAATTAGCGTCAGTGGCTGTGATTTTTTTTTTACAAATAATTTATTTAATATTATAAACAAGTAATATAAATAAAATTAAAGTCAATTCCAACTTAAAAGGTTTTGTTTTTCAGCTATCTACACGCTTTGCCACTGACGGTATTTATTCCTAATATTATATCCTGCTAAATATCTTATATAAGAGATTTTTTTATCCCGTATATAACTAAAATTAATTAATCTAATTTAATTAATGAAATTAATATTTGAAAAACCTGTATTCACATAAAGTGTCATCCAGTACAAATTAAAAAAATGTATTTGAAGTTGAGTAGATGAGTAAAAAATATTTTAAAAACGATTGAAAATTGGAAGAAAGAAATAAATATGTGTGAAGAAAGAAATAAAAATATATATGTGTACTAACTAATAGTACTATTTGAATAAAACATAGGTTGAAGATTAAAGTACAAAACTATCGTTTCATAATTCTTATTGTGAACTGAAATACATATTTTTCGTAATATTTCAACTTGTTCATACTAATTTTCCTTTAATAATAATTTTCTAAAGGCGTCTTATACTTTTTATGTTCATCACTTAAAATAACTTTTAAAGTAGAAAGACTATAAGAAGAAGGAAGAAGACTTTGATTGCAATGAAATTCTAGTCCGTTTCGTGTACGTAGCCTTTATAGAAAAACTTTTTTAATATCAAATGTTACGGTCTGTCCCTTCGATCGAAGACACCTACATATTTGAGACAGTAAAAACAAAGTGCTTTTTATTTGAAGTGTTTGAAATAAAATTTAACTGAATTCATTACTTTTGAGACGCTTTTCTATTTCTACCAATACAAAAGTATATTAGTTTATATTATGTTATTTTCGCATACTTTTAGTTGTTTATAGTGCCCATCAAGTAAGTTGAAAACATAAATGGTTTTTTTTAAATCCTTTGTTTCTTATTGCCCCTTTATATATCTATTTACAACTGTATGCACACAGATAGAATTCAAACGAGGTTCTAGCATCGTTGATGAGTCTACGACAACAGCTATAATAAGAACTCATTAAGAAAATTCTTTTATATCTAAGCTTTTATGCTTACTACTTAATGACTACTGTCCGTTAGAAAATAAAAAAAAGATTTTATCGACTGGCATAAGGCCAGCAAATTTAATTGCTATTGTAGTTGTTATAATTTTAAACTTTTTGTTTTTTGTCTGTACTATGTCACGGATTAACAAATAAAGCTTTGTCATTCTCTTTCGACGAATGAATGGAAGAAGATTTTTTATCGAAAATTATTGAAAGTAATTTATCTGCAGCGTGGCAAAACATTTGTGTACTTTATAGTGCGATTGTTAAAGATAAATACAGATTATCATGCAATTGCTATCAGTTCCAAATAATTAGCTATAATACATGTACATATTCTTATCGATGTTTATTTACAAGTGCAAAATATTCAAAGTAAGCAACAAAACAGTCATTGTATTTTATCATGAAGTAACCACGTCAAAATAAACGTCAGAAGCAGAACAGAAGCTAAAAAAATGCATTTTGCGCAAATGTAAATGTAGCCTACAATTACTTTTTTTACACAATCTAAATTTTTTAAGATCGTAATATGAATGTAGATGTAGTAGTGTCATAAAAATATTTAGATAAAAACCTTTTTACTTAACGGCATTATTTTAAATCATCGGCTGTACCAAAAACTATAATATAATAAGGACACCAACTTACAAATTATAACTCTAAAATAAAAACGGCACATTTGTAATATTTGTAGTGGTGGAATTGAATCCATCTTTTAGACAAGTCATACTTATTCAATTACAAAGTATTAAGTAAGTTCGCACTATATGGACAGTCAAAAGTTTTACTTAGCTAAGATCCGCGACAAGCAAAACAATAACAGAAAATTAATAATGTGTGTTTTTCCGTTGGGTTTAGTGGATTTATTTGGAACTTAAACCAAAAACTTACCGAAAATCGGCCATCAACTCTCCACCCACTAACCACTATACACAACACCAAACACACATTATCACTTTTCCATCTTGTAAACGACACGTGTTTCGCCCCAACACGAGGCATCTTAAGGTATAGTAGACTCTACGGTAGACAACCGAAAAGTTGTTTTCGTACCGTAGAGTCTATTTTCTGTTGTTTTGCTTGTCGCGGATCTTAGCTAAGTAAAACTTTTGACTGTCCATATAGTGATGGATTTCCGCAAAGTAACGCCTGACTCCATTAATAAGTTCGCACTGTTTTTTTATTATATAAAAATGCAACTCACTTGTACAAAAATGCCTATATATATATATATATATATATATATATATATATATATATATATATATATATATATATATATATATATATATATATATATATCATTCAAAGTATTGCTCATCGCTAGCTACAACTTTTGTCCATCTTTCTATCAGAGCTCGAGTATTGTTTTAGTGTTTGTCTTTTGAGGCTATCCACGAATCAAGCCATTTTTCGATGTCTTCATATGAGCGGAATTGCTGATCAGCCAGATCAGCCCATCTCACTCTATTAATTTGTCTGCCATACCAGTATTGAAAAATACCTAACACCTCAGCTGGCACTCCCCTTTTCCTCAGCTTACCCCATAGCAAATCGTAGGAATCGAGGTCGAAAGCTCTAGACAGGTCAAGGAAACAGGCGTATATTGGTGTGCGACGCTCTGTGTGGTATTGTACGCAATGATTGCGTTCTCAGTACCAAGTCCGGGTCGAAAACCAAACTACCCATCATGCAGGTTCAGGAACCTCTCCAGCTGAGCATCCAGCAAGCTGTCAAGCATTTTTTTTATTATAGTGGCCGGAGATATACGACGATAATTACTCTTATTACATCTTAAAAATAGATCTTTATGTTTCTGCTATATTGAGCATAAGTTTTGAAGAAGTTAAGTTAAAATTTAAATGTAATATATTACATTCTGTCCATACACGATTTTATTATTCCCGTAAGAAAAATAACACTAGGAGGTTTCTTAACTACACAAAGGGGGAAGTTGGTTAAGTATCCGACAGACGTAAAGCTGGTACCGGGGTTCGGGAGACGCCTGCTGAAGCTCATAGACTGTAGAGAGCTTCTTGATATATCCTCCGAGATGCCACAAAAACTTAGCCCTAGCTTCGTTATTACTACGGTGCTAATTAAAATAGCTCCGAATAGATTACGGTCTGCTTTTGGCAACGAACGCTTAATGCGCTCCTTTAACGACGTCACGCTTTATGCTCCCTCATTAGCGCTGCTCCCAATTGTACATTTTTATGATGCACGTTTTACTTCTCACAAGTTTTCTATTTTATGTGTTGTCAGACGTGTAATAAAGCCCTCATTACTATTACTTAACTATTACCAAATATTAAACATTGATCATTGAGATTTAATTGACCTGTAAATAAGACGATACTAAATGATTGTTCCGGAGAACCAGAGTCACCGACATTGCTCTTCAAGTTAGCAGACTGAAGTGGCAATGGGCTGGACACGTTTGTCGGAGAACCGACAATCGTTGGAGTAGACGAGTGCTGGAGTGGAGACCGCGACTCGGCAAACGTAGTGTGGGACGCCCTCCTGCTAGATGGAGCGACGATCTGCGCAAGGCGGCTGGCAGAGACTGGATGCGTGTAGCCGAAGATCGGGCTAGGTGGCACGCCTTGGGTGAGGCCTATGTCCAGCAGTGGACTGCCGCGGGCTGATATATATATATATATATATATATATATATATATATATATATATATATATATATATATATATATATATATATATATATATAAATGATTGTTAACGAAATTCTTAATGACGCCATCGTTATTAAGAATTTTGCTCGTATTAAATATGAATCGTGTTAATTTATTAAAGTATAACGAAATGAGGAAATTTAGGCGGTCATTTTTAGAGGCTGTGTCGGTAGTACTCTGTATCTGTGCTTTCTTTCTTCTCATTCTGTTACTTTATAAGGCACTTTAGACTATAAATCTTAAGCTAAGAGCGTTGGTTCTACATGAATCCAAAATTACCTATGTATATTATTTTAAAAAACATGGGGAATTCGTGTAAAAACCTGTAGTTTAGTGACAATAATGTGTAGTTTGATGATGTGAATTTACTGCAAAAAAAATTGCACTCGACAATTTATTACATTGTGAATTACTGAATGCTCAATGTGAATCATATTTGATTAATATTTAATATTTTAGGCGTGAATTTTGTAATATGAACTTTGTTGGCAATTAATTTACAGTCCAGTTATTCAATTATTGTTTTATTAATTGTATTGGCGACTGAATGTTTGCAATGTCGCAATTACACAATATAACCGAATTTCAAACACCGACAATAGTGCGAACCGCTCGTTATCCACACATGAATAACCTATTGTTGTTATTTTAATTTGCCCTTACCTCTCTCCCGCCTATTTTACTCAACTTGGTTCACCGATATAATAAATAGATACTCGTAAATTTACGTGATATTCTGTATTTAAGTATCCTATTACTGCAAATAGTTCGCCTATGGCCCTTGTGATAAATTTGAATTTAAAATATGCATAATTCAACATACTTGTCGTATATTTCTTTTTGAAATTGAAACGGATACATATATAGGTACATATATTGAATGATTTCCTTTTCTAATATTACATTAATTTCTGTATTATCGAGCAATTTTCGTAGCACTCTATGGTATTATATATATAATGGTTACCTGTAATTAGAAAAGGGGAAAAAGGATAGATTTAGGGTTTCTTTTGCCGTTTTTTCTTTATTTCGAGGAATCTCTTTATGAAACGCTAGTAAAAGTTTGTTTCTTAACAGACTCACTCTTTACAAATGAATTGTAATTTCTTATGTGAATAAAATAAAGAATTTGAATTTAATCACGTAAAACTGTAAGCCATCCAATACGTAGAATCTCTCGCGTAAGTTAACATTTGAGAAATCCCAGAGCGTCGACATAAACCATCCATTTTAATAACGTCCAAGGATATTTTTTAAGCGCCTTGAACTTGAGAGTTTGCGTTCGAATTCAACTTACTCAATGGAATGAAGTTTTCAATACGGTTGCAGGTATATTTAAATTCGGTGTTTACGTCATAATTTACGCACTGGTAACTTGAAGAAATGTTAAATAGATTTTATATTTTCGACTATTATTGAAATATCATTCAAATACAGAAGTTATTGAACTATCACTATTTTCCTTTGAAAGTTTTATCAATATTGATTCAGCTATTTCCATGATTAGTCCGGACAAATAAATAGATGGAAAAAACCTTAAAATCGAGTTTAAGAGTCTAGTATTTGAAATTTCGTTATAGGCAATATTAACGCATATGAAATCCATAATTCTCGAACGCAATAAAGTGAGTAAGGTAAGAACTACACTTAAATTATAATATTTTAATTAAACTTAAAGTGCGGCGGCGAGGTAGCAAAAAATAACTAAAAGCATACATGACCGAAATTCTTATTACTTTTACATTTTTATTTATAAGATAATAAACTCTTGTAATCTTCTCTTATTGCTGCTCCCGTTTCTCATTCTGATTTTTTTTATATAACGGACATACGTGGAATAATAAGTTATCTTCCATTATTAGCGATTTTTACATTATGGCCAGTTCGTCTGTTTATTTCGGGGTATGGGCTCGAAAGCACTTCAGACCTTTAAAAAATATATTAAATTTAAATTAACCTCCTGATTATTGTGACTATTTTTAATACACAAATCGTAATAGTTTGAGTTATTTTTACCGTGTGTATTACAAAAGCAGCTACTGCAACAACCAACGGATGCGGCAGCATTAAGACAGAATTATTGGACAGCGAACGATCAGATAGCGACTAGCCCTCGGTGGTAGGTAGCCACTTTATTTACTGCCACAGAACGCCACGAGCACGCGCCACATCCCCCGCGTTATTACCAACTTGAAAACAAGATGCCGTACACATTTCCTTCATACCTCTTGAATTTAAACGTCTACATACCATAGATACTCCTCATATTTTTATACAGCTTTGGAATGTGTTTATAATTCAAATGTGAGATGCTCTTAGAGTCTCTGTGGTATTTTTCAAGTTTTTTTTGTAACAATTTATTCGCATATTCATTTATATAATTGCTGTAGTTTTATACAATATCGTTCTTTTTCACCTACATATATTTGTATATGTAGGAGAAACTTGAAATGAACAAAGTTTTATTCACCTATGTCAGCATCAAATTCGTTTCTAATATTAATTTAGCTGATGCTTACATCTAAACCAGATATATTCAGTCATTAAATAATTCTGCTGATGTCACAGAGCTAAATAGTTTGTACGTTCACAGTAAGCTGTGGAAACACAAACTTTGGTCAGCTTGCTGACTTTGTTTTTAAAATGGAATGGGAACATTACACATAAATTCGTACAAACATATGTATTTGTATGTACAATTGCATAATTTTAATTATTAAAACGTATGTAAAATATATTTGTTATTACCCTAAAAGTAACGCTTGAATGATTAGAGTAAAAACACTACCGCATTTACTCTTGGCAGAAAAGTGTACTGTGACTAGAGTGGTATAATAGAAAGAAATAAACATTTAATGGGCCTCACTTACAATACGAATAAAAAATATATAAGTAATATTGATAATTATCATCATAAAGAGTTTGCAGTAGTTGAATGCTGGACATAGGTGTCCCTGAAGAGGCGCCACCTAACCCGATCTTCGGCTTCTCGCATCCAATTTTAACCAGCTGCCCTGCTCAAATCGTCGTTCTATCTGGTCGGTTGGTATTCTAAACTATGTATACCGAGGAGCGGTTTCCCCTCTAATACTCGTCTCCTCCAACAGTTTCTGATTCTCGGACAAATGCGACCAGCCCTTTGCCCGTTTTTGTCTCATATCACATTGCAACTGAATTTGTTTCGTGTGACTGCTTTGTACTTGGTTACACATCATAGCAGCGTAATACAGACATTATTTCGATGTATCGATGGTTCATTTATTCGTGAAAAGGTGATCCCCGGACCTTTCACATTACAGACAAAAGTTTGCAAAAATAATTTGAGCAGCGTCGTAGCAAAAAACATGCTTTAGATAGGCAATGTAACAAAAATGAAAATAGCATGAGTTAATATAGAGTGATATTTTTTATTTGGTACTTGTTGTTTTGTAGGAGTTACTAGCACCAAGTAGTATAAGGTTGTGTGCCACAATTGATTCAAGGACTAACAGCTTTTTGTCACAAGCTATGAGAGCCTTACTACGCTGAAAGCGAGGTTTTTCATATATTTTCTAAACCATTGCATTTTAGCGCTTTATTTGAATGGATTTCAGTGGTTAATCTATACGGCGCAACAACCTTTTCTCCTGTACATTTTATGAAATTAACATTGTTTTGACATAATATTTTACAGATGGAGCATAAAAATCGCGGGCTAGCTATTAAAACAACGTGAATGTGGTTTCAACTTAAAGACTTAATTACTTTCAAGAGCGAATATAACTTGGTAATATAAGCAATTAGAAACTTATTTGACGCTCCCGGTCTGCCTGTACCGCCTCAGGCGAAGGAATCGTGAGCGGGATGAGCCATTACATGCTTTCGCGGAACTTTTCCATTTAAAAGTCGTCTCTTACTCTTTCGAAAGTTAATATTGGATAATTCGGCCGAAAATATGAATATGATGGCCACAACTTTAGTAATTTTAACTAAACGGGGGAAAAAAATCATCGTTATGTGGGTAATAAAATATCATCTTACGACTTTTACCTCTATTAACCCTCTAGAATAATCTGCTTTTCTTGCAATCATCTAATGAGTCGTTTTAACTTTAAGACTATGAGTATACATATTTTTATTAAAAAAGGTCCCTTTTGCAGTTTATTTTTAAAGTTGACATTAAAAATAAACTACAATAGGGACATTGAAATGCATTATTAATTGAAAGTATTTTAAATACGTTATCACATATATTAATAATTATAATATAAGGATTTGCGATTCGTCGTAAGTTTCGTTCCATCACTAGGTAGTAATAGAAATCAAAATCATTTTTTAGCAAATACTGACCAGTGACGTGTAAAGTTCAATTAATATTTTATATGACTAGTTATTTATAGTGCGAGCCTGACCACAGACTACGAGCAGATTTTTACCGAACAACAGTTCGGCGTTAAAATTGCACCAACCCTATATAGGGCTGAGGCGTCGTAAAAGGCAACTAAAGTCCAAAAGCAGGTACTATATAGGTATCTTGTTTCCTTGCAACAGGAGGGATGAGCTCCTAAGCATTGGTATGCAACCCACCTAGGAGAAGGAAACTCCGAAATCAAACCCGGAACGAGGTGGTCTTCATTAGGCGCGAGTAGGGTTTAACCCGAAATATTCGGCCGCATGTTCCTGCAGCCGATCTAGCTCCACCTGTATAAGTCTCCTGTGGAAACAGTTGGTTAGATAGAAAGGGTAATGCAAGTCCTGGGCAAACCTGAATTTTCCTTAATTCCGTCCCAGGCGGCGCAATGTCTGTGGAGAAGTTCGCGAACATTGAGTGGGTTTTGCCGTCCGGTATGACGTGTTGAATAGAAAGCCAGCGCAGAATCTCCGAACGTATAATGGTCTTAAGACTCAACAGAAAGTGCGGTTTTGTAACCTTTATATCTGCTTATGCTCTGACATTAACATCTTCGGATGAGGTAAAAGACGTGTTTTGTAACCAACTAACAGAAACAGTCCAGAGTGTTAGTAGTGGCAATCGTTTCTGTATTTTGGGCGATTTTAATGCTCGTGTAGGCCGAGATTATTCAGTATGGGAAAACTGTATTTGGTGCCATGGCATTGCTAACAACGACTACGGAATAGGTATGGATATCTTTCTTTGAAACTAGGGAAAAAAGAAACGACAACTTATTTGCGTCGTGAGCCACATGAACATAAACTACTTTTCCAGCTAACAAACATTAAATCTCGAGGGAAGATCTCTTATGAGGTATGGAATGTTATGCTGAGTATTCTGCGATAAATATGTATATTATTATATTTTAAAACACAGTTATGGCAAATACATTTATCTGCTTCTACGGCAAAAACTAAATACTATGTGTATGCAGCGGTCAAATATTGTATGAACGGCTGCTAAACTTTATAATCCTGTTTGTTTTCTACGCTTACACAAGAAAGTTAACAAAATGTCGACAATAGCAACAATAAAGCAAGTAACTCGTATACATTGTATCTATGTAGTTACTTGTATTACCAATTATGCAAAACGTCTTCCGTGTAGCGGTGCGCGGGCGGTGAAGTTTACAGGGAGCTGTAGGGCGGTTGCTGTCGCTCTCTTTCCTCACTCGTAGTGAAATAACGACCTCAATTTGCATAACAATGCTTTTCACCCCTTATTCTCTACCAGAGGCTTTCACAAGCTACACGACCGCGTCCCACCGGACCCGACACCTTTTTTGTTCATAAAATCTGTCCGATGCGAATTATACATTAAAATTCATATCTAAATTATGATAAAATGGAAATAAATTTTGTTAATCAAAAAAAGAGTGAGCCGAGTTATTCAATATAAATGATTTGGAGCGCGAGGCATAGGTTTTAAGGCTTAACGTTTGATTTGTGTCGATTGGGACGCCGCCTGCGCTGTTCGCATGTGCGCTGCTCCCCGATAGGCACCCACCCGCGTTGCGTCATAAATCGCACTGCATACCGTTGGCCGCGCTAGAACTTCTTCGCCCAACTTTCCGTTTTAATTGAAACTAAGTTTTCGGCTTTTTGCGGCGAGCGTGCCAGCCATGCACGTTTCCCTAACTCCGGTAAAGTTTCTTTATTAAATTATTGGCAGCATCATTTCGTATTTGAACGCCCAGCAAATTGGGGATAGTCATGGGTTCGAAAACATATTACTTTTAATATATATTTGTTCAAAAGGAATATGTTATGATCTCAATATTTATATACGTGAATTTTATATTAAATTTTAAGGTTTACCTATAATATTTTTACATTTAACAAATAGTAATTCAAGAAAAGTCGAACCACTTTTTAGTCTTCTTAATAATTTAAACAAATGCGTCTGATATCAATATATTGTAAATATTAATTATGAACATTTTATAAAAGTATGTAGTTAAAAAACAACACACACGTATTATGATACTTGGTACATCATTCATGGAATTAACATATAAAAATAATTTATACATTTTTTAATTAAACCAAAAACATTTCAGGTTCAATTAATAAAAAATGGAAATTTATTGAAACCAATGAATCCGCTTTCAGTTTTGTCGTAATTCTCTTCACAACCAGCACATTTATTATTATATTCTGTGATTTCTAGGCTACCACCCGGAGACGTAATCTCTATTTCGCTAAAGTTAATTAAAAATAGAAGATATGGCGGCCATAAAAGTCCCACGTCACAAGCAACGAGCGTGGTCTATTTTTTCCAAATTGAAGTGACGCACTTACACTACATACAAACATTTATTGCAGTTTTTTTTTCATTTAGATTTAACAGTGTATGTAATATATACTACGTATTTTATTAATTTACGCGAAAATACCATTATGTCACGTTTTTGAACGGTTTTACAAAAATTATAAAGTTAGATGATTTCAGCTAGGTGGAAAAGAATCATTTTTAAGTCCATCTATCTCAAAATTATCCTATTAAAAGAGTAACATTTATTCTTATTGTTTCATTTACTGTGTCTGTGTTATTTGATGACTATGTAAAAAGTTGATAAAGATAACAAAGAAACATATATTCTGGTTCTTCAAGTTCTGTGAAGTAAACAGTTCATAAAGATGTACGATTTTCCTCCGCTAACGAGTAAGATATTCATTCGAAGCATTGTCTTGTGGCAAGACTTTATCTGGCGCGCAATGAGTTGTCGTTTCAGTAATTTATAGATCCTTCTCCGCCTCAGGCTCAGAGTTACAATTTGGGCCCGAGAATCGCTCTAAAGACTTGAGTTTGCTGTAGCTACATCTGAATGCTATTAACGATAACGCTGAAAATCGTTGTTTGCTTACTTTCAGTGACTGGAATATGATTAAAATCACCAGAATATACATATGTCCTTCTATTGATTTTGCTCTTATCTTAAACATATGTTAGACATTTCTGAAATATTTGCTACCATATATAATATTTATTTAAACATGTGTTGAAGCCGATATATTTTTTTGTGAATTTTTTTTGAAGTTTCTTTTAGACTAGGCGACCACGCAAATCGAGATTTGACGTGGGCTTAAGAAGGCACCCGTGATGGATACGAGAGATTTACTTAAGCATTTTGAAATCTCTAAAGCCATTGTAGCGTAGAATATCAAAGCTATTTCCTCTTTCATGCAATGGTCTTAATTCAAGTATAATCGACTTTCTCTCACACATAGAAGTTTTTTCAATATATATATATATATATATATATATATATATATATATATATATATATATATATATACACATATATATATATGTGTTATTATATACATATATATATATGTGTGTGTGTGTGTGTGTGTGTGTGTGTAATAACACGTAAAATATAGAACATCACATTTCTATATTTTACGTCATTCAACATACTATATACTCTTTCAACCAAATCTCTTTTTATTTCACACATGATCTTAAAAATGCTAACAATTTTCTACGGTACATAAAAGAACGTAAAAGCTACAACGATAGACTTAACGTCAGGGTAAGTGCAACCGGCAGGTACGGTCGTGCGATGACAGTGCTATGGCTCCCAGTGGACCCTTTCCGCGATCCTCGTAAATTGCGAATATTAGATTATAAGTACGGACTGTGGCGAGCAGCGCGGGGGCCATCAGCCGAATTTCGAACTCGTTCCCTGCTTAACATAGCGCCGTGATCTGAATGTGCTTTTTAGTTATTCCCCATTGCACCGTTTCTCCAGCTACCGCTTCTACTCTTTTACATTTACACAGATTCGCTTTTTGTGTATCTTTTTAGTATATATGTTGCACATGCCCAAATTATGAATCGTTTAACTCAATAATGACGCAAATGATTACAGCATTATTTAAAAAAAAGGAAAATAAGAGGTAAATATCAATAAAGTTTCCAGTTTTTAAATTTTAATTTTTTATGTATTTGTTTGTAAGTATAATATAATTTTTTCTTATATGTACAATTGTAATGAAACGAACAGTCCACTGCTGACCATAGGCGTCCCCCTGACGCGTCATCTCGCCTGATCCTCGTCATCACACATCCAGTATCAGCCGCACTGCGCAGATCGTTGATCCATCTAATGGCGGGTAGGGGGGGAGGTGACAAACATGACGTCTAAATATGTGATTAATATAATTATTTGATTTAGTTAACGTTAATTTTAGTACGACTACGTAGCTCAACAGAATGTCTAAGATATGAACATCAATAAATACACACTACAAATTCGTGTAGTGATCACGATATTAACAGCAGCTGCGACGGTGAACTGCGGTGTCAGTTTGCCTATTCTCGTTCCTTTACGGCTTCATTAGGCTAGTGGCGGCGTGCCGAGCATACTAGATGCTAGCTTCTCATGTAATCCGCGTCTACACTTCCACAAACCGTTGTTATTAAATTTCCTTGTTTATACATTTACAGCCACTTTAAAATCTAATTTGTTTTATTCCCTAAATATTCATTGAAATTTATAACGAACATTATAATGTTTCAAATAAAATGTGAAATTTGTAATATTTACATTCTTTTTAAAACATTGCATGCATGACTTGACTTGACTATATGAACTGAATGGATGAAATTACTTTCACAAAATTGGAATGCTTAATGCGGCTTATAAGTTAGAATGTAATGTTCACACTGAAGCTTTTTTATTATCACTGACGCTCTAAATTATAACTAATTAATTTTTACTTTGTTTTAATTTCATATACATAATCCAGCCAATAGTATTGTAAGCTCTTAACTGAATGAGTCCAGCAAGTCAACAAATAGGTTGTAATGAAAGGTTATTACGTATTATTTTAAGGCATAGCTATATATAATATGGTAGCACTTCGCCACTGACGCCAACGATTCCACAATCGCCAGCCTCGCGATCACAGGCTATGGCCTTTGTGAGCCGTCCCGTGTAATTACTGTGGGACTATGGGAAATAGCTCACCGGGCGCTAAAGCACTTTTGTATTATTACAGTAAATTAATGCAGATGAAAAAGTAAGCGAAATAAACGTTTTACAGTTTAGGTTGCTACGGTTGTACTACTGTATTTATTTTGTATAATGAGTCATCAGTTTTTTTTTTACCACATAAAGACCAAATATTTACAGATTGGCGCTAATATATTTTCTAGGCATATTTCTAGGCATATTATACTTGAAGTTGTGAACTTTTAGCGAGACAAGTTCGGGTGGTAAATACACGCAGAGTTTTACAATATGTACGGTTATCGCAAGCACTCCCAAATATACATACATATATTACATTACATACGTGGGTTGTGTTTACTCGCACACCTGTATTAAATGTCGCTCGGTGTTTCTCATTATCATTTTGCCCCTCCGTAAATTAAGAACACGTTGTTTTCATGTAGAACCGTCATCCGAGTTGAAAACGAATATAAATATTGAATATACTTAGTTACCCTCGAGTTTATTTGTATTTGTTTCGTCGATAATATTATTAAATAATTAGTGTATTTATATTTTTGGAATTGAAATGGGTTTTCTATAGAATTAGTTAAATGTATTTGAAAAAAAAATGTTGTTTCATATACAAATAAAATATTTAAATAAAATATTTCTAAAATTGTTCTACCGTATTTCCCATCAGCGAAGTAATGCTATCGGTTGCGGGCTGCATTTCTACATCGGAATATATTTATATTTGTTATCTACCGTTATGTTTTCAAGTCTACGTGTTCTTATGTTTATTATGTGTATTAATGGTCACTAGAAAGGAAAGAATTTCGTGTGGCTTCTCTATAAAGCCATACTTTCCCCCTGAAATTTTGAGTTATTACTATAGTTTCTCTCTTTAAGTTTTTAATTCTTTGAACGTCTGTTTGTACTATGTGATACCTGGTCGATCTATTTTTTCATAGAATTTTTCTTAGGTTAATCATCGGAATCCACAGTTAATTATGATATTCTTATGTAACAAACAATGTTAACGTAAACAAAGTAAGATAATGAAGTTCAGTTCTTGCCAAACGTCAGATTCTCTTCTGTACAAAGCAGTTTTAGTTGATATTACTATAGTATGATAACCTAGCTATATATTTGAATTCTGTTTAACAATTTAAATGTAAGGTATATGTAAATAGTACAGTAAAAGTTAGAAGTACTTAAAGAAACTAAAGTTTGTATGTTGGGAATATTGAGAATTAATTAAATTAGAACATATAATCAATAAATATATATCATAAAAAGAAAGAACAATTTCTTTCTTTTCGTTCAGACAATTCGTCATTTTTACTTATCGGTGTCTGATACAATAGAATTGTATAAAATAGTTCCAACTTTAATTTATGTTAGACATCAGTATATTATATGGGCTGGAGCAGTAAGATACATGAATTTCTTGTTTGATTTAAACGAATTTCTAAAGTTTGCACGCGTGTGGAGAGAGTTTCACAAAGTCGCCGTCTAGTGTGCTGAACAGTATAAATCTTTCGAACAGGCATACCTCGAACTTTTACTGTTTAATGTCAAATAAAACTGCCATTAAATACGTCTTCATGTAGTTGGTTAGCACATTAGTTTTTTAGTACTACCACTATTGAGCGCAAGATAAAACTCAACATTACCTTTAGCAACAAGTATATATAAGTAATACCTATAGCAGCAAGAGCAAAAGTGTCTACGGTAATATAATGTTTATTGTAAGGAGGAAAAAGCACAGATAATGTTAAAATATAATGCGTGAGCAATAGAAGTAGGTGCAAAAAGTAAAATAATTCAAAACAACTTTCACCTGCCGCGATCTGTTAGTATGAAACTGTTGATGAAACCATTTTATTTAAAATACGTACTATGATGATGAAACTATTTTATTTAAAATACGTTGAAACACTTTCCGTATGTTTTTCGTTATACTGTTGGTAATTATAAGAGATTTATCATTTAAATTTTAAGTTACTTGCAATGTTATCTTTTTGTGTAGGCGTATTTATTGCAAAAAAATAATTAAAGTACTTAAGATGTTCACAAAAGAATCAGTGTAATATTCAAGCACTTCTTCTTTTGATCTTATTAAAAATTATACAAAATATAATATTATCAATGTTTGCATTTCCTGAGTCTTGAGTTCAAAGGGATGTTTACTAAGTAACAACTAGGAATAGCTTTAAAAATTCCTTTTAAATTCGACATCCTGGGAAAAGTTCCACTTAGTTTCGGTCGTAGTTTTACCGTGTTGTATGTATCTAAGTAAAATTTTCGTGAATAGTTACAAAGTCGAGAGAAGTTTTCATTATAAATGTTAGCTACTACTAACTGTGATGATTGTGGGCAATTGCAAGAATTCTGTGATTATATAAAGTGTTTACGTAGGTGAGCTACGATTCATGACATACATTCATATAAACATAGAGAAATAAAACGTACAAAATAAATGTAAACAACTAAATAAACACAACATAATACAAATAAATAAAAATGTTTCAGATAATTTTTCAGTTTTCATAATCGTGAGTAATGATTCATTTGTTATTGATCTTGACAGTGCATTGAAAATTAAGTTATGATTGATGCAATCTAACATTGTATTTTTTTCAAATAAAATAAATATGGATTTCTATAATCTTTGGTAGGGGGAAGTCCTACCAAACAAAATTCAGATTTCTCAACGTCTTTGTGCAACGTGATCATTCCTTTCGGTAAATAAGTTAATAGTGTTTCAATTATTTGATTTATATACAAACTTATAAGTGTTATTTTTGAATCTTTCAAAAGTGACCTCACATTTCTGACAATAATGTGACAAGAAAATTGAAATTTACATGAGACCACAAAAACAAGCCTTTAGACTTTTGAAACAGTGTCATATAGAGCGATGAAGCGACATTTTGCTTGAAATCGCATAAACGTCGTATCATATTAAGAAAAGTTGGAGAAATACTTAAGGAAACATTGATAACATCTATGATGTTACTTTTATCTACATCTAACATCTATGATGAAGTATGATGGTTCAAAAGCAGTTTTGGTCTGGAGTTCTTTTACTGGGGGGGAGTCGGTAATCTTTATATAATTGATGGCAATCTAATGGGTGTCTAATATGTTTAAATTCTTAAGAATTACTTACATCAGTAAAAAAATTCTGTTGAGAAAATCATTTATTTTGTACAAGACAAGGACCCTACACTAAGTCTTGTGTAACCTTAAAATTTTTCGAACAAAAGAGAATCCAATTGCTGGACTTGTCTTCTCAAATTTCATCTTGTCTTCTAAAATCCCATTGAACATACTTGTTTATGGGATGATTTTAAGAGGAAGTTCTTGTAACCAAATCGAAACATTTAAAACATCACTTATTAAAGGAGTAGCGTTATATACAATAGATTCTAAAATTATTTTCAAACTTATAAATATGTAGTATGTCAGCCTCTTTGAATGATGCTATAAAAGGCTATGGGTAGCAAATTAAATATAATATTACTTTGATAAAAAACACTGATCAGTATACATTTGTCTCTAGTTAACTTACTTTCCGTTTAAGACTCTTATATACGTCTTTCTAATATCGTAATGTGTTCAACGACTTGACTTAATTGTGTGTATAATAATAAAATACTAATTAGTTGTACGTCGGTTAACTAGATCTAATTTTTTTCTTCCAATCTATAAGATTGCTATTCTCAGCAATGGAGATGTTATTAGAAGATTTAAAAGGTGAGTTTATGTTTGTTAGCACAATACGACAATCGCAGTTCAAACAACACATTTCATATTAATTGACGTTATATAATAATACCTTAAAAAAACAGTTTCAAAAATTATAAATCGACTTACGTATGCAAATGCAAACAAATATATGTGTAGAAAATAAAAATGTTGTATGTATTTTTCAATTTGGTTGTTTTTCTTAATTTACAATAATAAATATAAAATATTGTTTACTCTTTTTCATTCAAGGTATTTGAAGACGGAAAACCGTTCCTAACTTTGTAAATTTGTTTAGAAAGTGAAGCGTTGATGAATCAGTGGAGGTTGGTGGTACACCCCTCGCGATCTGCCAATAACGCGCCCTCTAGTACACTCGGTAACCGACTCTGAGCGCATAGAGATAAAACGTATGTTCATTTTATTTTCACATTTGTCAGCGTTCGTTTTGTGCCCACTAACATAAATTGGATGCGGAGGGAAACCTCGCAGGTGAATGTAAAATAGCCGAGTTTTCCCAAGATAATACCGCCGAAATTTTACGACACCATTATGGGATTTATTGGCCGTGTCACATTCAGAAAGAATGATATTTCGTAAAATATTTTTTGAAATGAAAGATTTACCCGGATTTTGCTTTATCTAATAATAAATGAATCCTCTAGTGTGATAGGTCAATATAGAGCTGAAGTCGGTGCTCTCAACGATGTAATTTTTACACGTCGGCGTGCGCCATATAGCTCGTAGATTTTCTACAGGCTTCGTGTGATCTGTGCATTCGGACGTTCTCCCACTGCCAATAACTGTTGTCCCGTACGCTAATGGTTGAAACAGGCGTTCAATTAAACGTGCCAATTCGGTTGGAGATGGCCCTGTTAAACGCTACGCCTGGGATACTAGGTATTCTGACACCAAACTCATTTCGTTCCAACTGACCAGTGAAAATAAGCGTACATAAAATTGTGATACATGGTTTATAAATTGTGAATAAATTACATGTTTGGTAATTCTAGCTAAATTTGTGTTTGATAATGTGTAAATATATACAAATTCTAGAACGATTGATCTATTCTAGCAATGAATATAAAATGTTTTAATGTAAACCGAAAATACGAAAACAGATTCTATGAATGATTTTAGCGTTTCAAAAGAACTTCTGAAAAATAGATTTGAATTTAAAATTTGCATGTAGAATTTGACACATTCAGAAAAAAGGGATTCGATAGCCGCTTAGTCTAATGTAAACTTGCTCAAATACATTGAATATATAGAGACCAACAAAAATATAAATTAGTTGGTATATATTTATTTTCATACTTATTTAGATACTTTAATTTACTTAAAGATGTAAATACAATTTTTAAAAGTTGCCAAAAATACTATGTTATTTATTTAGAACTACTGCTACTGCTAATCCCATAATGAGCAAACTATGCAACAATTATACTACTATGTATTCTTTTTCACGTAAGTCTTTAAAATAATGATAACCCACCCGAAAAGAGATTAAGCTTAACTTGAGCGCTAAGAGTACACCTTACCTAAAAGTAACTTTTTTTTATATTGTTATACTGTTAATAGTTAGTGTTATTTTATACTGTTAATAGTGCTATAAAAAATATCACTCAATATTTTTACACAAATTTCTTTGTTTGTTTTAAAATCAATTATTCCAGCTGTTTAACACAATAATAAAATTTGAATAAATAAAACCATTAGCCACACATCTTAGCCAATATTGTTTTTACTGTACAGAAACAGTACAGTCTCATCAATCCGAATGGAAATAAAATCGAAGTGCGATGGATTACCAAAGTGACTGATGGACGGTTTCTGAAGTTTTCAGTTCAATCTCTTCAATATCGAATCAAATCTTCTCAATAGCTAAAGTTATGTGTAAGATAAACGGCGTTTATCTATCACTCTGTTTATGAAGAACTATCGAACGATTCAACTATGGAAACGATTACCAATTTTTTTGTGTCGCTAGATGGCGCTATTATTAAAACATATCCGAAGTGGTGTTTTATAATTATAATTTGTAAAACGTTAATTACACAGATGTATATTTCCTTTTGTTAAATTATTATTTATGAGTTATTTTATTTAAAAAATATTGTTATTTTATTATCACTGCGGGTGTATGAATAAAAATCATTGTCAATCTGAAAGAAAACGTCATACCAGTATTGTTATATTTATACGTCTTGTTTGTTTATATTTATTCATTGCCGTTTGGTTTACCATTTATTTTGTAATCGTTCCTACACTATTAAGAATTACTTCTACAATAATTAATCCGTAACCATTTCGAAGAGATTTCTTCGGCATCTTAAGTTTGATGCCGATGAGCTGCTTGTATTGATTTATCACTAATAATTTATTTTAAGGATAGAAATTATAATATAAAAAACAAAAGTTCGCGTAGTTTAAGAACATCAGATAAAGTTATGGAACCGATAAACTGCGAAAAAGGGCCAGTCATTATAGTATATTTTATCATTTTTTTCCTAACCTATCCACTTTTTATTCAGTATTCAATTTACTTAACAACACTTACCTGCCCATGTAATTGCAGAATTGTTAATGAAAATATAGGAATTATATTTGAATTTTAACCCAATTAATATTAATAACTTCTTACATGATGAAAAAAAAAACAAATAAATTATGAATTAATTTATTTGTTTTTTTTTTCATTATGTAATTCAATACATTTATTTTTATTAAAAGTGTAATTTTTTTTATAAAAAATGGAATAAAGGGTACAAAAACTACAATGTATAATTTTAATCATCTTCTTCCTCTTCATCGTCGACTTCTGGCTGCTGGTAAATTTCAAACTGGTCTTCATTATCGTCTTCAACGACATTTGTCTCAAGTTCTTCCATGATTTCGGGGTCAAAGGTTCCATCTTCGTTAATGTCGCTCTGATATGGTAGAGCATTGAGACAAGCTTGCCCATTACATTGGCCACAAGCTAAAGAGCATTGCAAGCTCGCTTTCCTGCATCCGCATCGCGAACCACAACCACTCTTGCAGTTGCAGAAAATTGTATTTAGCAAATCTTCTGGAGCAGGTGGTAAAATTGTCATGATAGGCTCCAGAAAATTGTTTCGCATTGCCCAACCCCATACCTGGGGTTCCAAATCATGCCCTAACCAAGTTTGAACTTGATAATATACACGTTTGAAATGTTAATGAGCAGCTGCACTTGTTGGTGGAATATTTGAAAGCTGCACAGGTTTAATAAGTTTTGTAGACTTGACGTAATGCATATAACGAAGATGATCGAGACTTCACAGCTTTCGGAGCATTATAGACTGCCAATAAAGTTTGAGTTCCACTCTCTAATAATCTCTGGGCCGAACAATTTTCTTCCTCAAATGCTGCAGCTAGTTCATCCAAATTTGTCAGTTTCTCAAAACTTTTTAAAAATGATTTTTTTCCACTGAAGATGCACTTAATTATTTTCTATTTAAAATGTCATTAGTGTAAATGGGAATATAATTAATTATATTATGATTTAAGTTTTCCCTTAATTTTTTTTTAATTTTAGGAAACGGTTATCAGTATTATTGAATAGAAATAGATTTAATGCATGAAGAAAATGATAAAATATAATATAATAGATAATAAAAATTGACAAATATTTATAATCATTGATTTATCGATAGTTCATCAACTATAAATGTCGCGTTTTCGACCGGAGGCACCGGTTGACCTGAAGTGATCCGGGGACCGCGCGCTCTCCGCCCTCTATCTCGAAAACGGTAAACCGTATAAAAAAAAATTTAAACAAAATTTGTAGAGAATTTTGTATTCTACAATATTGATAATAAATACAAATAGCAAAAAACCCATAGGAAATGAGATATTTACAAAAAAAGCGCAAAAAACCGATTTTTGTGACCTTTGACCTTGAAATTTAATAGTTGCGTATACCCTACCATATGTAGGTTTTGAGACAACTTTTAGGGTGTCTATATACAAGTATTTACAGACTTACAGCTGGGTATCTCGAATTCCGAGATTCTTACCTAATTTAAGCTTAAATGACTGGACTATAAGTGTAAACGGAGTTTATCTTAGGATGCGCAGTTCAGAAACGCAATTTTGTTAGTTATCGAACCGATAGCGCTAACGAATAGATAAACTACCGATAAAAGTCATTCAGAAAACGGGCATGAGTCAGCTATTTCTATTGCAAACTTGTGTTATGATTATTCATGTATACTGTGTTGTTGAAATGTATTTTGTAAGTATTTTATTAACTTTTATATATATATATATATATATATATATATATATATATATATATATATATATATATATATATATATATATATATATATATAAATTTTATTTATATATAAATAAGTTAATAATATTGTTTATTAAATTTTTAGCTTTTTGTGTCTGTTGTTTTAGATATATAGAAACATAAAATGAATAACTAATATCAGTTTATTAAAAACACGATGCTTACAACTCCGCTAAAGGAATCAAAATATTTTTCCATTCGAATCACGGCAAACATTTTTACCACCGAAACACAGGTGTTAAAATGACGATTTGGGAATTACAATGATTGTCAATAAATGTTATTTTTATTATTCGTTTGAAACGTATTATACCTTAAGTCCAACTAGGCTAGAAATTATTTATTTAAGATGAAATACGAAAATACAATAATATGGTGTAGTCGATTTAAAAAACGGAATTTATTTTTATGCATTGACTACAATGAATATAAATAAATTCCGTTTTTTAAATTTTAGTCTGTCGGTAACATCTCTGGTCTTTTTGGGTTGATCTTGAAAAAGACTGATTTTAAAGAGACATTGGGGAAAGCTTGTAGAACTCTGTAAATAATACACCTACTAAGTTAACCCTATTTTTTATCATAGGAAAACTTAAAATTAATATTTTATATCAAATCTTATGTGACAAGGTTAATAAAAATAATTGCGTCAAATTATTTATAATTAACTAACGAAATTCATGCTCTCCCTATTTTACTTCATAAATATTTTTTCTTATAGCCTGTTACCACGACCTGTCGATAAATTTATGGAAGGACCGACGTCACCTGAAATTTTATGTTTCCTTTCTTCGCAACTCGCATCTTATATTTTATTATCCAGATCCCTTTCCAATGACTTTCACTTTGCGGCTATCAATGTTAGTTTTAAAAGTTTAATTTTAATATATATACTTCAATTATATTAATATGCTCTGATATAGTTACATTATCAGTCGGCTTTTTCGTATACTTTTATGGGAGTGTTATATAGTGTTTGGATGTTCTGTGCATGCATGTATTATACTGTGCGATAACATTTTACGAAAGGTTGAGTATTGATATGGAGCGGGATTTTTTGACCCTCGATTTCGATTCGTGCCACATTACAGGCACCTGTGCGTCGTCCGTAGCGATAGTAGGAAAAAGGCCCCATACCTATTTCGAACCGTAAATTCTATCAGCACTCGCCTTATAGTAATATTCACCTAATAAATACTTTCATTTCGTTTGAAACTTCGATATCGAATAAATCGAAAACTGATAAGATCTGTGTACATTACAAATAGTACCACATATTGATACACTATAAAATCTAATCTACATTATGATTCCTCTTATATTATAGAATCTAATCTTATCTAGATACGAGATGATAAGTTAAATTATCCGCAGAAATAATCACTTAATAATCAAGTGAAAATATATTATTGAAATTTTGCTTCAAAGTTTTAATAACTTAATAAATATATAATGAGTGTATAATTATTTTTTTAAATATATATACTTTTTAAAAAAGATCGTGATCAAAGTCAACAAATATTACCATAAGTCTGATTCGAAGTAATATTTAAGATACAAATTTGCTTTATGGGAACCTTCACATTCTGTAGGCAAGTCGGCAAACGTAGTTTTTGGCCTTTATTAACTTAGTATCTGCAAGTCTGAGATGACTTAGATATTTTAGTTTTGAAATGGTGAAATTTTTAAGTAGTCATTTTGGAAACTAAACTATAACATAAATATATAAAACAACGAACACCGCGTGCTACTCGCAAGAAAAATGCCAATTTTTTTTTTATCATTTTACAAAGTTTGGTAGTTATATTAGCTGTGCTAGGCCTTAGCCTATATCTATACATTATTTATGTACCGTAGAATATAAATATTTTGATGACATACAAATTAAATTTAACTTAACTTAATTATATATATATATATATATATATATATATATATATATATATATATATATATATATATATATATATATATATATATATATATATATGTGTATAATATGTCAACGATATATTGTATATTATTAATTATAGGATATATGTAAATTAATAATGAAAACAATGACCATTCTATTATTCAATATACTTAATATGTTTTTATATGGTTATTGTTAAATATATTTAATAGAATCTAATATATTTTTTATACTCAAGTAATAAATAATTTGACCATAAAAGAAATAGACATATCAAAGGAAAGTGAATCGTGTTTTAATATAAAAATTTATCTTTTATATGACAAATTATATACACCCCTTTGCAAAAACGGCAGTTTTGATTTTTCTACATTATTTATAATAATTTAGTTCTAAAGAGGTTTTAATAGTCAAACTATGTTACTGACACTTAATAAAGAGTCTGAGTATGAAAAAAAAGTTAATTCCAAATTCGAAGCTTTTGCTTTTAAAATAAATAATCCCTTTTTTAGTTTGTGATTTTTTTACTTAATTTTCGCGGGTTTATTGTTAGAACATTATCAGGCAGCTAAAACTAACGTCTTGTTATTTTTAGTAGAATAATTTATATTTGTCACATCATCCTGCCTTATTGTAAAACAGATATCTTTGTTTATTTTAATAGCAGAAAAAGAAAAAAGAGCTAGTAAAATTATAGCACTGCTGGAAGAGGGGTGTAGCCAATGTTACGTGCAAAAAACCTGGACTTGATACTAAGAGACAGGTTCCGTTGAGAGAAGGCAGATTCTGGGAGATAAAGTGCTGAGAGATAACCTTGCACACGACCCCAAAACAACCGCTTTTTAGTGACTCAGGCGCTGAGAAACCGCAAATGCAGTTACATAGATGTCAAAAAAGAACCTTGAAGAGGTACGAGGAGTACAAGTTATCCTACGAACTGTGAGGGGGAGATATTTAGCGGCTGATATACGCAGTCGACGAGCAGCATGAGCTCCCATGTTACTCCGTGAGCACCAGATTTCTCGATTGAAGTTCGCTACAAATGCCCATCTTGAACATTAGGTAACTGGAGTAGCGTACTCTTCTCTGATGAGGCTCAAATTTATCTGCATGGTGAGGACCGATATGTGTGACAAGGACAAGTGTTACGAAGACAGAGAAACGCTATGCTGACGTGTGTTTTAAAAAAAGTTACCCCACCATAAGTGGAGGATCTGTTATGTATAGGGTGGCCGTAACTTCCAGCTATCGTACCGAGATAGTAATAATTGAAAATGGCTCATTAAATGCGCAAAGGTAAATGACAGAAATCCTTTGTCAACATACTCAACCCGCTCTGACTGTAATTGGTGAAGATGCCATTTACATGGATGATAATGCTTGGGCCCATCGTTCTAACGACGTAGTTGCTTATGTGCAAGAGATCGGTATTCGTCATCGTAGACAGGCCAGCGCGAAGCGCCGACTTTAACATCATGGAGCACGTCTTGAACCTCCTAAAAAGGCGATTACGATTTGTCCAACCACCTCCACAAAACATTGGGGATCTTAAACATGTGATCATGGCTGAGTTGGAACACATTGCACAGGGCTGGTAAAAAACATGCCAAGACGATTACATGCCGTAATTGCTGCAAGGGGAGATCCTACTCGTTATTAATTTTTTTTCAGTCTTTTTTATTAAGTACCATAAAAATACTCGTAGCCTTAATTTCACTATACCCATAACAATGTCCATTTTCACATGGATTTCTTTTTTCATGGACTAAAACACTGATTCTAGTATTTAAGTGATAAAAAAATCTTAAATCGAAATTACTAGTCATCTAAGCTAATGACATACTAAAAATACTAATATTATCCATTGAAAAGCCAATGACTGTAAGGTGCCCGTTTTTTTTACAAAGGAGTTTATTAATAAACACATATGTAAATGCTTATAAATAAACAAAAATATGTATGTACTAAGCAATATCGTGCTGTGAAATATAATTTTGATGTTAAAACAAACTAACAACTCTACAATTTATGTGACAATGTTTTATCCTACAATTTGCCTGTGCGTGTGTATAGCACTAAACCTCGCAGACCAGTTTATTTTACCGTTTTCCAATATCTAAAGCTGAACGCAAGCTGCGGTTGTGGTCTCACTGAATCAAAAGATTTGTCTAGATAAAATATTATTATAGCACTAAACGCCGGCTATTTTAAAAATGTATGCTTCGTTGTTTATTAACATATTAAGTATTTTTAAATATTTTAATTTCACACTTTTACATTGCTGAATTTTTTTCTTTATATATTTTCTGTAACGCAAAAGTACCAACTGTTACTAAATTCCCTCCGCTTGACACAAGCCTTTCTCATATGTATTACTATATTATATAGAACATCCTCACTGTTATGATTAACAAAAGAAGAACTAGCATCTTCCGCCACCTGATGCCATTAACTTCGATAATTTATATCTAGTAATGCATTTTATGGAAAGTCAAATAATAAATCAAACAATCTGTACACCCATAACATTGCACTACTGTACACCTGCGGGAAGAAATTGTCAAGTCATATTCCATGTCGCGAATCATACACAAATATTATAGAACATAGTTTACTCGAATTAGAAAAATTCACTTTTCTTCAGTGTTATTATTTTAGTTTCCCGACAATTCTTTTTTTGCAATAAAACACTCTATTTCATCACACATACAGTTAACATTGCTTTTCCAATTTTAATAGCATATCAAATATAATTTTGTGTATTATAATTTACATACCATACTCACGTTTTACTCACAACTCTTCTTAGTCTCTATTTTGCATTTACGTTATTGGGGCAATCTTTTCACATAAAATATACTGTAATGGCCTTGGTATTTTTTTGTAACTCTTGGTATAAAAAGGTCGTCAAAGTTTAATTTTAATTGACAAATTATTGGTACATGGTGATAAATTAGTATGTATTGAGTTCAACGAAACTTATCATGGTGTTTTAACTAATGTTAAGATTTTTGCTCAGACCGTTTTATAACAATTACTGTTACATAAAGCAAAACATCGGTAAATTGAAATATAATTATTAGAAGCTTTGTAAGGAATTATATAATTTAGAGGAATTTCGTTCAGTAAGCAGTATCGAGGCTTACTTCCGCACAATCGGTCAAGGCGGTTGATGAGGGTGCACTTTGCTAGTAGTGCTGAGCCCACACAACTTAACTCTTTGAGCCATCCCATAATTGCCATGGCTATAGATTGCAGCATTAATTTGGTAAGTTAATAACCCGCTCGTCAAATTGCGACGAGCGGGTTATTAAGTTATAAATTTTAAATTACGTCATTATGAATCGTTGCATCTCGTGAAAGACTATTTTTTAGTAATCGAAAGTGATTTCTTAAATACCATCCGCTCTAGGATTATAATATTATTATAACTTTCAGTTTATAGGTTAGCTTAATATCTTTTACAGGACAATGTTATTGAAAATAAAGTAATTATTTTTTTTTTGTAAACCCACAAAAACAAACTTTTACCTTTATATAACTATTCTAAAGAAAGCTAATCATAAATATTCATAGGCCGGTAAAAGATAGATTATTATTACCTATGTGAGATTGCTAGCTCTGTGTTCGCCAAACCACCCCGCTCAGCGTGGCGACTATAGAAAAGGCCCTAGTCCTTGAATTACACTGCCAAAATCTGTTGAAGTTTTTTTATAATAAAAGATCTGAATTCACTGTTGTTGAAAGTAAAAATTTTATATGATGGACATAGAAAATTATATGAAATATTAAAAGATTTTATTGCAAATAAAATTCACTACTCTTAACAAGTAAGTTATGTATGTCTAATTTAGGCCTTGCCAAAGTTTAAAACTAAAAAGTTTTACATTCAAAATCTTTGAATAACCTAGGAGATTACCGAGTTTGAAACATGTATAAAATATGAGTTCCTAAGTAAAATGTTTACGACATTATCAAAATATTATATACAATTCTGAATTCTTTTGTCATTTCATGAAAAACAGTTTTAGACAAACATCTATCTATGGTGAATTAAAGGAGTAGTTCATCGTGTCCAATGTATCGCGTTGAAACAAGAAAAGTAAGAAAATTGAGGCATTGCGCGCGCGTCACAGGGAGTGCTACCACATTGCAATCGTCCACCGTAGTGGTGTGGGTGGAGGGGGAGGCACTGCAGCACGCCCCGGTGCCGAGCTATATGGCCCGTGAATAATCCACCCCGTAATACTAGACGTAATGGTTTGGAATTAAACAATTAGTTGTTTATTTCTGCCTCGTCAGCGATGGTTACGTGATAAGTTTGCTCGTATTCAAAAGAGATTTTTTTGAATACGATACGAGTAAACTTATCACGTAACCGACTGCCGTGTCCCTGTATCGTGGTTACCCTTAATTACTACATTAAACATTAAACACTCAAACGACAAGGAAAAACATATTCAGACTAGAATAAAACCTGTAGGCAATATAAGTATTTAACCTGATGCAAGTATCAAATCCACGATCCTTGGGTCAGAGAGCGAACACTTCGTTACTGCGCCATTTGAGTCATCAAAACCTTTCCTTGATGAGGTTTGTTGTTTGATTATTAATATTATTTATCGGTAACCATGAAGGAATGCAAAATGTTGGAATTTTAACATGTAATATGTACACTTATTAATTGGCTATTTATTAATTTTACAAAGATGAAAGAGGTTAATCAAGTTAAGGTATTAGAAGCTGCGATATCAGTGCTGACATCAGCGCAGCCCCTCGCGACCTGCCGTCCTTCCTCGGTCGTACACTTTCCGACGCGGTGTTCTTATCTTTGAGTAATTACCTTGCTGTTTTGTGTTGTTATTGTTCGGGTAGCGGGTCGCTTTTTGTTTTTTATTATTTGATTCCAGTACAAAGCCACAACAATTCCGCTCCGGATTATTTCGAAACCTTTTCTGTAAAGGTTATTATGATTTTTAGTTTTAATACTATTCTCATTGTTGATTTACAGTCGGAAGCATTGTATTCCTGCGCATAAACAAGTCTTTCTAATAGCAGGTTATAATTTATTCTTTTTGAAAAGTAAATTTAAATAGAAATATAAAAAAAATTAATCTTTAGTTGCTATAAAATAAAGGTATATACAATTTTATCTTTACTACTACTAATTTTATCTTACTCAGTGTTATTGCTAATCTCGTACTCCAACTGAGACGTGATATATTTATACATATTGATAAGAATAATGCGAGGGGTTACTAATTAACCCTCTGTCCTTAGTTGCCTCACTTAAATTTTTACTATGGCGGTGGTTTACCGATCTAAAAATCACAAGCTCTGTCCGAGCAATGTCATGACCGCAATTTGAAATCCTTATGACGTATTAAATATGCGTAATCCACTAGTACGTGATCGTAATTAATAATTGATATATTTCAATATAAAATAGGCTAAATATAAGATATAAGTTCATACTTTTCCCTGTGATCGTTAAGTAAATATTATTTTTGTTCCTTCATTCCTAAACTTAATTCGTAACGTAGGTAAAGTTACACGTAACAATTTTGTGTGATAGTGCAATAGCGGCGCCAACGTTCGGGTCTCTCCCATGTGCGTAGTTAGCAAGAAATTTAACCTACTTAAGTTACCTAGATTACCGCTATATACCAGAGTCATGAGCATTATTGCGTTAATGTTGTGACCGTTTTGGATATTAAAAATATATAATAAAAAAATAATTTAGTTTTTGTATTATATTAAGAAAACGTTTTTAAAGTAAAATATTATTAAATATTTTTCATTTAATACAAGCTGTTTATCGCCACCTCGTCCGCACTAACAAATATTATGGTTTTTCGAATTCCGATGTTGAAGTAGTATCAATATTTTTTTAAAGAAGACTAGCAAGGTTTTAATATTACTAGAATTCTTGTCCACCAATTTCAACTAAATTAGTAGTGCTAAACTACTACTAGATTAGGAACTAACACAGGTTCATATCAATGGTAAAATTGAGCAAAAAAGCGTAGATTACAAGCGCAATTCACATCAAAACATTCATCATTGGAAAAAATTAAACTTTAATCAAATTACTTTTTTTACTACTTTTTTAAACGGTAAAATTCCTTACATTCAACATTTAAGGTGAGCGCCACGCAGCGTATATATACTCTGTAACGAAATGGCAATGGTGACGAAAGTCGAGCTTACTGTAGATCATGTGCACCTGCAGATAATGGCAAGTAAATCAAATTCCTTATTTTACTTCAACACCTTTTCGCTAGATCAGTTTCTTGTATGTTTCACTGTATTAACAAATCACTTACTTAAATATGTGAGAATATGTTTTGATAAACGGGCTTACGGGATGAATGTAGTGAGTAGATAGTTACAACATAATAAGCAACCGCTGTTAAAGTAAACACACGGTTGCAATGCCGACATCAATTACTGGGTTATAATGCCCAGCTACACGGGAGTTTTATTAATATTTAATGCTACCCTGTGCGAAATTAATCCATGTCCATCCATAAACCTGCTTTATATCAATTGCCTACCGAAATTGGCGGAGTTCCATACTTATTTGTTTTGTTCACAGGAAAATAGGCGGGCAGCCTACATAATGTTATTTGGGCAGAATCAACCAAATTATGAATTAAAATTTAATAATTATAAATATTGTTAATTTAAATTTTGATTTTTGTTCCATCTATTGTTACTTTATAGCAGATTTTGAATGCTGTAAACAATAGTTCTTGTTTATCTCATTTCAAAAGTGGCTGTGAAGATAACATATTAATATATCGGCCATTTATCTTCATGAAGTTTAGTTTTTATTATATTTATGTATTGTTAACAGCCTAATATTAATTACTATCAGCATTCAAACATTGATTTCAATGAGTTAGAGAAATAAAATAGCACCATTATAATATGGACTGTATAAACGATTAAAACCTAAATAATCTAATTACTATAAATCTCAAAGTATTTTTAAAGTCGTTAATTCAAGTCGGTTCTCAAAGTAGCATCACTCACTTTTTACTCTTACAATTTTGCAAATTAATTATGGAATGACAGAGCACAACGCGAGGCTCTCTTAATGCACGTTCACAAAGCGAAACGGCTTGTGCGGTACGTAGCAGCACGTAGCAGCGGTGATTATGATAATGACACGGTGCCCGCGCTTTTTGCGGCGTGCGCCCTATATTACGGAACTCGACACCATTTTTGATTTCGTCGTGCACTGTGCATCGCCACAGCTGAGCGAAACGCTCGCCTTTCGCCGCCCGTCTTAACTACTCTGAGATGCCTTTAAATTATGCAACTCTCCATAATCCGCGCCCTAAACGCCTTCTCCTCCGCCTCAATTATTCATTCGGGCGGTTTGATGTTTTAGAAAATTGTCGCGATACTCGAGATGGGCGCTGCTGTATAATTCAGGAGTCTTGCTTGCGCCGCAGATGATACTAGTTTCTACAAACATATTTGATCTAGACTAAGTTTTGTGTATATTGATTATTCCCTACCTTATTGATTTATCTTCAACTAGACATTCGTTTAATCTTAAGAACAATAATTTATGCAGATTTGTTATACATATAATTTTTCAGCAATAATGTTGAGTAATGGAGTCAGGCGTTATTTTGCGGAAATCCATTACTATGAGGACAGTCAGAACTTTTACTTAGCTAAGATCCGCGACAAGCAAACAAAAACAGAAAAGTTATAATGTGTTCCAGTAGAAAAACAAAAACTGAATTTACGAAGAACTTAAACTAAATCTTAACGAATAAACGGCTGTCAGCAACTCTCCACTTCTTAACCACTATCAACAACACCAAACACACATCACCACTTTTCCACATTGCATACGACACGTGTTTCTCAACACGAGGCATTATCATCAGATATAGTAGACTCTACGAAAGACAACCGTTAAGTGACTTAACGGACGTAAATGCGCTTCTTGCAGTAGAAAATACACATTATAATTTTTCTGTTTCTTGTTTGCTTGTCGCGGATCTTAGCTAAGTTAAAGTACTTACTGTCTACATAGCAGTAATGTTTTATATATAGACCTGATTTTGCATCAAGTACATAATAGGTCGCGGCAAAAGTATTTTCGTATTGTTCATACAAAGGAAAATATTTTTTTAGGTATAATTTTTTATTTATTTATAATATGTATGTGCCGTTTTGATCGATGACTTGTTGCCATCTTGTGGGTAGTGCCATGATCCCATTCCTGTAAAAATTTTGAGATTTTTGATTAAAAAAATCTGACAAGTAGTGTTCACAGTGTTCTTTTGAGGTTAGCTTTATGCTTCCTAAAGAGTTCTGCATTGACCGAAACAGGTGGAAATCTGATGGAGCAAGCAATCAGGGCTAAACGGAGGATGCATCAACACATCCCAGCCAAGCTCTCTCAATTTTGGCTGCGTGGCTATAGATGAGTGCGGTCTGAGATCATGTGGTACCCAATTGTCAAGTTTTTTCTTGTACCCAGACTTTCGTAAATGATATAAAACTGTTTTATGATCAACATCCAGTTCTTCAGCAATGTCGTAGCTACTAATATGTCGATCTTGCTCCACTTTCTCAAAGATGGCACTGATTTTATCTGTGACACCAGAGCGAACCTCATCTTTCACACTACAATTTCCAGACTTGAAAACACATTTGTGCTACTCTTATTGATACCGCATTAGGTCCGTAAACTGCACAAATTTCATTCGCGGCTTGCGTCGCATTTTTACCATTTTTGTAATAAAACTTGAAAATGTACCGAATTTCTTCGTCACATACTTTCATTTTGCTTGCTTGAAAAACAATTGAAAAATGGCGGGAACTAGTTTGTTTTTTAATTATTGCATCTTCAGAATGTCACATTTAATGGTATTAAAACCAGCCAGTTACATTCAGTACAGCCAAAGAGGTTTGATTACTAATAATACATTCAAAATACGAAAATACTTTAGCCCCGACCTAATATGTGCATAACGTACTCTCAAGGTTCGTTTGTCAAAATACTAGTCAAAATAATTATCTGAAAAAATAAGAAATTCAACATAAATGTTTATACATTAAAATCAGCTGAATTTAGTGTATAAACATTTATCTTGCATCAGTATGATTATCATGTAAAGGTAGCGGGTTCGTCTTTTAGTTTCGTTTTAAAGACTGTGCTAAGTGCGACATCCCATGCGACGATCCCAGCCGCAGTAGTCAATATTAAATGCTGTCAGCATTTAATATTGACTACTGCGGCTGGGATAAAGTTGCTGACGAGTGGACCTGTTGACGCAAATGTTTACTGGAGGGTTGGTACCTTCCCGCAATCGTTTTGAGACAAAGCCTGGTTTTGTGGCTCTCGCCGACAGGAGACGGAAAAGGCGACAAGGCGGCTTTCTGTCCGACTCCTTGACACTTTCCGTTAGGGCCTGAGGTGGGATGTGCTAACGTATCGGATTATATAGCCACGAAAGACATCGCTTCGTAAATTGTCTGTAATAGGCACGTTAGACCAAAGAATTTAAAAAAATTGAAAAAAAAAAAAGATTTTTCTCTTTGTTGATTAAGAAAGTTTATTCTTAAGAAAAAAATACTGCCATAGTATTAAAAATTAATTACAACAAAAAATTAACTATTTTGTATATTAATTGATTTTCGTTTAGTTAATGATATGTGGTACGTGTCAACAAAACAGCCGTTCCAAGTGGTTAATTAGATGTCTTTACTTAACAGTAATACTGTTTCTTAGGCGAAAGAAGATTTAATTTTTCAAAATAAATACTTAAAAAAGCTAAATGGTTTTGATAAACAGATTATATTCAATATCTTTCTTTTATAATCTATTGTTCTCTTCTTTAATCTATTGTGAGAAAACTAAAAATGTACATAATAGAATGGCTTAAGAGTATATGCTAGAATACTGCAGGAATAAATTTTAAATTAATTTGGCAAACTTTGGTCTGCTGCTGCTGCGCTGCGTCCGATGAGCGTCGAGAGTCGATGATGAGACCTTTTTTCTTCCCAATCCTCCCTCCTTTCTACATCTACAATACCCTTAATGTTGCAAACGTGACCCGTCAAGCGTATTCGTTCTATGATAAAAAATGTATTGTTATACAACTATAATATTTATGACAAAAATGCAATTTAAGTGCTTATTACAGGACTCAGAAGGTGATACCCCGCTTCACGACGCTATATCTAAGAAGCGAGATGACATATTGACTTTGCTGTTGGACCACGGAGCCGATATGACGCGAACAAATAACAATGGATTTAATGCACTTCACCACGCCGCGCTGCGAGGCAACCCAAGGTATGTGATTTTCATTCTAGATGATAAATTACTTGTAAATAAAGCTAGATACAGAGAAAAAGTCGAAAAAAATTATTTTATGCGCATTTTGTTTTAAAACTCCTACAAAAATTCGGACGAGTAAAAATAAATTTCTTTTCTTTCGACTTCGACCTTGGGTGACTTAAAATTCCATAAAATAGATGAAATATGTCATAAATTACTTGAAATACATTTAATAAATATAAACAAAACTTTTTTGGAAGGCAAACGAGCAAGCGTGCCGCCTGATGGAAAGCAATAAACGCCGCCCATAGACAACCGTGACACCGCAAGTGCACGGAAGCGTTGCCGACGTTTAAGATTTGTAGAGGTTTGTTTTTGAAGGTGCCAATGTCGTATCGGTTCGGAAAGACCGACGAAGATAGCTTGTTCCTCAGAGTGGTGGTGCGTGAAAAGAAGTTTCGAGAGAAGCGCACCATAGTAGATCGCCACTCATCAAGTGATAGGAATGAAACTTTTATTTACGGTGAGTTGTGCGGTTGTGGAATTAGGCGGTGGGAATTATTCCAAACAATTCCTCGGAGCACTCCCCATGATAAAAGCGGTAAAAAATACTGAGAGATGAGACATCCTTCCGCAGCGCTAGGCAATCAAACCGATCGGTGAGATCTTGGTCATGGACGATTCGGATCGCACGACTTTGTATGCGGTCAAGTGGAAGAAGTTGATACTGGGGATCCCCGATCCAGAGATCAGAACAGTATTCGCTCCATCTAGCAGGTCCCACACTACGTTTGCCGAGTCGCGGTCTCCACTCCAGCACTCGTCCACTCCAACGATTGTCGGTTCTCCGACAAACGTGTCCAGCCCATTGCCACTTCAGTCTGCTAACTTGAAGAGCTATGTCGGTGACTCTGGTTCTCCGGCGAATTTCTTCATTTCAAATTCTGTCCACACGAGAAACCCTGAGCATAGCTCTCTCCATAGCCCTCTGAGCGACTTTGAGCTTGGCGAGGAGACGGACCCTTATAGGGCGTAGTAAAAAACTATTAAAGCAAAATATTGTTAAGAGTGCAAAATAACTATATCACTGTATAGTAAGTATTCTGGGGACGGGCTCTCACTTGGGACTCACGTGTTTATACAAAACATTTACATCGTGGTCTTTGTTTGAAATAAACATAACGTTCCTTGTTGCTCTTCATTATCCGCGACTAAATGGGTACTTATTACCGGGCCTACAGTACAATAATCTACGCGCAAAACGCCCTGGTACGAGACAGTAGGCAGTTTTGACCCAAAATGTCTTTACATCTACGCTTCGTATTTATTATACCTTTATACAAGATGAAATAATTAAGCTATTCATTTAGCAAATATTACCTTTTGTTTGTTTTCTTTCGTTTCTATTTAAGTTCGATATTAATAATCGAATGTGAGTAACATGTTACAACCTTAAATTATAAATTATAATTACAATCTTAGATTATAAATTCAATCAATATGTCAATTAATAAATAAAGTGAGCAAATAACTCAAATCATCTTTGGGTGAAATCATTTGTTATCCTTTAAAGTCCTTTATACACAATATGAAGTTTTAAGTTTTTTGCACGTTCTATCCTATTGTCGTTCTACTAAAAAGGACAACATATAGTAGCTGTGCGTAAACCAGTTACCTAGTAAATATTCGTGTCAGCTTTTCTATATACTATTATACTTATGGTTTTCTGTTTATTTTCATTATACTTATATTGATAATATATTATTAAGTTTTAGTTTGCCTATTTGTCTTGGCTAATTTTAAAAATAGTAGAACTATTTCTGAAGTGTACGTAAAAGCAAAACCTTTATACAAAATGGCTTAGGCAACAATACCTTAAAATTACGGTCGCAAACAAATCTCTTTGTTACGACATGCATATTTTATTCAAGTTAAAACCACATTTAATTATTGCATCAGAATATTATTCATTCTATGTTTCTCGTAATGTTCTTTATAAAAAGAACAAAAAATCATTGATAATAAAAATTACGTGTGAAAACGTAACCTTATTTTGATTGGATTCATTAAGATTTTAAGAAGTTTATAATTGCATATTCATAAAATGACTATGAATTTCTATAACAAGTTGAAATTGTGTAGTCTATGCTTACTTATAAAATAAGCATATGTATCATTGTTTATGGACTACGTCACAAATAAATTGTGAAGAAAAAGTGGGATTAACGAAGTGTAAAATTATTAAAGGAAATATTAAACAAGAACTTGGGAAATTGTTCTTTAGTTCAGTTCTTTATATGTAAACAAAATGAGGTTAACAATATACAAATTAAAAATATGAAATTCATTGTAGGCGACAAGTAAGTATTTAAAAAGTATTGATTACCAGAAATATACAAGTACAAGTTGATTAGTGTTCATTTAGATAAAATATTTCCTGCAGGACAGAAAATCCTCATATGAAACTTATTATACCGCACTTATATTTAAAAACAGGATACTTAAAAAGGTCCTACATGAATTAACTGCAATAAATATGCTATAAATCTCACTTCGAACAGTTGGCACAAAGAAGGAAAACTCAGTATAATGAATCTTTCCTTGAGAATCGTACGTAAAAACGGTTTATTGTGAAGGGTCCGATGAGGACCTGGAGCCGCAAAGGTTGGAACCGCCTTCGATATTATTCAAGTCACGTGATGTGTCCTAGGGAAATAATACGAAATGTGTCTACGTGACCAGTTCATTATACGACTACTTCGCGGTAACCTCACATTTGTTCACTTTCTTTTTATTTTCCAGACAGTGGACCGTGTTTTGATTACAAACCAATAATAATAAAGCTCTATCATTCTTCTGTGATGGTATGTTGTTTTTCAAATCACAATTTTAATTTGATAAAGACACACGTTAAGAAATGTTTAGTCTTTCATTATCGGTCTAGAGTTTTATACGTAATAGAGTGATTATGCATTAGACATGCATTACTTTATTAAGCATTAGGCCAGTAAACATTAACTATAATTAAAGACTCCTATCAATATACAATTCAGTTTATTGCGATTAAACAATCTGGAAAGACAATAACAATAAATAGTGAAATATAGTAAAACTAGAAATTATTGTATTCCCTTTAATCCACTTCTTCCAGTAAAAAACACACATTACTATTTTTCTTTTTTTGTTTGCTTGTCGCGGATTGACAAGTTCTGACTGTCCACGTAATAATGAATTTCCGCAGAATAACGCCTGACTCCATTTATCATCTTTTCCCTTCCTTTATTTCTTTCTATCTTCCCCTCCTATTACCACATCTTACCCTAAGGTAGGCGGTGCAAAATGACGAAACGAATGAATGAAAAAATCTAATAACACAGTACTAGTCTTTTCGTGGAAAAGTTCAGGTTCACTAGTCTTTTGTGGAAGTGTTCAAGTTTAGTGCATGCTCCGCATACACTTGTTTTTAGTTACCTTATATTTGTATTTAATGTAGTTTATATAATATAATCTTTGGCTAAAAACGGGCATCTTACAGTCATTGGCTTTAATATTAATATTTTTAGTATGTCATTAGCTTAGATACCTAGAAATTTCTTACTTCTTTCTTGGAAACTTTATTAACACATAAATCCTAGAATCGGTGTTTTAGTCAATATTAACAGAAATCCGTGTGCAAACGGACCTTTTTTTGTATGAAATTAAGGCTATGAGTATTTTTATGGTACTTTAATAAAAAAAGACGACTAATTAATATGGAGTTTGACCTCCCCTTGCAGCAGATACGGCATGTAATCGTCTTGAAATGCTTTTCACCGGACTTTTGATGATGTTCTGTGGAATATGTCAGTCTGTGGGGGTTGTGCATTTTGACGAAGGATGTTCAAGCTTAAAAAGTAAAATTTTCAAGCTGGAAGTTAGGCCCACCCAAAACATAACATAAGGGGTGAATTCTTCAAAACACACGTCAGCACACCATTCCCCTAGTCTTTGTAACACTCGCCGATGACGGTCCTCACCATGCAGATAAATTATATCCTCATCGGAATAGAGTACGCTACTCCAGTTACCTAGTGTCCAAGATAGGCAATTTCTAGCGAACCTCAATCGAATAATCCGGTAATCACGGAGTAAATTAGGGTCCCATGCTTGTAGTCGACTGCGTATATCGGCCGCTAAACGGCCTCCTCTCAAAAAGCGGTTGTTTCGTGGTTGTGTGTAACGTTTTCTCCCGGAACTTTGCCTCCTCTGAATGGAACCTGTCTCTTGGTATCGAATCCAGGTTCTTTGGACAACTGAATGACTCACGTTTAACCGCTGTGAGACATAACATTGGCACATCCCTCTTCCAGCAGTCCTATAATTTTACTAGCTTTTATTGCTTTTTCTGCCATTACATTAGACACAAAAGTATCTGTTTTAAGTTACAATAAGGCAGGATGATGCTACAAACATAAATTATTCTACTAAAAATAATACGAAGTTAGTTTAGTTGCCTGATAACCTTCCAACAACAAACCCGCGCATAAGTAAGTAATAAGTCACAAACTAAAAAAGGGATTATTTTTTTAAAAAACAAATGTTTCGAATTAAGAATTTTTTTATACCCAGACTCTTAATTAAGTTCCACTAACATAGTTTGGCTATAAAACCCTCTTTAGAACTAAACAAATAATGAAGAAAAATCGAAACTGTCCGTTTTTTTGGAAAGGACTGTAGTTTGTATAATGCATAATTTAAAGTACCGTTGTAGTTACTTTGGATAATATATAAATAATATCCTCCAAATTAACTGATTAATTTGGATGATATTTTTTATCTCTTAAGATTAGTTGTAAGTGCTAAAAAAATATAGCTGTCTATTATTTACTCACTAATATTAATAAAACTAAATATACGACTTTATATGAAAATCACCAAAAATCCAATATATAATGTAACATCGTTTATATATCTACTTTACTTCCTTTTATACTTTTATAAGTACAAATCAATGAAATATCGTAATATTCTGTTATATATTCTAATCTAAATCTATTCTTTAAAATTTTTGTTTATGGCTCCGTAAATTTATCTTTATTTTACCGACGAAATAATATAAAATATACTGAAGTAAATAATATATTATACATTACCTTATGCCAATCGGTATTGACTTATTTTATCACAGCTTGACGAGCTGTTTTAAAAAGTTGCTAGATATGGAGTTCGCCGAGCAATACTCATAGTAGCTTGATGTTTACCATCTAACTTTTGCAACTGACTTCGATTTTAGTTTATGATCTATTGCATAGTGAACAACGTCGCAATTACACGATTTGCCCTATAATAAAATGTCTGAAATATATATCTCTCAATATTGCTGAGTCAAAAAACTTCTCCAGTTACGACCAATACATGTACATGCATATGTACATAAATATTCTCACAAAGGAGAATTTTTAAGAATGTTTAATTAAAAAAAAGTTATATGCAGCTAGTAAGTAAAAATAAATTATTTTTCTAAACATGTTTTTTTTTATAAAATACACTCAATGAAAAAAAGGTCAAAATGTTTACAACAAAAAATAAATATTTTCTACTAAACATTATAACCAGCAGTTACAATAATCAACTGTAACTGCTTGTTATAATGTTTTAGTATATGGTCGATTTATTTTATGAAGAAAGTTAAAAGAATTAGAAAATAATTAAAAAGCAATTCAGACGAATTTGCTTTTAGTTGAAATTCAGTGGAACGTAAATGTTCCGTGTACGTATCCCCATGCCTCTAGTTTTCATTCAGTTACAGTTGGAAATACGCTCATCATTCACGTCAGTTATATATCGTTTTTTTTTAATTGTATTTGAAGATAGGGAAAGAGGAAGGTAATTAACTTATAACACCATAAAACTTAAAACAACCGTTTTACATAATAAATTGAATAAAACTTTTTTAAAGATTGTTATTTAATGGTAATCGAATAGAAGATTGTCGTAAAACGTTCCCGATTTTATCGCGGAATGAGAAGTCGCTCTTACTTTTCCCATTCCACAAAAACGTTCGTTTCCCCCTAGAGATGTAAAATCGTTTTATTTTATTACTTCCGCTAGTATATTGTTATGTCAAAAGTATCCATCATTCCATTACAAAATAAAACTAGAATTCAATGTAAATTATGTTAAACGATTTTTGAAGCTGGAAGCTTTTCCATGTGTCAGTTAAACAAATTATTTTAAATTAATTTATTATAATAACAAAAGTATAATATAACTTTTGATCTATGTTGTTTTGTCAATGAACATGCCACCGTCATAGGACACAATTAATTAATTAATAACCTACATTCTCTTGAAATCAACTGAACAAAAATGATTCTTAGTGCAATATTTATATATTAAGGTTGTTGGACTTTAAATACCTTTAAATATCTTTATCAATATCAGAGCTATCAATATAAGATGGGGGAGGATAAACAACAACTAGATGCCGACTGTCTCCATCAAGGGTGTTCAGGTAACGTAGGAGAGGGAGGCAACGGGGCTGTGTCATTACGCCTGATTAGAAACAGTTATCTCGTGCGGTTATCGTTACAGCCACCCTAACGAGCCCTTGTAAAACTTCTATAATGACTTCATAATAAATGACTTATATATACGATAACCTTCCGGTTAATAATCTAAATTAATAATCCTTTCATATTGTAGATTTTTCTTGTTAAAAGAATGTGTAAAGTTCGTTTTCAAAATTCCGTTTTACATTAGTAATAATCGATAACGTAAATGTAATGAAACTAAAAATATTTTATCTTGTTTGTTAATAAGTTATATTCATAGGAAATATTTGTCACTGATATTGTCGAGATTAATGCGTTGCGGAATCCAGTGATTACGAGTGGCCTAAACATCTGCGTTGTGCCCTAGCGCGCGGTTCGCTTCGATAAGACGAGAACTCGCGCCCAGCATTAATCGTGAGCTTAAATATTTTAACGCGTCGTAACATTGATTTATTCCAAGCGTAATCTCAGCTCGTGGCTTGTTTGTTGTTTGGCTCGAGACGTATAGGTAAGATTAAGAAGCGCCCTCAATCCACGGCACGGTGGAAATTAGGATTGCTCGAATCCTAATTTCTACTGCCTCCGAGATTATGTTTATTTCGTATTATTTATTGGATACATTTTATCTTCTTTAACTAGTCATTATTAGCAATTTGTCCCTTTATGATTATATATCAATTCCTAATACGTTTATCTGCAAGTACTATCTACTCGTATGTTAAACACATGTTTTTATGCATACATTTTAGACTTTCAGGATTGAAGATCGTAGGATGAGTGCAGTATTCAGAGAAGATTTATATGATCACTGTGCAGCGTTAATTTCAGTGAACGGAGCAAAGTGTGATAGTATCGTAGCACTCGAATGAGAAGTGTAATCCCCGACTACAGCGACCGTAGCTGCCCGGTTAGTTAGTTGATCGCTCTTTACATATACGCCATTTGTGTTTGTTCTGTTTCACTGTACATTTGAAATACTTCACACTAATTCGTATAATTTCATTTAAATACTTGATGTATAATTACAGCCATATTTTTTGCATAATTACAGCCATAGCCTTTTACATTCCCTATAAAAATATCTGTTACATAACAGCCTTCAAATATACAATATTTTTAAAATAAAAAATGCCCCGATACCTATATTGTTTCTATTGACACACATTTCAATGTTATCGCTTCGTCACAAATTTGACTGGCCGTAGAAGCGCATTTCTGTTTGGCAGATTTATGAATTCCGCTGGTTAGAGAGTAACGGAGGCCCACTGCTACGAGGGAGCTTAAATGGCGGTGGGGCGGATGTGGGTGGTTCTGCTATTGTGCGCCGTTTGATTTACGCACGCACCGCTATCACCCTTTTGTTTGACCGAATACTGACTGCTGTGCCAGTTCCGCTGGCCTGAGCGCAACCTCGTCTCGCGTTCCTTTTCAACTCGCGCATAATTTTGTCGTTCAGTATTTAACGATATAGTGCTAACACGATGCTATTACTGGCGCCATGTAATTTTATAAAGTTAATAATCGCATTGCGTTGTCATTAAATTAATATTGGTTGTAAATTCGGGTTTGTATTGGTACGTGGTGATTGCATTCCGATAACATGATGGCGGGAGTAGTATATACGGCGGCAGAACTGTCGTTATCCGCAATTAGCGGCTCGACGAACGCGGATAATCCGCGCGTCGCCCTCACACACGAATGCACCACGTATTCAGTGAATAAATTCATTTGTACGCAAATTGTATCGGCGCTTGCAATTAAAACTTTGTTAGCGTTCGGAGCTAAGATAAATAACACTAATACATTCTGCTTATTGCGGGGAAGTTGCCGGATACAGAGGATATATTAATGTTGTTTCTAATTTGTTTGGGCGGATTAACCTCATTGTCCTTTCAACTTCTTGTCCCTTTATATGGGATATATTAAACATTTCACCTTATTTATCAAATTAACTTTTATTACAATAACAACACTGAAGTCCTTAATTATTTTTTAGAGTTTGCTATATATGCGTATATTTTATGTGTCAGTTTTTCTATATTTTTAATTTTTTTTTAATCAAAATTTAATTTAGTTAACTGGTTTAAAATTATTTTTAAAGTTCACATCTCTATCTGGTAATTGTGGTAAATGCTGTGCATGCATGTAAAAGAGACCAGAACACATCTAATAAGCTAGACATAAAACAATTCAGGGCGGCAACAGGAAGCAAATTTTCGAAATGATCGGCTATGTAGTTACCAATCTATTTGCCCAGCGTAACGACAATGGGTAAACCTACCTTATCCAAAAGTGAGCTCTTCAAATAATTGATGCTTAAACTATATTTTTTTTAATCAAATATTAATATTTTTGTCTTAAAATAGACAAATTTTAGATGTAATTTACTCCTCATGACATTAATAATTAATTAAACATATAATAGTTCGCAAATTGTCAAAAACTTGTTTCCTGTATAAAAACACTGCTTCAAACCTTCCTAAGTGAAGGTGTGAAGCAGTGTTACGTGATATTTTTTTAATGTTTAAATTAGTAATTTAAAAATATGAAATAAGTATCTATTATCATTTCAAAATTCATTTGTCAGTTTTGAGGTGTATAATATATTCATTTCAACATACATAGAATTTCAATGAATTGATTGAAAAATGAATTAAAATATCTTCTAACATCCGTATCACGTAGGAGGAGGGAAATTTGTAAATAGCGACAAGTATAATTTTTATATGGAGAGAAAGAAGCATCAGAAAAAGAAAACGCAGGACAAAACAGCCGTGGCTTATTCACTCATGATAAATAGAAACAAGAACGTTTTAAATATTATAATTTCTAAGACTTGATAATAACTACTGAAATAAATATATATATAAAGTGGATCAACCAAAGTAATAAGTGAACTAGGATAAAGGTAAAGGTTTAATGAGATACACGGTCAATAGATCACAAAAACTTAATCTTGTTTTTTTTTTCTTCGCTCATGTAAGTCTTGATTTATAATCTTGTTCTTTCATTCTTTCATTATGATCTGAGTCGGTTATTTTAATTTTTTAAGCTTCATTACCGAAAGATTGACCTTTGTTTTTATATTTAGTTCCCATTATACCTTCATATTGGCTGTAAGTTTTCCAAATATTGTAAAATAAAAATAAATATCCTATTTAAATACAAATATTTTTATAATATCACTTTTTATAGAAAAGTTAGCCTAGCGAGTAAGTGGGTCATCTGATAATATGTAATCATTGCAGATGCATTTTCTTGTGATGTCGAATAATGGGCGACGGAGACAAAGTTAAAAGAAACCAGTAGCATCCCCTACGAAGGTAAAGCCAGGCACAGCTTGGTTTTCTGCTGCGAGAGTATGGGTTTTCGTTGGACACGCCACCCAATTTATTTTGTAAATGTTAATTTACTAAAGAATTAGAAATTTTGAACAACTTTTGACGAAGGTTTGCCTGCAACTTTCCCTCCTAGATTTTATATATATACATATATAGTAAATATATACATACTATATCAAACACATCGCAAAAAGCGAACGCGTAGACGTTTGTGTCGGAGATTTCCGCTCCTTTGTGTGCTCCGGCATTGTTCCATTCGGTAATGTTGTTAGTGCACTTTTTCAGCGACTACGCTAATTTAAATACCTCTCTTTCCTTTTTGGAGAACTCGTCTTCCGTTTTCCGCGAGTGGCGCGCTCCCTTTGCGTTTGAGACGTCCGCATCGGGAGACTGCATTTAAATGAGACACTTAATCACCCGAGTTGGCCCCGCGTTCTTCGAAGCGTTTGTTGTCTTCATTCATTACACGCTCGCTACGAATAGATACTGTAATATACATTGCCATTGCTAATTTATAAAAGCGCCCATTTTATTTAATTACTCTGAAGTATTTTATAATGAAACTAAGCACTATTGAAAGACTTTATGACATTACCTATTTTTATTTTGTGTGAATGCGTTTTTGATACAAAATTTTCACAAAACCTTTATTAAATGGTACAATTTTAAGTTATTAAATGAAATTGGTTTACTTTTGTGCAGTTTTTTCTGAGTATTACATTTACATTTTTGAAATTTGTGTCAGGTTTCATAAAAGGCTGGAACCTAAAGGAATCGGTAATAAAATAATGGTTATGTGTCCGCTCAGAGAATGTCACTAAGACATCTCCATCTCGCTCCTTTGATCTAACAGAGCACTAAGCATTCGAAGCAACAAATAAAATATATCTTTACGTGATGGAATATTTGCTCTTAAGGGAATTTTGACTTAAAAGGAACATGTAGCCGAGGGGAATATATCGTGTTCGTCGCGTCGAGTCGCCTCGCTCGCGCCTAGACCGCTGACACCCACTTGAATTGTGTAAATATGAGTAGGGTAATAAACTCCGACCGTGTGCTGTACTTGGATTTCGCCGCTAGAAGTTCTGTACGTGCACACCCCTCACCCTCCCCCAAGAACGCTGCTAACGCCCACACCTATGTATATTATACTCGTAACTATATACTTGTGGAGAGTTAGCACTTCAAAAGATTTATTGAGTAATAAGTTAATATTATTTTTAAAAAGATTTGTGGTAAATGAAATACATTATTTGATAAATCAACAACCCTCATTTATACAATAAAATAAAAGCATTTTATAAAAACCAGTAGTGTTTGAATAATTAGTGCATAGATACATTATTACATAAATTTGCATTTAGAACGATGCAACGAAAAACGAAATGAGAAATATGGTAGTAAATGAACGGTATCTAAATACTTAGTAAAATAGAAAATACTTACAACAAGACCTTGTGAAAAAAGAAGTCATTACATCTAAGCCTTACATCATTTTAGACACTCAACACTATCTACGCATTAACTACTAAATACTATAATTGTAAAATGTGGAAGTTGAGTTTTTATCGCTTAAATTAGTATAGATTTATAAAATAGATTTGTAAACTATGTAATATTACAGAGTAATTATGTTCATCAGCGATGGTGATTGCTTGCCATCACGTGATACGCATGCTTGTTAGCCTTGCCCCATTATAAATAAAGTATAATGGGCAAAAATATATAGTGGATATGAAAAGATCGTGGATCTTAAGTTATTAATAAATGAAAATCGATGTTTTAGCTTACGGGATATATAATAATAAACTTTTACTAATTTCAATTCAGTAATAAGTATTTTATTAATAATTACTTTCTTTTATAACGTAGTTTTGCTAAGTAGTGCCGTATCTGGCAAGCTTTTTCGCTAACATAAGTTTTAACAATTTATCTGTTTAAATTCAATAACCGAATTGTACATGGCTGCTGGCTTCTGTCACATTCATCAAAACGAAATTGGGACAGCAGTCATTAATATTGCACCAATTACATGTATTTACACAAAATTTCCTAGTTGGCCCCAGTTTGATTGCTCTCTATTAACATTTTATTGCTTTAGTATAATATTTATAAAAACTTATTGAATATATACATAAATACAAATTATATATTATATGTATACATATATTTACAGATATTTATTCTGAGTCTCAACAACCTTTGACAGGCGTCCATATTTATTCTCCCAGAATATCGGAAGGCCCCGTGGGGCGTATATGGACTGTAGAAAATTCACTAGTAGTTATGTCGTCACACATTACGACACTTTATGTAATCATTTCTACGCTGAGCCAAGTGGATCAGGGCGCCGACGTAGCCCCCCGCACTCAGCCTATGATGCATAGTGTGGCTTTGCCAAACTCGCTTAATGAAATATTCGCACCAAGAGTGGAACAGACAGCGCCATCAATCATAGGTGCTTCTCGCGCACTGACCACTTGGCGCAATAATTCCATAAAGGCCGGCAACGATTCCGTGACTCCTGCGGTGTCGCGGTTGCTATGGGCGGCGTTGATTGCTTTCCATTAGGCTGTCGCTTGCTCGTTTGCCCTTCTATCACATAAAAAAAATAATACCGTCTTGAACTTTTCATTTTTTATACATATGTTTTGCATTTTTTGTGGAAGTATGATATGTACCGCATTGATTCAAAATATTAGTTAAATTATAATGATTAATATTTCATTATATTTTATACATACGATTAAACACCTCGCATTTATTTCTGTGTTTGATTGACAAAAAGATTTGCTGAAGAATACTAACCAGTACATTCGTTTATGTTACCGTTGTATAATAAAACCGTAGAGAACATTTTGGAGAAAAATTGTTGTTTTCAAACTGCAATTAATTTTCATTTCAAGTTCTTTGCTTATGCTATTGTTAGTTATATTAATTAAAGGCAACTGTAAAGATGTGAAAGGTTTTGAAGTGGATCAGTTTTGATACGTTAAGAATAATTGTCACGTTTATACCATAACTCTGTTGCTAACGTTATTACGTTAGACATGAAAACAGTAACTGAGCAACGTGACCGCAATAGCAACAATCAATTGTCTTTTGTTTTATTTGTTACAACCTACGAACGCTGTTTCTTTCAATAAAGTTCTAGAGCACAATAACTATACCAAAATATAACATTTTGAAATATAGCATTCGGTTTGAGAAGTGAGCCTAGAGAGATAGATATAACCTCTTGTGGAATTGAACACCATAACTGCCAAAAGCTCGCTAAGGACGGAATGTTAGCTGATTTGAAGCACTCGTTGACACGAGAATAAAACGACGTCAAGGTGGTTTGAAAAAAGTCCCCGCAACCTCTGTCAGGCGTGGAAGAATACGTCGCACCCTCATTGATCTCAATAACCACTGAAAACACTGTTTCTGACATTTCACAATTACTTGTGTGTAATCAATCTTCGGAATCTCATAATTAATTTATTTTTTCTCAACTCTACTCTCTGTTAAAGAGTGTCTTTTTCTATAAAATAGATCATCAACAGGAGCTCTATTATAATAATAAGATATAAGAAAGAGAAAATAATTGCTTTCTTTTATTAATAACTCTATTTTTTAATATTAGAAAATAAGCGAACGAGTGATCGTAGCTCGATTGCAAGCAATGATCATAGGTCACAGATATCTACAACCTATTACATTTTAGTACGGTGCCGCTCGTTTTTTGGTGGTATTAATTTCGTATCGGTTATTAAATACTTCTAAAGACAATTTTTTAGAAAAACTCATGGTGTTTAGCTGTTACTTACATGGTAATCTCACTTAATACAGATGGGAAGAAAAAAATTTTTACCTATTTATTTATGTGATAACGTCCACAGTCAAATAATAATAATAAGCATTTGGAGTGGTAGCAAGTGCGTGATCGTTTTGACCGAGCTTTAACCAGTGGGGATGTAGAGAAACCTGCTTCGGTAGTTGGTTACAATATGGGGATTTCTTTGGAGTACAAGACAAAGTTACAAAAACTAACAACAATCGGAAATATCTCCAGAAGAACGGCTCGGCTGATATATGTCGATCGTGGTGGCACGATCCGGGAGTGTAAGTCAGGCATGTTATTTCCGGTTGTTCTGAGCTATCAAACGGGGAGTATTTGCACAGACATAACCAAGTATCCAGAATTATGCATCTGCAGCTTGCCATTAAATACGACCTATGCGAACAAGAGGTACTTCAATATAAATACGATTCAAAGTCAGTTCTCAAAAACGGTCTTGCTACATTATATCGGGATCGCTCCATTATCACGGATAAGCAAATTCTACCCAATAAGCCTGATATCCTGATGATAGTAGGCAATGATAGTGGATATAAGTGTACTATATTACGAGAACCTCATAAAAGCGGCGAAAAAAAAACAAATAAAGTACATTGCTCTCGACATGATTCCAGTGTCATTGTAATATCCATTGTCATTGTCATAGTAGTCTCTCGTAATGAACTTATTGGCAAATATTTGGACGCCCATTTGCCCAAGTTAAGTAAATGAATGTAAAAGTAAAAGTAAATGGGTTAAAATCAACACTGGTTAATTTGACACAATACACGATTTCTTATGTCCTATTAAAATTAATCATTGTAAAAATATTTTTTTTGGATTGGGAATAAGGGACTGTGATTAGATAAGACGATCATGATTAGTTTCATGCGTCAATAAAACTTAAATAATAGTTTTTGGTATTTTTTTTTAATTATAGTTTTATCCCTCACTTTCGACAAACCTACTTGATGTTTATAATAACCTTGGTCATTGACATGCGAAATGGAAGATGACTCGAGTATTATTTTACTATCAGTCAAGATGGCAGTCGTATTTTTCGCGGCTAGCGGCCGACGATCAGGCGCCAGCCCTACGTCGTTTATCATCGATTCCACCACCGTGTCCAGGCCCTTGGTTATTTATGAATACAGAGCTTGAAAAAGTAGGGAGTCATTTATATCAGACGCTTCTGAAATCTTCATGTTGATACTTAAAGATTTGTTGTGCGAAAAAGAATTATCATGGTCACTTGAATGCTCAATTTTATAGCACATATCAAATTTTTCTGTGCAATATTAAAATTTTCTTAATTCATTTTGATCTTTATAATATATATGTCTATACTTATATCCTACAAGTGCATGTATGCTGTCAGAGTACCTGGCATTTGACCCAGGCGTGTAGTCTAATTCCGATTAAAATTCAGACTAAAATTTGTTTTTAACACAAAAACTAGTTTTTAGGTACTTGCATATAATTTGTGTGAATCCATTGTTTTTCATATATCACAGACATTATTGGAGGATAGAATTTAGATAACTCTTTACAAGAATGAAGAAAAGTATCTCTCGTTTTAATAATGAAACATTTGGCCTAGTATGTATTTTCTGTTTTCAACGTCATCCTTAATTATCTTTTGCCTACCTGACCATGACGGAGTCCCAGTAGCTCTTCAAATGACATGAATGAATGATTAAGACCTACCAAAAATTGAGTGTAACAGGGTGAATCAAATTTATTAGCAATCATTATCACTGAAGTGTAAAGCACTTCGTTGACGTAACTAGCTAGTCTGTTCTTTGGTCTGAATATATCTTATGGTCTTTTGAACCAGAATTCCTTTTTTTTATTAACTACTGTATATAATATTACTAAATATAAATATAGTTATATATTTATAATAAGATACATTTAAAAAAAACGCTTTACGTTCTTACCCACAGCGCAATTCAATGTATCCTGGGTTCCATTATAAACACACAAATGAAAATGATAAACACTTAGACTCAGATAAATTAATAATACAAAGATTAGATCCGCTACTAGGAATTCTACTTATGACGACTACTTACTAAGTGAATACTTAGCCACTACGCTCCTTTTGGACCGCCAAATAGATTGAAAAAAATAATAAATAAAACATTAGGTGCTGAACTAAGTTCTCGCTGTTTGTCATTAGATGGCTCCAGTAAGTGTTGGTTGATTTTGATATATTCAAAACGTCATGAACCAAACCAAACGCAATAACAGCTTGCTTCAGTATTAGGAGTTATCCGCCAAACCATTTCTAAGCGATTGCATGCGTTAGAAATGATTCAAAAGCACAAGGAACTTTCCTTATGATTTGAAGCCAAGGGACGTTGAGCGTCTTTTTTTCGCCTGTGAACAATTGCTCCAGCGGCAAAAAAGAAAGGGTTTTCTTCATCGCATCGTGACGGGTGATGAAAAATAGATTTATATAGAATAGCAATCCAAAGAAAAGAAAGTCATGGGACTGCCCGGTTATGCTTCTACGTCGTTAGCTCAGCCAAATATACACGCTCCGAAGGTTATGCTGTGTAATTGGTGGGAATAGGTCGTTGTTGTTTATTATGAGCTATTGAAATAAAACAAAATCACCACTGGGGAACGGTATCGTCTTCAGTTGATGCGACTGAGCCGAGCACTGCGCGAAAAACGGCCAAAATACAAGGAAAGGTACGAAAAAGTAATTCTACTGCATGAAAACGCTCAGCATCATGTTGCCAAACCCGTTAAATCTACACGGAACCCCTCAGGGGAAATCCTACCCCATCCGCCATATTCTTCAGATATTGCGCCGTCCGATGATTATTTGTTTAGTTCGATGGCACATGATCATCAGTAGTTCCGCTTATATAAAGACATCGAAAAATGGCTTGATTCGTGTATAGCCTCAAAAGACAAACACTTTTATTGTAACGGTATTCGAGCTCTGCCAGAATGATGGGTAAAAGTTTTAGCTAGCGATGGGCAATACTTTGAATAATATATATTTCAAAATTTTTGCACAATTAAGTTGCATTTTTATAAAAAAAAACAGCGAGAACTTAGTTTCGCACCTTTAAGTCCTGGGAGATATTTACAAAGACATCCAAAAAGTAATACAAACAAATAACGTTTGTATCCTTATTCAAAACCAAAATCCTTTATTCAGGCATAATAAACGCTCATCCTTACATCTTAATACTGCAATCAAAAAAACAATGTATCCACTATACGCTACACAGATGTGTTCTCTTAAAGGGTCAATTAGTCGTATAAGATCTATTACATATAATTACAAAGTTAGAACTGCTTTTAAAGTTATGATGTACAAATGAAAAATTTGTCTGGTATATCACAAGTGCAGCCAGTATTCGACTTCGGGATAGTTTCCGGACGACTCTGGCAGCACGTTCTGTAGCATTGCGCCGCAATTTACTCGCGTCCATCAATAAGTATTTCCTACCGCACGATTCAAATTACTCTATCCATCCTTTTTAAGCGTCATGAAAGTTTTTTATATTTGTTGTCATTTCTCATTCTCTCATGTATCTAAGGTGAACACATACTTTTTGCTTTAATTAGATTACAATAGGAGTAATATAAATAAAGACTATATAAAAGAATAATATATGAAAGTATTTACTGCTTACTTTTATCAAGTATATGGTACGAAAAAATGAAGCGTACTCGAAGTAATGAAAACTTATGTAGTAATGGTCTGTCTCATCGATACAATTATATTTTTTTAGATTCCGAACATTTAAAGTTCCCGTCGACACTGTGACAGTTAGTAGGGGCAAGTCTGAAATATCGGCGTGCGCGGCTTAATCGCTCAGCGTGCGATATTGGCGTTACATCATGTTGTCAGCGGAGAGAAAAATTGCCGCACTGCTTCCCGCCCCGCGCCCGCGTCCTCGCCATCGCCCGATGTCGACAGCACGCTTATATTACTAGGGGATTTATTGTAGTTTTACGAACGAACATTTATCCCCTCCTGCAGAATGTTGTAAATGTAGCCTTCGATATTGTAATTTTAATAAGATAAAATATATTACGTACAACGTTTTTCGTAAATGTTTGTTAAAAAGTTAATATTAACATAAGGTCTGTTCTGTGTTGGTGATCATTTAATTTCATGAGTTACGTAATATGATTTCATGGTTTTACCATGAAATCATATTACGTAACACCCGGTACATACTTAGTTATTATTTTCTAAAACATTTATGGCTGTTATTCATTTAGACGCCATCGTTGAAATGTTTTATTAGTACTTGTTATGTGAATGCCTAAAAGAAATTCAAATGTAACAAGGAGGTTAAAACTGAGTCTTTAACGCTTGTGACAGCCCCTACTTCCAATTATACAGTTCGTTACTCGCCGAAAGAAAGAAAATGAAAGGAAAATACCTGCTGCTCTGATGAGCCGCATTGCTTGCTAAGATTTGAATTAATATGAAATTCGTTTAAATTTTTACGTTGTGTTCTTTTTATTGTTATGATAATAACTGTGTTATAATTAATATTTATTATTAATAATTATATTCTATTCTAGAGGTCACCATAGGAATATTCAACGTTTATTGATTTTTATTTTATACTAGACGGCCTGGTGAGCTTCATGTCACCTATATATTCCTCTGTATGTAACTTCTCCTGGTATGTATCTACTTAGGTATGTAATTTAGGTACTTTTTAAAATCGCACAAAAGAAACGACAGTGTTGTATAAAAATACGTCCGTTAGACAATAAAACTGTCACGAACGCCATCTATTGAAAATAATTGGAAGTAAAAGGAATAAAAAGAATTTTTATTTTTCCCTATATTTTTTTATTCGTAAACCTTCCTTGTACAGAGCGAACAAATTGAAAAATATATTACAATTGGTCGGTTAAAAATATAACCATTTTATATATATATAGATGGCTATTTATCACAAAAGGGTTTATTTCTACTACTGTATCATGAATTTGGTAAACAGAAATTACAACTAATTTTGGCTATAAAGCATATCGTAGCTATTGTGACATATGCACACGAAATGAAATAACCGATTGTCTTTTTGCCCATAGCTCGGAGATACTTTGACATCAATTGATTCACGATATTCGGGCTACGATTAATGTAGTCTGACGTTGGTAGGGTCTATTCAGTAGCAGCCGTACCTGCTGGATTTACGAGCTCGGCAAATTCATTGTTATTCACACTCAATAAGCATGATGCATGAATCTCTTTATCATCATTTCTCGCGTCTTACAGCTTGTGAGCTACCTGTTGTGGGCTCTCTAGTATATTACTATAAACTCGCTGCTTGACATTCTTGAGGAGTTACTATTTTGTGCTACATCGTTTCTTATAACTTAGTAATAAAACCCCAAATAAAAATAGTATCATAAAGTCATAAAAAATATTAACTCACAATATTTTTGTGTTATTTAATTTGATTATAGTTAGTTTATTGACAGTCAAAAGTTTTACTTAGCTAAGATCCGCGACAAGCAAAACAATAACAGAAAATTAATAATGTGTGTTTTTTTTTCCGTTGGATTAAGTGGATTTATTTGGAACTTAAACCAAAAACTTACCGAGAATCGGCCATCAATTCTCCACCGACCAACCACTATACAGAACACCAAACACACATTATCACTTTTCCATCTTGTAAACGTGTTTCGCCCCAACACGAGGCATCTTCAGGTATAGTAGACTCTACGGAAGACAATCGAAAAGTGAACTTTGGTTGGTGGTTGGTGGGTGGAGAATTGATGGCCGATTCTCGGTAAGTTTTTGGTTTAAGTTCCAAATAAATCCACTTAACCCAACGGAAAAAAAACACACATTATTAATTTTCTGTTATTGTTTTGCTTGTCGCGGATCTTAGCTAAGTAAAACTTTTGACTGTCCATATAGTGATGGATTTCCGCAAAGTAACGCCTGACTCCATTAATAAATATAATTAGTTTATTTATTTGTTTCTAAATCTACATCAAATGAAACCTCAATGTCAAAATTCATTCACTTCCAGTCAGCCACAGGGCAAAGTATTAAATATATTAAAAATATATCATATATAAACACATATAAATATATGTGTTTTAAAAATTTTGACGAACAACAGTTTATGTATCTCTTAAGTTTAAGTACCTACTGCGTTAGGACAAAAATATTGGCGGCACATCACGAAATAAGCCTTAATATATAAAATAATAAAAAACCTTTAAGCCATACATATGTATGTATGTGCACATATTATCTCGATGCAGTGCAATTTAACCCGCGACCTTTGTCTTCGAAGGCGATAACTTCGCCTCTGAAACATTTAGGTCGTTTTATCCACATTTTCAAAAATAATTTAAAGGTGTTTGATAATAAAAACTTATTATAGTAAGGATCTTATTGCTGTAACAGTAAAAATCAAGGAAAATTACGAGTTACATTGCGGAATCAGACCTGATAAAGGAAACCGATATTATTTAATTTATATATTTTAAAATTTGATTAAAATTTTTTGATGTGAAATATTTTCACCGTGCACATATTGTTAGGAAAGTACAATATCATCTAAAAATTATATTTTTACAAATTTATTTCAATATGTAAGTCAAATGAAACGAAAACTAAATTACGTTAATCATATTACGTATAATAAAAAAAGCTGATTCGATAAGTCTTATATTATTTATACTGATTAAATAATTAAAATCCTTATACCTTATAACCGTATTATTCGTTAATTCTTAACGTTTAGTTCTATTATATATTATTGTAAATTTGACGATTAGCCCACACACATAATTAATAAGCAAAAAATCACTTTCAGTATACTATTATTTATATTCACTTTAATTGATCTTTAAACTTATTTAAACATACTACATATATTTAAATATTTGAAAAGTATGTCCTGCACGCTGTCTTCGATCATAATGTTTATTGTCGTAAGCAACTCAGGACAAATTATATCTTTTTAACATTTTTTTTTGTCCTAATTGCCAATTTTGATATGAAATATATATTTTAAAAGAATTTTGCAGTTTTTTATGAATATAGTAATTGTTGTGCCAGTGTTAGTGAAAATCTAGTAGTACATCCTTAAAAGAGCGTAGGTAATTGTACTAGTAGATCGTCGAGTCGAGATGGTCGAGTGTTCGGCATGGTCCACGTGGCACAAGATTGCGGAGGCACTGTTTGCTCTTTGGCGGAGCCCGCCACGGGTGCACGGTTCAGCGAGCCGTGAGGCGACTACGGCCTCTCGGGTCACGTCTCCAGCCAAATTGAAATATCCCCACTGCCAAGACTGTCGATACTTGAACAAAGCTACGAGGTCGCCACCTTCCTCCCCGTTTCATAAAGTAACAGCGAATTGAAGGTAATATGATAGCATCTGATGGTCACGAAATTGGTTTGATTCGGCGTTATATGGCGAATTTTAATAATTAAATTTAATATAAACCAAATTAGGAAATCGAATAATAAAGAAAAGAAGAAATTTAATTATTTTTATTATAAATAGTGATCAAAACTACGTGTGTATTCCATTGGAAAACACAAAAAAATTCAATATTTTATATTTTATAAGTAACAATAGAAACTCCAAAAGGTATTTTAATCTCGCTGAGGGTACAACATTTCTATTATTTCAGTGGAGATGGCGGCAGTGGTGTCATATTTCTCTTAAAAATAATATATCGGCATGGTCCTCGAACGATTCAATTTCCGTACGCAGACAGCAACAGAATTTACGTGCGGATATTCACTGATGCACTATAATATTTGCAAATATCTTTAAAGTATTTGATTGAAATAGGATTTGGTAAAGTTAATAATACCCTTGTAGCGATATTGATAATTTATAAACATTATATGTGTAATTGATAGAAAAGAAAATGACAAATCGAGGTGGTTTGTTATTATTCACGGTTATGTGTGTAAGGTAAAATGATTATTTACACACATTTACATAAACTAAGTTTTGACAAAAATTTCATAACATCCATCTATTTTCTTGTGTTACATATCAATAACACGCAAAACAAAACGTTAATATAAAGGATCTCAGCGCGTGCATGCAATGTTTAAATCGATAACCTTTGTATAGGTGGTTTCCTTACGAAGCCCCTTTGCAGGTAATCCTGCCCACTTGGAGTTATTGCCGCCGAGGGAAGGAAAGATTACTTCGGCGGGAGATAAGGAGGTCGACGGGGCTTCGAGTGCGATTGTCCCCGAGTCAGGCGTCGAATTGTGTCAAGTGAAGCGGCAAATTGAACGGCCGAGGCTTCTGCGCGCCCCGCTCACTAATCGTCACATAAACTACTGCTGCCTGAACGTTTAATTACGCAAACGCTTTTTACCAGTAGCCCAAAACCTTCATAGCTTCAGCTGCTAAACTTTGTACTAGCAAATTGTAGATTTACAAAGCCTTATTATTTATTTAATCTATATTAATCTATGTTACAATATTTTAGTGAGTGCCTACATGTGTTTGGTAAAAAAAATCTTTTTTTTTCTTCCTTTCTACTATGGTTATATACCATTGTTGCTTTAATTTATCAATTATATTACGCCTATACATATAAAGCTGACAAAATGCTGATTTACTCGCAATTAAATTTAGGTAATTTAAAAATGTATTTCAAAGTTTATTTGTATTTTATAACATATATAACATGTTTCTGGATATTAATTAGTAGATAATAAGTAGACATAATGCATTACTTGAGCTTTTATTGAAATTTTATTATTTTATTGAAAAATTTACATCGTATTCTTAATAAAAATATAGCTCGTTACCTTATGTGATGTAGTTAAAAATACATGTCTTATATTCGAGTATAATACTCGTATGTTAGAGCTGCACAACCCGCGTATCAGAGTGTCTTTATTCACAGCCATGGCCATAATATATTATATATATAATAATAGACGACGACGATATTGGTTCAGTGGCGGGGCCCTCCGCCCACGAAGTCAATGGTCGCGGGTTCGATTCCCGCATCGGAATAAATATTTTTATATATATATTTATATATATGAATTTATAATTTATAAATATTTATTCCGAGTCTGGTAACCCCCCAATCCGCATTTCCGTTCCTACCGTTTCCTTTCTTCTCTATCCTTTCCCTTCCTCTCCGCCAATCCACGGTCTGCCGTGCCAAAGGATGCGTGACTAAGGGCGAGCTTAATCTCAAGCGTGCCGACCGTCCCAGGATCAGGCTCCCCCGGGTACTATGGTGCCTTACCTCAGTATGCAGGGCTCTGCTGAGGCTGACCTCCATCCTCACTTGCGGCTCGTGGGATTCACTAACACGAATTAATCATGGGATGTGGTTCGCCACCCGTCACGTCCTGATTCTTTAGTTATAATAGATTTAAGGAGTAAGTGGTTAAAAATATATTCAATACCTTAAATCACTGATGACGTTGTTATAATAGTTTTAAAGTAACGTCTACTCCTTTTGTCAACGAGTTGTTAAAAAAAGTTCGTTTAAGACAACAGACCATCTATATTAATTATTAAATACTTATCTTTCATGCGAAATACTGATATGAACATCACGGCTACTTATTACACTAACCAATAAGGGGCAGCAGAATGGATATTCAAGCATTATAAAGAAACAATTAAAGAATCCATCTAAGACGACTCCGATGTGGACGCAATGTTCCTATAATATAATGATTTATCGACATATTGCATTAAAAATTAATTATTTTGTATGTGTATATTCCTACCCTCCCATTTATTAATTTTAAATTGTCAATTTGGCACATTATCTTTCCTATTAAACGAAGTGACGAACAAAAAGTATCTCTCACAACAAAAAATATCTCTTGCCTAATATTGGGTATCAAAATAATAATATTAAAAACCTGGTATATTAACAAGTATCAGTTATATTATCAGAAATACGCATTAACAATTTTCTAGACCGAAATGAAAAACTTTGGTCCAAATTAATAACGATTCATACAGTCATACAGTAGTACATATAATCTAAAATTAATTTATTGAAATTGCCATCCAAGTGATAATGTAAATAAAGTACTAGAGTGTAAGCTTACTAGAATATTGTGAATGACACTAATGATAAGGTGCTCAGCGCCGTAGCAACACGTAGCACCATTCCAATTACGCTACGCGGCATCTACGATCGTCTACGGCGGCGGATTCACGCTGCGTCCCAATCGTTACCGGAACGTGCCGCCAACATTTGGTCCGACTGCCGTACCTTAACTACTCTTACTTGTTGCCATTGGAAGTATAATTGCTATAATTCTCGATTTAGTTGTAACTACTTATGAAAAGAAATGCTTTTTATAAGTATTACTAACTGTAACAAATCCAATTATAACGAACCGAATACATTATATACTCAACTTTGACTCAAATTGATAGTGATATTATCTTTTTAGATTACTTCATAATACATATATAGAATCCACTATTCAGTCTCTTTGAAAAGTTATACATCAAAATTCATAGTGTCTCTTTGGCGGCTCCACAGAGGTCTTATAGGGTTTTCCTATTGTTTTTTCTATAATGTAATAACATAGATAATATATTAAATAATTCACTGTATGCTGATGACACTAAAATGTATTAAGCAATCTCAAGAATATGGTACACATTTTTCTTAATCTGACTCCCGTCTATTTTAATGGTTTAAAATCTAAGTTATTACTCATACATTCATTCAAATTAGTAGTGTGCTACGGAGAGTGCTAGAGATTATAGAATAGAATACAACGACTCTCCTATTTGAACTTAGATACAATAGTAATAAGTATGACAGCAGACCCTGTATTTTTTTTAACAATCCATATATGTCCAATTACTGAGCACGGGCCTCTCCATTTCTGGAGGAACGGAGTTAACCCACCACGCTTTTCCAATTCGGATTGACGGAGTTACTAGACTTGGAATAAATATATGTAATCCATACATATATTTATTCCGATGCGGGGATCGAAGCCGCGACCATTGAGTCCGCGGGCGGAGGGCCCCGCCACTGAGCCAATTGGTCGTTAGACCCTGTATACGTGATATATATTTATTATCATCAAATTAACATAATTTGTTCTATTTAATATATATGGTCTGGACAGATTCGTTACACTGTCTTCCTAAGACTATTTTATAAACAGTTTCAAAGACAAGTAGGCCTTTAAGCTTTATTTTTAAATAAACTATAATAGGTATTTATTATTTACAATAAGCATATTTTTTAACATACAAAATAAGATCCAAAACCTTCTTAAGTCAGTGAATAAAATTAGGAATTTCAACAAAACACTCCACGTGGAATTCCGTGATAAGGTAAAACTTTCCCCTCTCGCAAATTACACTCTGAATTTCGTTGATAGAGGGAAACTTTGTTCAAATGAAATCACTTCTACAGTCTCTACACCGGTCTATTTTCTTTTCCGCCAAGTCACTGTGACGGAATTCTTTAGTCCCTCTACCCCCTTTGGCTAAAACGTAAAATACAGTTAATCGGTTTTTATTAATGCTCTATATAGATTGCTGATTGATTTTTTGCGCATAACATCTTATGACCAAAATTTTATTTGTCATTATGTCTTTATAAGATACATTTCGTCATCATACCAATGGAAATAAAAATTATAGACTATATTTTATGTGTACATTAATACGTCTTCATATATATTGATGGATTGGTTTATTTTCCTGAAAAACTACAAATGTTTTTTTGGAAATATTTTTAGGAAGCAAGGTATAGATAAATGTACAAGAATTACTAATTTAAAATGATATTTTCACATAAATTGAACAAAAATTATATTCTGACAAAGTATTTTAAAGGCTAAATGGACAAACAAATTTAAAAATATTTACCACTTCGAGGCATTTCACTAGTGGGTAATAGGAAAGTAGTGGTCAGCTCCGTGGTGCATATGCAGATTCAATGCAGGTATTCCTATAATGTAACATGGTTCCATTATGATATTGCCCTCTAAGTGAAATTTGTTTCATGTGCATTAAATAAAAATTTTAGAACTTACTAAGCGTTAGCAGCCTCTATAAGTTCGAAATGCTTGAAATGCATCGTTCACATGTTACAATATATTTGGTTTATACGCTTGCATAATGGCACTTTTCTAATAATATAAACTTATAGGTTAGTTATCACTAATATGAAAAACATTAATCGATTGAGTCTAGCTTTCTTGAATATGCTTGATATCATCGTGATTTATCAAGAAAGATTAACGATGTACATATGTATTGAACATTTTTGTTGACAATCCTATGTGACGAGTATAATATGATCTGATATGATGATACGATAAAATACGGGCAGGCTTAAAGCCGAAGTTCGAGCTCGTTGGTGCAATTTAATTGAGTCCTTACCTATCAAGTAACTACCACAGTTGCATAATGATGATAGTGATGTCCAGAATACAGTCAAAGCAATAACAAATGAGAAGTGTAATCCAAACGCAAAAGATGACCAAAATGTAGATTATCCCGGCCGTATCTATAAGTTGCTTCTAAATGTTCCTACCAATAAGCTTCGCGAAATACTTTTTTCTTTTTCACACTATTTTCTCTATTTCTTTTGATCTGATAAATGTGCAGTCAAAATTTGTTTATTGTTTGTTATTTGTTGACATCGCCTACAAATCCGGTTTTATTAAATTTTGCATTGATTTAACAGAAAATTTATAGTATTCATTGAACGTGATGTTTACGTTAAGAATTAGTACTGTTATTTGATTCTGAGTTCGTTGTGTATGTTCTAGTAAGTATCGGTTAGTTGTCATAAATCATTACTATCCTATTAAAATTTTAATTTCTTAAATATGAACTGTGCTAAACTAGTATTAATAATCGATTCATATAACGCCGTAGCCGTATGCTGCGATCGGTTAAGTTGTCAATCACATAATTGCCGATGTGGCACTTGTGCCGCTGCGCCATTCAGTCTGGCGGCTCGCTGACACAGACACTGCACTTGACGTGCCGCACGTGCCGATCGCCGCCACTTCTCACTGATACTATCGCCTACATGCCACTAATGACGTATACACTTTCGCTCTACCTTAAAGCTCCATTGTAGATGTACATGTATAAGACATGTACATATATCTACAATTTTTTCATTCAACTCTAATACATTTACCAATGCCATTACATTTTTGCAATTACATTTTTTTCATATGATACTGATATTTGTTTACAGTCCTTACATTCTATGATTTTCGTCTTTTTCTTTATAATTTCAGTGTATTTCAATTATGAAATAACTCCAACCTCACTACAGTGCCTATACATCTCAAATTCCAAAAACCAAATTGTGGAGGCCAAATTTGGTGTGTTTATATATCTACTGCAATCTATTATCTATATAATTCAAGGTTATTGTTGACGTAGATTTTTGAATTAACAGTGAATGCTGTTGATGATTTTGGATGCTGATAATGATACTGATTTAAATTTTCCTTAAAAATAATTGAATAAATAAGTGAATTATAAAATCTTACACCTTTTGATAAAAAAAAATAATAATTTTGTGTTCCAAATCATTCAAAGAAATAAATGATGATATAAATTAGAGGCCTGCTGCGTAAAAGCGTAAACCTCACCCCCAGCGGCCCATGTTTCACAGGAAACACCTTTAATATCGTTTATTGTGTATGTTGATTTTAAAAGCAATGCTGAAGATCTCAAAATGTTGACGCTGAAGTTGATATTAACAGAAAAACGATAAAATAAATAAATTTAGTTAATGATATTTAGTAGAATATTTATGGGAACTAATTGAGTTATGACAAAAATGTTTTTCTATCCCATCTCTATGTATAATAAAATCTAATGTCTAATATAAAAAAATAAATTCAATTTTTGCTTTATTATGTTTTAACGACAATATAAAAGCAAATAATATGTATTCTAAATAAAATATTTCTGCATATATACGTTTGTATATATGTATATAATATTACTCGAAAAACAAAATTAATTAATTGTTAACATACGAAGAATTCAAGTGACTGTGTGCTAAAGACATTGACTGGACTAGATACTGTTATAAAAATTTTCAGTGTATATGAGAAACAAATTTTTAACTTATACTGACAATAACTGAACAAATATAGTCTTTATTTATGTTAATTATATTCAGTATATAATTCCCTTATATACTATCTTAATCTCTAGATTCGGTGTCAAAGGTTGCAGTTATATTGAATCATGTATGATAAGCTTATTTATCTTTAAGCTCTTTTGTTGATGTTTTATTTACTTGTGTAACAAATAAATATATTGCACATTCGTTACTAACTAAAAATGAAATACTAATATATTAGGAGTTAACATTCGTTGTTCGATTAGGTGATTGTAGTAGCGGTCCATGAATGGTCGTCAACCGACAATTATTTTCATATAACACAATGTTGGCGTGTGAGGTGTGTGGTCCCCCGGGACGCGTGATTTGGTCCACTCTACCGGCACACTGCTTCTCTCCCCAAACGTTGGCCCATCACTCCCGCTGTCCGATAATTCATATCAAAATAAATTGGAATAACCTTACCTGTGTCGACACTCATGTTTATATTATTGAAATCAGATATTTTAATGTATAATACATTGAAAACATACAGGATATAAAACTGTGTGTAAAAAGTGATATAAAACTCTTATTGAGTAAATAGAAAACAAATTCAAAAAAGTAGTACTCATACTTTTTGAGGGAAGTAGCTTTGTAAATCGATGTGTAGCTATTTCTGTTATTTGTTTCTGTACAGTGTGATGATAATGATCCAATTTGTTTCGTGATAGATATTATTATTACATTAACTTTATTTATATTGTCACATTACTTTGTTTCAGGTAAGTGTTCTCTTCCATTCCATATCTGCTTCCAAAGGCATTAATTAAAAATATAGTTTTTATGACTTCAAAAAGCTGAAGCGGCGTCAATGGTGAGTTAATATTTTTTAATTATTTAAATTATGTTACAAGCGTTAATAAGTATCCGTAACAAACTGTTATAATGCTCTTTATTAAGTTACTTATTTTTTTTTTAATAAATTGTGCTTATAATACTTAATTTTAAAAAATAAGTGAAATAGTTACATTCACGTCTCCTTTGATTTACCACAAGCACTTAAAAGTAATTCAGAGCTATGCAACAGCGTACTCGCTGAGCGTTCCCTTTGAATATAAATTCGAAAGTTTGACATGAAAATTGACATTTGTTTCCGTCGCCATTCCTCAAGATACGCTGCCACCGTTCGCTTGAAACTCCGAGAAAGAACGGAGACATTTGATTTTAAGCCTCGCGGACTATAAGTGTTATTTCTTCGTGGAAAGTATTATTCTACGAGAGCAGCGCAGCTCCGCCGTCTCGAATGCTCCATTTAGTTCCAAAGTTTTTCTCGTTTATCACCGTTGGGCTCTCGGAGGCGGAGATTTTTCCTTTAGATTTGTTGTCACGCCAGACCTTTTTAATGTACCTTTCTTATCTTAGAGTGATTAAGAAGAAGCTTATTTAAGATTTAAACTTTTCCTATTATTGATATTACATTTTTAAATATTATGCACATTGTTTAAAAAAAGGGAATGTTTTCTAGAAAATGTGTCATTTTGTACTCTTTAATTAACATCACAAAAATGATTTGATGTATCCAAATATAACCAATAAAAAATGAATACATGGATAATTCAGTAGATTACACCGCACATTTTGTACTTATTTGAAAAAATATGTTTAGAATTGATCTGAAGTCGTGGAATCCTGAACAGTTATCTACGTGCGGGAATTACAATACCTTACGTGAACATTTATTCGGAAAAAGCTTCTTCGCTCCATTCTTTTTCGCTATCGCACTCAAGTACTGTGCCAACATTGAAACAAAACAAACCCGCCGCTTTAAAATACGTGCGATCGGTAAAAACTTCCATTCGGGTTACATTGGCGAAATTGTTCCTTTTTGTAATTTATTACCTATAGATTTATTTCCTTCGTAAATTTAGAATGAACTTATTTCAATTGTCTTCGGTTACTCGTAATTATATTGTTTTTATTAAATTATGTCAAAAAAGAAGATAGTTACAGCAATAATAACTGTATAATTAGTCCTTTTTATTAATAATCTTAATAAATGTGTAAATTATGTTACTGCCGTTGGAATACATTTTTAAAAATCGGTGAACTTTTAGGAACATAATTACAATAAATAAAAATTAACTAGAAAATTTAAATCTAAGATAACAGTCTACTACAGGTTTTTACCCCCCTGCAAAATAAATTGCAACTTTTTAACTTACAGTTACAAATAATGAACTCAAATATTTTAAATTTAAATTACTTACATATATACTTAACCTCTTAAGTACCATGCGCTGCTATAGTGGGTTTCACTAATGTTCTCTTTCTGAACGACGCGCCACTATAGTGGTTTTCGCGGTTGTCTTCGTTCTGACCGGCTTGCCATTATAGTGAAATACACAACATCTTCCTGAAATATGCATCACAATAGTGACGCACTCTAGTAACACACTCATTAACCGTTTAAATTAAATAATCATTTTCACATGTTTCATACTTGTTTTACCTTAACATCTGCTGTACAGAGAAACAGTCCCGAACAAAATTCACCCGTGCTTAAGAGGTGAATCGACGCAGGATAATTTTAAGGATATCTTTTATCGACTTAACTTGTTAGACTACGATCAATTTATTCTATTTGATATTATTTAAATTTAATGAAAAAATATTCACAGCGGATTTTAGAGAACGGAGAAATCGTAACATTTTTTCCGACTCTCTTTTTGCAAAAGGAAATATTGTTTCATTGGATGCACGCAGCGTGAGGCGCCACAATGATAAAGCTACTTCTGTCGGGCGACGGCACTCGCTCACAGATTGGAAAATGCCTTAGCAACTTTTCTACTTATCCAAAAAGTTGACGCTAAATCTTTGTTGATATTGTTTAAAGTATACTTTTATATATGTATGTATTTGTGTACTGTCGTAAAAAGCGTAGGGTTTCACTTGGTTAAGTACATCGTTTCGCGTAACACGCACTTCCAACATACACAATAGATCCAAAGTACATCAAATATTCCACTCATATTATATTTATTTACCAGTCAAATTATATTATATTTATTTGTATGAGCTACAAATATCTTCTTGAAAGCTTATAAAAGAGACGCTTCACATAACTATTTTTCAACTTAAAGCTTTACTGTTACGTGTTGTATAAAACATGAATTTTTACGAGAGCATTCTAAAAATGCTGGTAGTTGGGGATAGGGGGAGGCTCGCGTAAACAGCTCGGTAAATCACTACAACTGTGCGCCACAGCTCGACTTGGGCAATATTTGTGCCAATAAAATTCCCTCTAACAAAGCTGTTGTTGTCAGTGGAAAGCCGCCTGACCTGTTTTTTGTTCATCACGGAATTTGTTGCCAGACTGTGCCGGATTAATATATCAAATGCAATATGGATCAACAACAGAAACTGGATGCGTGAAGCTCAATGATCGGGCTAGGTAGCGCTTCTTGGGGGATACCTATGTCCAGCGATATAACGACGGTGGTAATAACATAACAAAAACGGCTTTGCTGATTTAATTTAAATACAAAGTAAGAAAATAGCAAACAACTAAAGTAGGAAACGATATGGTTAAACGTTCGATTTAACTTCTATCATCGACAACATATAGCACTCAACTGCTGAACGGTACCTCTTCTGAACTATATGGATTTTCTTATAGACACTATTCCGAACCAGCGGATTTGCGACGACAGTAGCCAAAATCTCCAATCAATAACACTTTTGCCTCTTACTGACCTGTGATAAAAAAAATTTCATAGTCTATATACTCGTACATATGTATGTCTACAGCCGAGCACGGCCCTCCCCATTTCTGGAGGAATAAACGTTAAGCACGTAACACGTTTGATTAAAACGGATTGGCAGGATACCTAGTATCGCAATAAATGGAACGATGTACCTGCATTGTTCCTGAACAAATACGACATAAGAGTATTCGAGAGACGAACGTATGTGTTCCCAAAAGGCCGACAACGCAACTGTGACGTATCTGGCGCTGTGGATGTCTATGGGTAGCGGTGATTACTTACCAGCAGCCTTCAGCGGTATTTCCGAACCGATACGTCATTAGAACTTTAACAATACAAGCCTACATATAATAGTATGTGTTAAAGGTCGGTAACGTACATATTTATGATGCTTATGGTATTGCAGATATTTATGAGCGGCGTTGATTGCATTCCTTCAGGTGCCACGCTTTCTCGTTTGCTTTCCTATCCTATAAAAAAAAGTACCAGGTGGCCCGCATCCTCGTTTACCTAATCTGCTATTAAAAATAAATTAATAAATGAATACCTGTAGGCATTCATACAATTATACCGACGTAGAAAACAAACCCTCGAAGTTTGACTCCGAAAGTGATAAATTTGCCACGAAGCCGCAGTCGCCTCTGCTACTATATATTTTATAATATTACGTAAATATATATATTATAATATTACGTAAATATGGTTTGAAACCTACAAAAGTTACTACGACGAAATAGAGTACTGCCCAATCAACCGTAGCTCCTCTTAGTACAAGAAATAAGTCGTCACCCGTAAGTTCGAATCGGTGTTTTATAGTACAAAGGGGATGAGTCAAATCCGCAGGTGAAATGTCAATAAAAAAACTATAATACCGACATGATATCACCGATTTCTTGTTACAGTTTACTCGTACACTAAATATGATATCATGCACTATAATCTCTTTTTTATATTACAGTTGTTTTAACAATGAACATACCAGAAATAAAATAAGAAATATTAACATCGATCACAGTTTGTTAAAGACAAAAGTTTTTGTTGTTTCTTGCCCAAGACATGTCATTGTTTTGCAACGTTAGTGAAGTTTATATCTTAAGAGAGTAATACAGTGGGATCGGAGACCACACGCCACAAACCCTCCGACACCCCGGGCGTACTATTTGCACTGTTTCTGCGACGCATTTGCATCTACATATTATGTTAATAACTCCTTCTCTAATTTATTACTCATCCGGACTTCGCAACAAAACGTAATATTCTACAATTAATATGTAAATATTATTTATGTTTATTATAAACTACTATCTTGGTTACATGGAATACAATTATAAGGTTACATGGAATAATTTTTTTTTGTTTACTCGATTATATACGGATTGTCTTTTTAAAAAGGCTTATTTCCTTATAAACAGTTTTTCGAAAAATTAAAAAATAAATTACAAACGGTAAACGTATGTATATGACGGCCTCGGTCGATGTCGACGATTAGTCGAAGATCGGGTTAGATAGTTCGTCTTGGGGAAGACCTGTCTCAAGCAGTGGACTGTCGCAGGCCAGGGTTGATCATGGCTTTTCTACAAAAAATAAGCCCTTTTGTTGAATAATTTTTAATACATTATAATTATACTATAATATTTATGTACTAAAATTTAGATCTTTAGATTTAGAATAATTTAGGATAAAAGCCCTTTTGACGTAGTTAGATTTTGAATTTTCAGTTATTTGCAACGTAATTATGAAAAAAGCCTGATAGAAATTCCTTCTTAAAATGACTTTTTCAACGTTGAAAATAAGGAAAAGAGACTCCTTAGTTATTTTTATTTTATATTTCGAATAATAATAATAAATACTTTTATAAATCTATTCTTTACCTTATTCTTTTTTGAGGCTTTTAAATATTTCATTTAGGAATCTTAAATCCTTTTTGAAGTAAAAATATCTTCTGGTAAAAGTTTTGTCAAAAGGGGGATTTTTCGCTGATTTTATAAATTAAAACGGACAAACAAACAAAAATTAGAAAGAATACTTTACAATAGGGTTACACATATATAATTTTGTATTTTGAATGTGTATATATATAATTTTGTTTATACCAATTGGTGTTATGTGTGTTGATACTCTGTCGATAAAAAACCAAAAAACTATGCTAAAAAGAAAAATAAGTATAAAAAGGGTGATATACTATCGCTATATAATGGATATATGTCGATAGCGTAGTAATAAGTTCAAGCCATTTAATCCATAGCTCTCGCGGGTGTATAAGTAATAAACCAAGTTGGAGAAGAAAAGTAAACTAATATCGGTCGGTTCAGACTAACTCGGTCGGTATTGGTCACTAAGAGAGCATCATCGTACTGGTACCTCATACCATTTATTAATATGTACACTCCAACCGATGTTTACTAATGTCATCGGTATGTATGATATCGTATACGCATCATTAAAAATTACAGTCTACTATTACTACTACTGAACATACACACACACACACACATACTTTCTGTAGCTAAGAGATATTATTGGTTTTTTTCATTTACCATTATTTAATTATCCAGTAAAAACAACTTAAATATTATGACTATAGTTGTATTACTATACTTAACATTTCTTATCTTTTTTCATTCATATTTGGACGATCTCAATCATCAATCTAAATTTAATGTCCGCCTCGGGTCGTGATGCGATGAGGATCTCCTCCTTTCCACTTGTTGTTCCGGTAACTATAAGCTTCTCCAGGTTGTCGGAGGCTTAAAGTTCATTCCAACTTAGGGGAGGGTAATAATAAAAACAAAACAATAATCATTAGCACTTCTGCCATCTTTCTCACTTTAAAAGTCGTTTAGTAAAGTTTTTTAAATTTTGTGAAAAAGTTTCGTACAAATTAAGAGCAAATTTCACTTCGTCCGCTTGGCCATTAGTAATTTTTAAGTTCTAATGAATTTTCGTCTTTGACATTGAAAAATGAATTGCGACCCTCACATTTACCATTGGGACATCTGTAAAAGATTCTCACTAAACTTGCATCGACCTCTGGTTACAAATGTTAACACCCCTACCTACATTAACATAATATTTGTAAACGAGAACTTCTAAAATGTAAAAATCATTTATTACTTGTATATGAAATGCACTTTTAACATTTTTATATTATTAGTTGCTAACCTTTTTTGAAACGCAAATTGTATTATATCTATCTGTAACATTTGATTTTTATGTTCATATTATGTGGGGTCTTTAGACGCAGAAATGAAAAATTTAAATAGGAAGGTAATAAATGTGTCCGAGAAACGCTTTAAAGCTGAACGGGAGCATTGCACCCTCGCCCCGCTCCCCTCATTACCCCTAACGGGGCCCCATTAGGCTCACGGGCCGAAGTGCCCCGGACCGTAGTTAATCCACGTCCTCATTCACTGTTATTTCGAAGGTCTGATCTAATCTAAACAAGGCTTAGGATCCTACAATGCCAGTATTTCGTGTGATTCGTCCCTTTTATGTATTTGACTATCCTTGTTGCCGGTCCCGTCGGTCGGTTGACGTTTGCCTTCGCTATAAAACTAAATTATATTTCTGAAAGTTATGCTGTTATTTAAGATTTATGCATTCATATTTATATTGAACAATTATTAATTTATTGTTCAAAACACCTTTTAATGCACATACAATTTGCACAAAACTACATTTGAACTATGAAATATTACAATAATGCTAAGACTAGTGACGGTTGCGGTGGGTGAACGAAGGTCGAAGTAGGGTCAATTTAGATGCTATTATACGGAAGCCGATAGAGGCCTACTTCCGGTGGGTGCACTAAGCCATCGTATTCCAATCAACTTGCTCAATTTCAGCCTTTCTGCAAAACTATTCAATCGGCTAACATTCAGTGAAAATACATTTACGCCATCTTCTAAAAAAACTAGTATAATTTTGATATATAATAGACAAGTCATATATAGACTTTTTAATAACACTACAAATGTTACAAAATCACATACACACTTAATTCTAATTCTTCGACTTCAGACTGCCTTTTAGATTATTCCTTTATATTATTATGAAGACTGGAAGAATTACGAATTTCGATTGAGTATTTATGGATACTATAGAATCTATAAATACTCAATCTAAATTCGTATTTATATGCGATATTCAGATATATCTGGATCGCAACCGCACCCGATCCCTACAAGGGACTCTCAAAATCTTATAAATAACACTTTATATAATCTTTGTCTTTCTTTTTTAATTCATCTTTATTTCATTGAAGTTATTAGGATTAGTGTTGTATTATTTTTTCTTTAATTTTGTCTAAAGTATTTTTACAAATAACTAATATTAGAGGTGACTAAAATGTTAAGACATTTGTCACGGTACAAGTATAAATAAATGTATGATTTTCTTGTTAAAAGATATTATTATTATTTATAAACATAGATTCAAGTCAACAAGTTCATTGTGAGTATAGTGTGCTTTTATTATTACCGATAGACTCATAATGAGTATAGAGGTAACGTGAAAAAGGGCGTAACCTATACGGTTATTTATTATGCATACTATTTTTACTATTGAAACAAAAAATCCTTCAGCTGCATTCGTTCATCTAACAAAGGTATAATAATGTGCAAAATATTGTTACCCTTAAAGAACTAAGAAGGAAATAAATTTATTACTCGCTTTATTGCGCTATAACTTCATTTATTCAACTTAAATGAGAAAACTAGAAATATCGTTTTAGAAAAGTTTGCATTGTAACCGTGTACACGAAGCAGGGTTGCAACACAAGACTATCGCTAGCGGAGAATGGTGTACATTGTAGCGAAGCAGCAAACGAGAAGTTATGACGGCAGCGGAGGATTACGTGAGTGGATGTCGTAATAAAGCTTGCGATGAAGCCGTTACCCAAAGATAAACGTAAATATCTCCGGCCGTAGCTGTCGGCTGCTCACCCCCGCCTGCCTTCAACCGTGAAGCCTATACTTTCCTTTATGCCCCTTTCTCCTTACCATTCATTTTTCTAAGCTAAAATTTATATTAATTTCCTACCAGTGGCTGTAAAAAAATACTTTCTAATGAGAGTTAGATATTATTAGCTTACCCTCGTAACAAGCAGATGGCTTTTCCGTGCTGCTATGATTTTGCTTTATATAACTTTCTGTTGATATTATTTAAAACACAGTCAATAGTAATTGTATCGTGTCTCATTTTTTAAAGAAACTTGAATAAAATAGATTATAATAAAATTATATCGATTCGAAACATTAAATGAAACAAAAATATTGTAAACTACAATATATACGACAAAATCAGTCACATAATGCACGAGAATCTCGATTCTTAAAATAAATATCAAATTTCTTTTTTGAGTTCATAGAACTGTGTAAATTCTTCCAATTCTTCCTAAAGTTAAGGATTATCGCATTAACGTTTTTTTTCTTTATAAGAAGACAAATTAGTAAACAATGTAAATAAGCATTCACCCATCATCAGAAAATGCAGTTAAGTTACCGGCCTTCCAGAATGAAATGCGTTCGGCCTTTGGCTATTGCCTTGGCCTATAACGTTTTGGTATGAAAATACCCCTGGTAAAAACTCTATGCCAACTTGTTTTTGGTACACGTGTGATAAAAGTTTATTGAGAAATGTGTGAGGAATTTTTCTTGTCACTTACTACACCCCTCTGAAAAGTAGGGTAAAAGAAATTAATTGAAAATACATCTCTCCATATTGCCAGCGGGTGTATTCATTGTTACAATCTTTGTTTTTGTCATTGTGAGCCGCTCGACACTAAGTCCAATCCGAAGGGGAAAATGTACTGAAGTGCCCCGATCTAGAGATGAGAACAATATTCGAAATACATCGTTAAATTTGGAATAAATTAAGTTGTGCGAAAATAAAAAAAAATGGTAATCAAGTGTGCCTTAGTTTTGCAGCTCTTGTCGCAAGCAGAATTATTACATTCGACGAACTGCAGTAGCTAAACTAGTTCTCGTATGTCGATCTTCTGCGAGAGTATGCTCCTATCCCGGAGTCGGCCCATTCAGTTAACAATACATACTTTTTATATCTGATTTTAATTCGCCACTATTACACATTTTTTACATTTAAAGCCTGAAGAGCGTGAAGCGTTGACAAACTTTACAACCAATCTATAAAACTTGTGTTCGAAAAACAAAAACCCTTATGTGTGCATTATTTTAATCTTACTTAAGGATTGTGTAAATCCAAAAAAACGTTTGGTTTTCGTAATGGTATTGCATGCACACAAGAGTACTGTTATAAACGTGATATTTATATTATTTTTATATACTGTGAGCGAAAAGCATTTATCCTTAAGTCGCCGTCCAATTTGCGGGCCTCCTACAATTGAGGCATTTCATCGAAACTATAAAAGTCATACTATCACCATGTCCCAAAAAAGAAAACTTCCACATTTCATTTCCTTTTCAAGTATACATATGTATACATTTTGTATGTACGTGCATAAGAAAGTAAGGTAATATAATAAGTAAAATAATGTAACTTGGAATCCAACTAGCTTTAGTACTGTCTATGGGGTATCCATTGTATTGTATAATATGGGTAATGCCGCACCCCTCCTTATCTCCTAAATTAATTACATAAATCTTGTTTGCATGCGTCTTAAGCGCATGACGCGCCGCCATAATTCAACCGAAGCGCCAGTTAACACTGCTACTGAAAGGCGACTATTTCCGAGCTTTGTAATGGTGGCTCACTAAACATCCTTCTAATTCGTAATGTGCTTCCTTTCAATTTTTCATAAAATTTTACTATGTCCTTCTGAACATATCTGTACATCTTTGTTTTCTGGAAAATACATTTAAGCGGCAGTAAAAACATTGCTAGTCTGTTTCTTTAACTAAAGTTCCAAACAAATTAGAAGGAAATCAATATAATTCTGGAGTGGCTAACATAACTCCAATTGTAATAAAATATATGTATATAATAACGATTTTATGATAATTGGAATTTTATTAGCCACTCCAAGCAAGTTAATGTGATTGTGTTAAAAATAATTTGTAAGCTATTGAACCGTTGACATTCGTTTGTAAGCACAACCCCTTACTGGATTATAGAATAGAGGAAAATTAAATTTTCATTTGATGTAGCTTAATGGGGTTAAATAAAAAAAATATATAGACCGCCCAAGCTAACGCCAACTGGTGTGACCTTAGTTTAGTTGTTTTCGATAGTATAAAATCAATCCATACTGAAGAATCCTAAATGTATAAATCGACGCAGTAACAATGATTGCTTAGTAATATTTAGAAGTCTTGTAAAGCTATTTTCCCTTCGCTTGGGTTTCATCAAAAAATCAGTTTATTTTATTCATTGTTTGATTATTGACCCATTTCTAATTTGTCTACCACGTGAAATGTGCATTCTATGTACGTTTGTATTCTTCTTAGTTGATAATTGACTAAAAGTGAACATTTGTACATTGTGTATAGCATTTATTTATTTCAATTGCTTCCTCTCCAATTATTATTATAATAGGTATACAATAAAAATTGAAAAAAAAAACAGGTTGACTGCCCTGGTTTTTGTCTAAATAACCTTTTGTATCATCTATTTATATAATAGATATTTTACTAAAAAACATTTTATGTGTAAGTTATATTTTTGTTATAAGTATTGTTATTAGTTGCAAGATGAAATACTGCTTGTACATGCATTTTAATGAAAAGGTTGTTGTTTTGTTAGTGAATCGGGCGCCAGAGGTGATTGTACGGTTGCCTTTAACTCTACTCCTTATGTCGTGGTAGCGACCCTCATGATTTCCCTAGGCGTTTGCTCTGGGGTCGATCTGACGACACGAAGCCGCCCGCTGCACTTGACGCCTAAAGAAGATACGTGCCGTCTTATTACGATCACGTCACCGTGTGCCATCTTCAACGTTGATGACTACGGGGACGCCCATACAATTTTATTTTGTATTCTTCTAACGTTGCAATTTATCTTTTATCTTTATTTATCGAATATTTCGTACTTTTATGGCTACTTCTGAAAATACTGATATTTCTACAGATTTCTCATAAATAATACCGCTTGTAAAAGGGGCCTGTTTTTTACAGCTCATATATGTTTCATAGCTGGGCATGAGTCTTCCCATTTCAGAAGTAAAGAACATTATCTAACCCCGCTTGGTGTAGGTAAATTGACCGATTGCCCAGGCTCAAAATAAACACTTCATTTAATATTGGGCCATACATATATTTATTCCGATGTGGGAATCAGTCCCGCGACCCCTGACTTCAAAAACGGTAGCTTTGCCATTGAGTCACTTAAGTCCGTTATTAAATTCGAATGAATGGTACAATTCGAGTACAAATACACAAACGATAATATTATTAATTTCAAAGGTTACTACAGCTCAGTGTAGGAATGCAGATGTAAGCTGGTCGAATTGAAACTCAATCACAACGATTCCATGTCTTCGTCTGCCGTTTAGCAGGGCAAAGAGAACAAATGAAGAGTTCCTCACAAGTCGTTCAAATATTCCGTAAGCGCGCCGCTGCAGGCTGGCGCGGTGCGGGCGGGCGGGCGCCTTGCCCGCACTCGCGGTAATCAGCTTTTGTGCGCGGTAATTGGGTGTCTGAGCTGCCAACCGAAGCATTTATTCCCGATAAATTGAAAACTGCTTTGTGCCTGGAATCATTAGAAGCTGCCTCTAGCTTTTTTCATACTTTGTAGACACGTTTCATGATCAAATACTTCAAATATATCTGTGTGCGGCTTCTTGTATTCGTTCGTTGCCGTTATTTTAATATCAAAACTCTTTAATCAAGGGCGAAAAATATTAAATAATTTATTCTTATACTCTCAACATTTATATTTCTTAAATAATATCGTTATACTTTCTTGTTAACATATGTTATTTTAATTTTCACTGTAATTAAGAAATTGTATAATATAGTCATAATGTTAGAAATAGTCTGGCTAATGAAAATATAGTCGTGAGATACCCTCCCTCGCAATCGTTAGGGCCTCACTGTTGTATCTACGCGTTGGAACGGCGCCATTTACATATTTTAATAAAATAATATCGCAACTGAATCGTAACTGAGAACTTGATTTAAGTTCTTACCACGATGAATGTAAATTCGCCAGTGCCGCCACCGCAATTCCAGATTTCAATTCTGGAATTAATGGCAGACGTCGTGGGCCGGGGATCGTCTAATATTTGCGTTACTTCCGGAGACGCTTTTAGCAATGGATATGGAATAAATTAGTGCCAATAAGAAAGGCTGATACGGAGTATTACGTTGATAGAGCGCTGTAATCGTAGACGGTAGCGTGCTGCAATGCAACGCAGAATCGCAACTATTGCAATCTTACTCGGTATGTGTTGTGTTGGAATTTTCATACATTTTTTTGTATGTTTATATAATATTCTGTAGGCGGTGTACGACGCCGCTTGGCCCTGTTAAGCGTGCATTAATATTGTCAATAGTTGGAGTTAGTGGAAGTGAAGTACGTGTTCCGCCTGCCGCTATCTACGGCACAGCTCGCGCGGTGAATTCGAATGGGTTCCCACTCCGCCGACCGGCAGGCACCCACCTCGCGGCACCCGTCCCCTCGTCTCCCGTAACGCCCCATAAACTCGCGTCTTAATTTTAACTTTATTTCTTAGAAACCGCCACTGTTCTAAGAAAATTAAGTGTGAATGTAGCGCTGAAACATTCACAAAGGCGTTATCACACATTTTCCTATCAATTTTAGTTTTAACGTTAATAATCATGATTATGATTATTAACGTTAAGATTATAGAAAAATAATTTTATTAATTATTATTAAATATTTGGTTTATGGTATAGGAGAGCAAACGAGCAAGCGTGTCTCCTGATGAAAAGCAATCAACGCCGCCCATAGACATCCACGACACCACAGGAGTTGCGGAAGCGTCGCTGGCCTTTTAGGTATTTGTAGGCTTGTTTTTTGAAGGTCGTATCGGTTAAGAAAAAATAAAAAAATAATTTGCATTTTTATATTTGTAATATTCTAACTGATCATGATGGGAAATGTCGCGAGAAAAACATAAGTTGGTCGGAGAAGGAAGTCTTGGTTACGTAATGTCATGAAGTGGACTGGTATAGCGAGTGCTCCAGAACTGCTGCATCTGAAGGAGGAGAAGAGTTGTGCTGAATTGACTGCCAACCTTCGCAAGTCGGAGAGGCACTCATAGAAGAAGAATATTCTAAGAAATATCTAAAAAGTTAGTTAATTAACATAAGTAAACATATTTTTCTTAAACATTATTATTTATTATTTTCAGTTACTCCAAATTGTTAAAATTACATAGAAGAATATTGTTTTAATAGTATATATAAGTAAAATATATTTTACTTACTAAAAAGGCATATGTTTCTACATACTCGAATTTTATTATTTCATATACATATATGAAATAATACAATTCTAGATAGGCTAGATGGTGCGACGATCTGCGCAGAAACTGAATGTGTGTAGCCGAAGATCGGGCTAGGTGGCACTCTATGGGGGAGGCCTATGTCCAGCAGTGCACTGCCGCAAGCTGTTGGTGATGATGATGATATACATATATAGTGATTAAACTTGTAGTAAACTTATTATAATGTACTGCAAATGGATTTTTTAAATTCTGTACAAAATAATAAGAAAAGACCATAATAATATTTAAGATTTAATTCATAATTAAAAAGACATTTAATTTTGTGGAAACTATTCAATGTTATACCAAAAGTAATTCATTTTAGCCTTATTTTTCATTTGTCGTCACAAATATAGTCGAGAACGAAGTTTACCCTAACAGACAAAACAAAAGGAGAATAGGAATAGATTGGCAATTCCAGTGGTTATGTATCTGGCTATTGCGGGCTTAAATCGGGAGCACGTCGGAGCGTTCGGAATTTTCTCAAAGGTTGAAGTTTTCTCGGGCGCATGCAATTTCGAAGTTGTAGAAGAGGCCGGCCGGTCTCGCCCCCCTCCCTCGCTCCCCGACCCCGCCAACCGCCGCACAATAGCGATTATTGGGGCAATCGGAGGCGCTCGTGCCTTACCCGGGACGAGCCCCGCGATGCAAATAAAATTCGGTGGAGGCCACGGCCGGACAACGCTGCCCCTCGTTATTATTCGCCTCTCGCGGAATTGCTTTTATGTCCTTAATGGAAAAGTGAGATATTTACTTCGTTCTTGTAAAAATACCCTCGGTTTCAAATTTTTATCTACAGGCTCTTACCTAAAATTCTACGATTTTAATTGCATCATCTGCCACGTCCCGCGGCGAGATAGACATCTGTGATAAAAACGGAATGCGGGTAGTAAAATCAATTTCTTAAATTTTATTTTACATTACTTCAACATTTTAATTTTGACCTACAATAAAATAAATGACACTTATAAAAATCCCATTAGAATATTAATCGTCTGTTGTTTCCATTGCGTAATTCTTCTATGTTTCTCAAGTCACATTTAATGTACGATAACGTGAAAATTTAATTAATTAATAATCATTTAATTGTTAGCTTATTAGATTTTTTTTATAATTCTCACAATTTATCTCACAATCTCACAATTTATTTAAAAATATGTGGCGTTTTAATTATCTTATTAAATATATGAAAAAAAAACCAAAGCTTTCAGCGATTTGACCATTATACTGCCATAAAATTTATTTCTTTTTGGTATTTTAGGTCTACAATAAAACCCCTGTATAACAATTTATTTTATTCTAAAAATATGAAATAAATTTTTATAATAATCATAAATATTCTCTGTAACTCGAAGGTCTGTCAAAGAACTCTGTTATCGCGCTAGACGATCAATATATTGAATCTTTAAGATCAATGATAGTTAAAACGTCTTTTTCTTTTAATGTTGAAAATATTCATTGACTTCAGTCCCACACACCTCACAGATCAGGATTTGTAGTTATCAATTGCAAAGCCAAAAATAAAACAACATTAAATATTTTCCCTGTCACATGAACTATGAAAAATTTGTTACCTCCTGTAAAATATTTTATTTTCAGATTTATTAGTTTTAATTTGTAAACTTCAGTGTCAATGGAAAATTTTGATGGTATCAAAAAGGGTACTATTTAACAAAAACACAATTCTTTTTATATAAAACGACAATTTCTCATAATATTACAATCCAGCAATACTCGTTTCTGGATTAGTAAGCTTTACTTTATAATATACAGCTCACAGAAACAATAACACTGCAATGTTTAATTACATCTAAGTTTGGAATACATCTGCAATTAAAATTTAACCAATAGAAATAAGTCGCCAAAAAGTATTTTTTAATTAAAAAAAAAACACTAAGTTTATTCCTCATTTAAAAATATACGTAAAATGTTTATTATTAGTTCCCTCCTTTAAAAATCTATCCTTCTCCTTTTATGGTAGCTTCTTTTGGCTCCATGTTTTGTCAATTATTACATTAATTATCTTTTCGATGCCTTTTCATAGTAAGCTTGTAACTTTAGCCTTTTTAAATCCCTCGTTACATACTAACAACAAGAACGGCCGAGCTATCCTGAGAATTTCTAATGAGCAACCCCTTGTGTACACCCTGTACAGTTTTTGCGAGTTCATTAGATAAACCCGCTCTTTGTTTAGTAGGCTTTCAAAATATTAGTATAATGTCTAATTTTGTTCATTTGAAGCAAGTAAATACTTGGAAAGAATGATAAAAATATTTTGATTTAACTTGGAAATATAAAATATTTTTCCAAGTTAAATTTATTAATTTGTGTATATATACAATTTATGTATGTATGCATTTTTATGTTCTTAATGTTAAATATTAAACGTTAGTTGCTTTTATAAAGTTATCTATATTAACTCTCCAACGAACCCTAAGGTTGACTTGTAGAAAATACTTTCCGGTATAAATGGCCTTTGCACCATATTTGTATAATATAAAAAGATTAAATAAATATATAAATGAATACGATAGATAAGTAAAAATATAAGTTATTAGGACTTTAATTTCTCAAGCTCTAAAAAAGTCGTCATCCTGTATGGTTACGCTTAATTTAGAGCATTCACAAATAGATAAGGATATGCTTTGAGATAAGTGGCTATAAATAGCGTTCATCAGTTGTACCAGTTGGTGCAAACTACCCCTTTAATTATGAAAATGTATGCGAAGCACATGAAAGTTTGTGCAATTATGGCGCAGTAGCCGCCAACCGGGCCCGTACAGTGGCCGGCCACGTCCTTAACTACCGAGCGCTGCCTCTACTGCGCTATTCAATTACCCACCTACAACGCTCTGGGAGAAATTTTCAAGATGGCCCTGTTAGAATTTCACATAAAACAGTATTATGGCGAGATACTTCACAATATTAAATTTGTTCCAATGATACCATCTGAACTTTAACTGTACAGTACTCTATTAAGTAGGCCTTGCGCAAAGTACGTAGTTTAGACAAACATGGAATTCTATTTGATATTCATATCATGGATCAGTGAAAATTAAATAATGACTTCGAGAATGCACTCGCATTGCACACTACTCGTATCGGAAAATGGTGTATATGAAGAACCACATATGAATAGGCCGGCTTAACAGGGGACGAACCATATCCCCATAAAATATCAGCGATATTTGGTGACGTTTCATACGGTGATTACAGCGATCCGGTAGTACAACACTTTAACTTTCATTTTTCCTTCTCCTCATTATTTAAGCCCTAACCCTAAGGTACGTAGTAAGTACATCTGTAGTACTATTTGATGTTACAGTTGTTCATGGGCGGCGATAATAACTTATCATGAACTAAACTGGTTGTTAAAGAGGTACTATTAAAGAGGTAGGCAAAGGAAAAAAATAATCTCTTTAAGAAAAATAACTAAAATCATTCAAATAAAAATTTACACATCTTTCGATTGTAGAAGCTCATTATTTAAATTACCCACAGATATACATCAAGGTCAATTACGTAGCCATAATTTTTAGTTGTTCACAAATTGCCGATTTGGACGCGGTGACTGATGATCGCAAGAGTGGCGCCGGCAAATGAGCAAACGATAAAATTATCGTTAGCGGTAACGACATGAATAAATGCAATAGGGTGGTCGCGGCCGCGGCTCCGAGGAGCGAGACGTAGCGGTAGGCACTCGTTAGGAGTTTTGTGAACGCTATACGCATCCGATCCATGCTCGCTATTCAGGTATGGGCTCAGAGTTCATTTATTTCTCACAAATACTTTACATACATATCTATCCTCTTAATATATATTTCTACAAATTACTGTATTCGTACACGCTAATCTCAAACCGACCAATTTCAATGACATATATATATATATATATATATATATATATATATATATATATATATATATATGTGTGTGTGTGTAATTATGTAAAAATTTAATTCAATTGCGCTACTCTTATAGTATTAAAAACGAAAGTTCTTTTATAATTGATGTAGAAATGGAAGCCAACTTATTTTAATGTATATAATATTAGTCAATTAATCTTTCTGAAATGAAAGATTGAATGACTAATATTATGGAAATTCGATCCGATCTTTATAAAAAATTTCAACGGTGAGAAATTTTATAAAATGAATGTATATGTATCGAATAAACAACACATTACAAAACATTTGCGGTTCCGCTGTTAGATGCGAAATGTGCGTAATGAGCACACAGTATGCTACTGCAATATGCTCGATAAACTAGCTCGTAATTATTACTCTTCACTCGTAAACCAGAACGATGTTAACCGAGCAATAAATATCAGCTTACCAACACTTAAATTATTGCATACGTGAGGACGCTCACTGAAAATCTGATAATACATTTATATTTTGCTTTGATAATATATTTTATTAATTCTATGACTTATATTTAGAGTGATTTGATGGTTATGAAGTTATGTATGCGATAAATTTAAACAAAGAAGAAATAGAACATCCAATTCGCCCAAACTAGTGTGTGGTTTGATTTATGTGTAGTGCTGCCAGGCGGGCGCTTGGAAATTTTTAAACGTCAAGCATTTATGATGAATACGTCACAATTTTCCCGCGAGAGCACGAGGTTGATAACTGTATTACTTTCTAACGTGATTGCATTTCATTTTACACGTAAGTTTACGGTAAACGTGGTCGTACAGTAAACTCGCATATAATATTCTTTAGTTTTATTAAAACACTATACACTCATAGCGTCACACTAGGACATCTCTGTAACGTGAGTTCGTTAAAAACAAATAACATGAACAAACACCCTGACTTGGAATAAATATATGTAAACCATACAAATGTCAATCGCGAAGCGGAAATCTATCCGGCAACCCTTAGCTCTGAAAGCATCATTCGTGTCGCCAAAATAATTTAAAATTAGAAAAATCATCGCGTAACGAACTTTTCCTGTTACTTAAATTGATGTTCTCAGATATTTGATTATTTGCTTAACAATACGTAGGTACATATTACCAAACATAATACGTATCGTTTGAACGAGATTCACTACTCGCCCTCGGGATTAGGCAATGATGTGATGTAAGCTCTATGCTGGCATGTCATAAAGACACGTTTCTAAGTCGTAGTCGCGTGCGTGTCACGTGATCACATCGCTTTTCCCGCCGTCCCCGCTCCCCTCGCTCCCGGACTGAACTGCTCTTAATCGCTTCGTCATCGTGAGCAGACTAGGCTTGTGTCGTGCCACAACTCTGAAGCCATAAATCAGTCGATATACTGAGATAGATTATCCTTTTAATCTCGCAGAAAAAACTTCTATTTTCACAATTTACACCTCCTACAAAAGGATTTGAATGCGTAACAATTAAATGCAGATGCTTCTTTCAATGATAAAACATTAAAGAAACTTGAAACATAAAGAAATAAACTTCCCCCGGGAGTGATAGTAAACAGTAGCCGTGACGAGGCCCAGCTCCCATCGAAGTGATTCGTGCCGTTCCCTCCCGGCGCCTCGCGGGCGGCCGTTGCTAACTTTTATTATTTTTGTAGCGCCAACGCTGTTTTTATGAACGCAAACGGCTTTGCTGGCTTCATCCCTTCGAATACTCAGTTATTTATAGTTTTCGATTGTCTTTCTTAAATTTTCTTACACAAATAGTATATATTATTTTATAATAATAGGATTTTTTTACAAAATATTTTTAGTTTATCTTATTAATACGAGGAAGAGAACTTCGTCCTGTGTATTGAAAATGTAATTCGTGCACACCAGCTCGTTAGTCCCGAACGGTAGCGGCTGCAGTCCGTCGTGTGACGTCACGTCCGCCGACCCCACCCGCTCTCATTAGCATACATTATATTCGCCATTACACCCAGCGCTGTTCTGTGGTTTTTTGCGAGGTTTTTGATGATACACCCGTAGGAGCGGGATTACGTTATATACAAAGTCATTTGTCGCGGACTACTGTTTGCTCAGTATTTAATTAGGTAGACAGTGTAAAGCGCCCTTCGAGCGAGGATAATAATAGCTGTGTGCCATCAATTTAGAATCTGTAGAAAATGAAGGCAGCCGTGCTCGAGGCGACAACGGCGAGGTCGCGTCGCGCACAGGAGGGTCCCCGCTGGGTACTGATTTACGTGCCACCCGCCCGCCGCGACGCGGGCGAGCGTCCTGAGAGACGCCCGCCATTATAGCGCTATGGCCATTTGAGAAGTGAACTGAAAGAAAGTTCATATAATAATATGTATGTAGTATATCAATATTTATTAATAATATAACGACCACATGTTATTAAATGAAATATTATTATTATTAATTATTTTACTAAATCCACGTATTAATTGATAAAATTCACATTATCAAAAATCACTTAGACAATCGATAGTAGTATAAAGTAAATATGTAGAAATGATTATAAACTCGTCATATACAAAAATATGTTTGAACAAAGCTACTCTAACGCTTAACGCACAATCCACCTTCTTCACACAGCTCTTGTTTTCAGGGATAAATACATTTCACAAATAAAATGTAGCTTTTAATTAACCTATTAACATTCTTCAGATCTTTTTTATGTAAAAATATTTTATTTGAAAAATAATTACATAAAAATAAATTTAACAAACTAGATCAAAAGGCTTTTTTTTAAAGTAGTTAACAAAAATAAATTTTTACTCAAAAAAAAACTATTTATTGCATCTTCATATATCATTTTTATATTTTTCATAACGGATGAGATTAACAATTATGAATACTAAAATATTATTGCATATTATCCATCTTTTTAAGGAAGATCTGCGCTAGGCGGCTGGCTAAAATTGGATTAGTGGAGCCAACGATTGGGGAAGGCAGCAACTTGGGAATGCCTATGCCAACAGTGGACTGCTGTAGGCTGACGATGATAATGATGATGATCTATCTTACAGCTTTAACGTATAATGTATCATATACACGATAATTGGAAAATGGTTCGTTATATGGTTCGAACAAATATACGGTGCGTTGTGATATCAGCAGCAGTTTTGTTTGCAACAAGAGTTAATTTTTAATAAGCTGTCGTAATTGCATAATAGCGCGTCGCGACACGTAAATCACTTGCTCCCGCTCACCGAGCGATGCTAATATTTGCATATCACGATTGATGCGAACCAATCAATATTGCAAATAATGCCATTGTTAAATAAAATCTACAAATACAATTGCACATCCCTCAATATAATAACTACTATAAATTATGTTTTTTTATTTTTAAATAATTCGATGAGTATTTTTATCCCATCGCGTTAAAACGTGTTCGCCTCCACTGTTTGTTATTCGAATTGATTAATCCTCTGGGGCTGCACGCAGCGTCGATTATCAAGTCTGTTACTAAAAATATAAGGAGGATTACATTTTAACGTTTTAAATATGTGTTATTATTATTGCTGAAAACATGAAGTTGAAGCAGCGTTTTTCATTCTTCATATTGAGCCTAGTCCTAATATTATTAATTATTAAAAATCAAAATTTGAATACGTCACTTTTATATCTACCGCAGTCATCATTTCTGCCGAAAAGAATGGGTGAGAAACTCAGCATCGATTAAGTATATACGAAATTTTTAATATCCATATAATTATTTAATCTATAATAAGATCTTTGAAATTATGTGGTCAATCTGTGTTTTGAATTAATTAATACTAAATTGAATTAATAGTAAATAATAAGTTTGTAGAGAAGAATGGAAACAGTTGTAAGAGGCCTATGTGTCACATTACATGCTATATACTAAACCATTAATTTAATGTGTTAATATAATATACAACATTTGTATATAAAAAGTTAATATTAGCAATCAAGGTTAATTATATATTAATATAAAAGTGAAGAGCAATTTATATATATAAAAAGTAATTCACACCTAAAATATATGATGCTACCAGATTCTTGCTACATACTAGCTGTTCTTAAAGCAATCACGACTCTCCTATACGTAAATGCTACAGATCCATTTCCGCTCAATTGATTCTTCTCGAAGAGAACTTTCAGTCGCTTATCTCTCAAAATATAGGAGCAATATATATCAGTAGTCAATGAACATTTGAGACCTCAACCATTGTGGTTATTACTTTATATTAATTCTTATATTTTGCGATGCTATAAACGTTTATTATATTTATATGTAATATAGTTTATTATGTATATATAATTAGTATATACAAGTATATAGTTTATTGTTTATTATATTTATAAGGTACATAACAAAAGACAAAGGACTTCTGTTATGTACCTTAGCTCATTTAGTGATCAATTTGCAATGAATCTCGGTAAGATAGCTGGAAGTTACGCCTGCCCAAAACATAACAGATCCTCCACCCCTTAAGTGTGATTTCTTCAAAACACACGTCAGCATAGCGTTCCTCTGGCATTCGTAACACTCGCCGACGTCGGTCCTCACCATGCAGACAAATTCGAGCCTCATCAGAGAAGAGTACGCTACACCAGTTACCTAGTGTCCAAGATAGGCAATTTCTATCGAACCTCAATCGAGCAATCCGGTGCTCACAGAGTAACTTAGGTGCCCGTGCTGGTCGTCGACTACGTATATCAGCCGCTAAAAGCATCCTCCTCATAATCCATAGGCTAATTTGTGCTCCTCGTACGTCTTCAAGGTTTCTTTTGATGTCTATGTAACTGCATTTGGGGTTCTTCAGCGCCTGAGTCACTAAAAAGCGTCCGTCTCTCTCTCTCAGAGTTGTGTGCAACATTTTCTCCCAGAACCTTGCCTTCTCTGAACGGAACCTGACTCTTAATATCGAGTCCAGGTTCTTAGGACGGTTGAACTCACTTTTAACCACTGTGAGACGTAACATTGACTACACCCCTCTTCCAGCAGCTCTATAATTTGCCTAGCTCTTATTGCTTTTTGTGCCATTACAATAGATACAAAGATATCTGTTTTAAATCACAATAAGGCAGGATGATACGACAAACATTAATTATTTTTCTAAGAATAACAAGAACTAACTACAATAATTATTCTACTAAAAATAACAAGAAGTTAGTTTTATTTGCCTGATAATCTTCTAACAACAAACACGCGTAAAGTAAGTAAAATATAACATTATTAATGGAGTCAGGTGTTACTTTGCAGAAATTTATTACTACGGTAGAGTCTACTATACCTAAAGATGCCTCGTGTTGGGGCGAAACACGTGTCGTTTACAAGATGGAAAAGTGGTAATGTGTGTTTGGTGTTGTGTATAGTGGTTGGTGGGTGGAGAATTGATAGCCGATTTTTGATAAGTTTTTGGTTTAAGTTCCAAATAAATCCACTTCATCCAGCAGTAAAACACACATTATTAATTTTTTGTTATTGTTTTACTTGTCGCGGATCTTAGCTAAGTAAAACTTTTGACTGTCCACATAAAACATAACAAACTAAAAAGGAATTTTTTTTAAAAAAACAAATACTTCAAATTTGGCATTAACTTTTTTTCAAACACATTCTTTATTAAGTGCCAGTAACATGGTTTGGCTATTAAAACCTCTATAGAAATAAATCATTACCAATAATGTAGAAAATTCAAAACCCCCCTTTTATTGCAAAGAAGTGTATTTAAAATACGTTTGTTTTCGTTGGATTCAAAACTAATTTCTATATAAAATTTAAAGAGCATGCATAAACATAGGCTACAAACTACAATAAAAATAACATATCGGTGGTAAATTGGTTACTTAATTGTGTTCTGACACTGATTATTCCATTCTGCTGCAGAAGCTGTACAGTATATAGGTATATAATGTTTTTTTGTTCTCTTTTCATCTTTCAAGAGAAGAGCGTATGTGTTCGTTAAAGGCCGGCAACGCATCTGCGTCGCCTCCGTCATTATGGATGTCTATGAGCAGCGGTGATCGCTTACCACCAGGTGACCCGCATGCTCATTTGCCCACTTTGCTATAAAAAAAAATACATATATATTATTGGTAGGGGAACAGTGCATGCAGCGTCGTATATTGTGTCGAGAAATATGTTCAAAGAACAAATAAATTTATAATAATAGAATATAATTTATATATTAATATAAGAATAATAATCAGTATACATGTAAGTGCTTATGGCCAAGAATATGTAGTTATATCTGTACGGCGTCAACTTTATTGTTTGTGAGCTCCGAAAACGTGTTATTACTTTTTTTTATGGTTGCACCTTTGCAAGCACCACTCTTTCTTTCTTTACCTATCTTGTTGTTACTATGAAGCAAACGTAAATGACTCACATTTAAAGAACACAAACAGGTATTCGAAAGTGCAAACTGTTGTACGTTAGGAACTGCCGACTCGTTAGTCTTGAACCAGCTGCGGTAATGCATATCTCGTGGATTTGTGCTTTTATTAAAATGTAAATGGTCTATCTACTTAGATTATAGGTACTTAAAAAATTAGCACATACAAGTTTGCACAATAGTTTTATCAAATTTTATCAAATTCGATAGCGCTTTTGTATTCGAATAAAAATATATTTTTCGACATGCGGTAGTCCACTGCTAAAGTTAAGCAAATGATTCCGCATCCAGTTTTGCCAGGCGCCCTACCCAAATCGTCGACACGACAGAGCAATATTATAAGATAAATATTAATACAAGGCAAAAGCGCTACACTTTCTACTAGCATTCAACGTCGTCCTTCGTGTTTGGTGTAATTCAATTTCTACAACTCGCTTAACAATTCCTTAGGTTAATGCGGCCGAATGGACGGGTCGCAACACTAAATTTAATTTGTTTCGAACAGCGTTAAAGTGTCTAATTAACTCGTACCAAATATAACGCCGACAGTTTATTAATTCTCATAAAAATCTGAATGGATTGAGTATATACAAACGTACATGTTGAATACTCCAGTGAGATTCTAAAAGTTGAAATATCTTCCGTTTGTTATACAATTTTTACATTATATACAGAAGTAAAACCAGCCCATGCCAATTATCTGATTTAATACCGTGTCCATCCAATGGTTGTCTGGGAAATTTATATATATATATATATATATATATATATATATATATATATATATATATATATATATATATATATATATATATATATATATATATATATATATATATATATATATATATATATATATATATATATATATATATATATATATATATAGAAAAAAGGACAAAGGATTACAACTAATACATAGACTAGGATTAAGCGTCGCTAATGTTGCCACATAGCGGCTCACAAACAATTCACGACATTGCCACGGCGATATGGTTACTACAGACTCTGGCGCTATGCCGTAACATTGTGATTTTTCTACAGAGCATTCATGATATTTAATATAAAGAAACTGTAGCTTCATTTTCTTAAAAGCATCCTTGTTACCACTATTACTGTATCAAGTTTAAGTTCCCATCTACGATACTATCACATTCTTTTATTTATTTCAATGGCTGTTGTTATTTCCAATAGCGCTCGCTATATTCTTTTCTATTTGATAGAAACAATTTCATTTGGCTCATAGTACTTTCCAGTTGTATGAAACACAATGACTTTAATCCTATTAAAACGGACACACATTATACCAGAATCGTACCATGGTGGCTTTGGTCTGTCGCCGATCTCATCGGCTCGTTGCATCCACTAAACAGAACCAGACCTTAAACAGAATTAAACATGGTTTAGTTTCCCTGCCAAAGACTTACAGAAAAAGCTTCGCCTAGTTGAAACATTACTGTACCGGGAGGAAATAAAATAGAACGGGAAGCGGTACGGGTGTCGGACGAAGCGATTATGCAGTAGAGAATAATGGGTGCCGGTCCACATGCACGTTTTTGTTTGTGGTCTGTGACGCGATTTATACACGAATTTCTACCAGCGCTGAAGTGAGCACTATTCACAATAATTGCTTTGAACAAAATTCGACCATACCACGTAGCTTTTGTTCCATATTTCGCGTTTCAGCGTATAGACAAGGTATGTACATGCTGAAATATGACTTAGAATGGAAACCTATATCGTGCCACTACTCACACTGTAAGAATTTTTGACGATTTTACACGTAGATAATGACCGTTCATAATAATTAGAATTTTATTCTTTACTTAATGCTTAAATAATTTCCAAATTTGGAAGCTTTATTTCTTTTAAAGTTTTCGGTTGAACTGTTTCCGATGTTTAAGCGGCCGAATTAATATAGACAGAGTGCTATAGGGACCGGTGTGTTAACCTACCAGGGCAAAAACAAAACAATAAAATTAAAAACGTGTTTTAAGTAGATAATGTTATAGTTCAGATAAGCTTGGCCGAAATTATTTAATATATTTTGACACAAGACAAACTTCAGTCTTATTAACGTCTATTCATTATAAACTCGCTGTGTGAGGTATTTAATTTAAAACAGCGGCAATACTAAAATTGTTTCACTTTGCAAGTGTTTTCTTGATATCAAAAGGTAGCATCAATTTAATTCCGCCAGAAATCTGTAAGCGCGTAACTTTTCATAGCCTTATCAGCCTCGGACAGACCGCGCTCTCTTCACTTCTTCTTACCCTAATACAAGAGCCTACCTATATAAACCCTTATTACTACTTGCAAAGAATTAGGGCCGCCTTCATTCATTTTATATTTATTATTTTCTTTGTATTTCAAGAATTTATATAGAATATAAATAATAATGTTATAAAAACACTGTTTATTTCACAATTAATATGGTTAACATTAAATTATGAATAAATTAATTTTGTCATTATAAACTCATGTCCATCCCCTTTATAGATATCCTTAAGTTGTGCGTGATATTAGAAAGTTGTAAACATATAAATGATTTACAGCTTCCAAACAAAATTATAATTATATTATATTCATATAAAAAAATAAGTATAAAAATGGGCACAGATTTGCTCGATAGGCAATGCAAGAAATACTTTACGGGATCGATAAAAGAGTTCACTGCCGTTAAATCTGCCACAAACAATAAAATTTGCATTTATTGGTCGTCCTCAGTGTCGTAAATTCAGGAAAAGCGAGCTGCGAACGACATTTTGAGTGAATGTCTGGTATCATTACACTAGAAACAGTGCAGTGAATAGCGCCACGTTTCGCGAACTCACCGATCTGCAATAATTGAAATCACCAGTCAATTAAAGTCGGTGACGGCGTTGAGAGCCGTCATCTCGAAGCTCTCTGTGTTCCAGTTAGTGTCATTTATTTAGTCTCGCTCTTCTGACTTAACGGTATCTAATTATATTAATATATTTGTTCTATTACGATGAAAGTCTACATGTATCGATTTTTTTTAGAAATTTTAAAGTAAAACATAAGCTAGTAACAGCAAGCGAAGTATCGAGAAAAAGGATAATATAATGAAGTTAAGATGTTCGGGTGTTTGGTTTGCAACATCGTCGCGGCGCTAAGGCACAATGGGGAATAGGATGGCGCGATGACGGAACCGGATAGCGCCTATTGCCGGCACGCCGCCGAGCGGTGATAAGAGTGCCGCGACGACCGCACCGCACCACCGCCTGCCCGTGATTTATGTACGACGTGTCTCCTTTTTAATGAGTCCGTAAGAAGATATCTCCCTGAACACTACAATAAATTTCCGCGCTGTGACTCGCCAAAATGTTCGCCTCGTCGATATCTGCAAATAAACGCACTCCCATTCCGTTAATCTGCCGAAACAAAGGACGTTTCGCGTATATAAGTTACACTTATCTTAGGTAATGGCCGTCTATCTACTCGATCTACCAATTTTATTTATAGCCATGTTTTCCTTTACACGCTCCTTCCAATTTGTGGAGAGTGAAAGGGATTCTTATGAGGTTGCCATGCTTCATAGCAATAAACATGTGTATCGAAAATAACAAATTAACCTTTTGTATTCCCAACTTAGCTAACGCTAGGAAGGTTTATTGTATACAAATATTTTCAATATTGTAGTTGGTGGTGGATACATGAAATATATTTTATATACATAGGAATAAGTAAATAAATATTTATTGAAACCCTCGTAATTGTTAATGATATATCGTTGCTCTTAACCATTGTTTAACATTTTTGTACCTTGTAAAACAATATATTTTCATAAATCACTTCGATTCGCTATCACGTTGTATGATATATGATGTAAAGGAAATAAAAGTAAAAGAGTGCATATATAGGATATGAGGAGAGGATATAAGCCAATATAATAATAATAGTTTGAAAGCTATCTACACAAATGCAACTAAATAAAATGGTGGATTGATCATTCGATAATAGTGTACTTAATAGGATTTGAACTTAACACCTTTTTACGGTGTACTTGCTAACTGTAGGCTTCTTGTAAATAAGGACTTGGTCTCCTCACCAAGCTGGGCAGGTCGTTTCGGAAGGGCAGGACGTAGTACCGTTCGTGGGCATTGTCACGCCGATACCATTTAGACGATAAGTTTTAACTTATTACTATGATCATATCAAATTTATAATGCATAAATTTGATATGATATTTCTAAAATATTCGGTTTCATCTTTTTCGTTATGTCTCACTATATAAGATTTGTATTTAAATTTAAAGTAACATTAAAAAAATATTTAAATTAGTTTATGCATTTACAATATTAAGTTAGTAAAAATGGTGGCATCACGGAGAGCTATTTACGGACAAAAAACAAAGGGCTGTGCCTGCGTGCCCCTCGTTACGGTCACCATCGAGCGAGCTCGTTCTGTGTAAGTAGTGCGTTCATCCTGCTAAATTTATTGCCGCTTTTATATCAGCCGTTACAGAGAGGCCCCCTTTCGTTCGTATCAGACCGCGCGGAGCCCAGCTTAGTGAAGTCGCAATTACGTTTTGCCGGCTTTGAGTCTAACGGAGGCGACTTTTGCCGTCCATCGAATCGTAATGGAATTAGCGTTCCAGCGTTCTTTTAATTTGTGTCCTATCCTTGTTCTAAACGAATCTTCTCCCAGAACCATTTCGCCTTTCCGTAAAAGACGGACGGTTCTTTTTTGAATTTAGTTTTCCTTTTTAGTTCCCTTTAGATTTCATCACACTGATTCAAACGGTATTTTGAAATTAAAAGGTTAAAGAAGAGATCGTAGTTTAATGAATTATTATAAAAGCTAATAAATTGCCATATTTTACGTTCACGTTATTTTCTGTCCGAATTATAACATGTTTACACTGACTTTCATTCTTTGTTGCCCTTGTCCTTCTGACAATTCTCCTCGTTTTATTTCTTTTATAACTTATGGCCTTTTATGTATCTAATGGTGCATTTTTTAACGATCTTCTTAACTATTAAACTTCTTCCTGCCTTGATAATTTTAACGCTTTAATTTTAACGTTTCCTTCAAGTGTTTTCCTCTAAAATAAAACATTTTATCTTATTCTGCCTAATATATATTTTTGATCGTACCTCTATAATAAAAGCATTGAAGGACATATTATTAAGGACATGGTGAATGCATCCAAAACCACCGTAAATATGGATTTTACACCAATACTTTACTGACCTGACATACAGCCACTAGTTTGTCTTGATTGACCATGTAGTATCTATATCATTACAGATATAATTTTAAGATTTATATTTTTTTCTATAGCAGAACAGACAAACGAGCGTGTGGGTCACTATTAAAGTTAGTCATCAACTTTAAAATCAAATATAAAATTTAGATCGAATCACATCTTTATTCTAATCAGAAGAATTTCCGTATATTTGAAGAAACTTTATTTGAGCGGTATAAAGTAAATGGAGTGTACTGTTTAAAAAAGCAATAAGAAAAGTTCTTAACCCGGAAACTTAATAAAACGTAGGAGTCTTGCCTTTTCTTGCGGTATTATCATATCCCTATCATCCTGTCTAAACCCATCTTTTCTTATCCCTGCTCTTCCCTTTCTTATCTATCCTTTTCCCTTCCTCTCCGCCAATCCACGGTCTGCCGTGCCAAATGATGTGTAGCTATAATGGTGGGTGAGCTTAGTCGCAAGCGTGCCGACCGTCCCCGGGATCGGGCTCTCGCGGGTACTGTACTGCCTTACCTCAGCATGAGGGGCTCTGCTGAGGCTGACCTTCATCCTCCCTTGCGGCTCGTCGGATTCACTGTGACGAATTTTAATAAAACTAATTTGTTAAAAAATGATGGCAACGTGGTTAGCCACCCGTCACGTCCTGATTCCCACGAGGGCGAGAAGCGACTAATGGAGAGCCGTTTCGTTACGATGGATGTGAAAGGAAGAATGGATGGAAAGATGGAAGAATGTGTAGGAAGCAAGGAAAGGGCCTGGCACACCTTATGTAGCGGATGGAGATCTGTGGTCTCTGCGTACCTCTACAGGAAACAGGCGTCACGATATGGAAGTATGTTATTATAAAGCTAAATATGTATCTGTTTGCACTAGTTTCTTGCGTTACGGGAAAATTGCAGTATATGTGGTGCATTAAAAATAAGGTGCACGACACCTGTATAGCGTAACAGCATGGAGTACGACATCTCATCTAACATGCATGCCCTCGCAGGTGGCTACGTCGCTTCTCACGTAGCATCTCATTGCTAACTGAGACTGCACCCATGAATTTATAGCCATTTCGATGTCATTTTAAGAATTAATGAAATTTATACCTGCTGTTACCTGCTTCATTTTAGATATTATATTCATATTCTAAATTAAAAACTATTTTTTCAAAACTTGACATATACAAGTAACTCGCCATTTTAAGGAGGGGTATGGAAGTACACAGTAGCAAAGCAGATAATTTGAGGAATATATTAAGTTAGAATGCTTGTGTGAATCATTATTAATTACACGTGAATAAATTGTAATATATCAATATAAGTTTTTAGAAAATAAGAGATTAATATGTAAAGTAAATTTACAAACATATTAAAATAGACAATTTTATGCATGGATAATAAATATTTCACACTTACGCTATGACGAATCAAAAATTCCTTATAGAATAATAAAATGTTAAAAAAGACGATGTTCAGTAGATGAAATATATGGCGAAAGTCAACATCAGCATGAAAGATTTGTCTGGCATGTAACATCGATGACGCAAGTAATATACGTTCCCCCCGACGGTGCATGAATATTCGACGGTTACCCTGCAAAACATTTTTCATCTCGAGACGAACGCTACGGCCGCGAGGACGGATATTGCTCTTAAAACTTGAACGGCGATATATTGTTACCTCGGCCTCGCCTCAAGTTTAATACTGATGCATCCATTGTCAGCAAGAGACACCCAATAAAATCCAAATTGATTTGAGAGATAATTTTAAATATTTTTTTAAGATTTGGCTTTCGTTATAACCCAAATGATGAAATACGATCGAACCCTAACCGTCATAACGTTCGTAATACCGTTTTATGGCCAGCTTAGGATAGGAACTTACACACATTTTGAATAACTTTACGTTCTGCTTAGAAAAGAATTACTGCTGCCTAGCACGTTGCGATAAGCTTACACGAATAAAGTTGTTGTGTGAATGAATGATACGATATGAATTTGAAAACTTTTAATACAAACCTATTAGAGTTTTTGTTACCAAAACTTATTCAGAGATTGCCGTGTTAATTTTAACTTATAAGTCCAGAAACTTCTTCACCCTTCGTCTCTTTCAACTTAACTGTAATCATTGCATAGATGCTTATGAAAAGCATGGGCAAATAAAATATATTACTTTGACAATTTTTTGTATCAGTTTTCTATGCAAAAGTAAGATTCTATAAGAATTTATTAAACATTTATTATATTATTCCGTGGCTATCTAAAGAAATCAGCAAGCGTTTTATAAATTTCTGCCAATTCAGTTCTGCTATATAACGCGATATGAGCTTTCTTTAATTGTTTGATCTCGTTTGGTAATATTTTATCCAATTCTTATGCTAAGTAACTTTGAATATATAAAAAAATTAATGAAATGTGTTATTATTTTATCTTAATTAATGTCTTTAATTAAGATAAAATAATAACATATTTATTAATAGTAATTAATCTATTCGTAAAAGTGACAATAAAATAAAGCCTTAATCAAAACATATGATCTTTATTCTGAAAAAAAAACTTGAATCTTAAACTAATACCTATGTAATCCATTTTTTGCAGTATTATTTGTATTTATACTATTTATACTTTGTGTATTATACTTTGCTATTTATTGAGTATGCTTGATGAAAAGCAGTTAAATTTTGTTTATTTGGTTATTTTCCACTTTAATTAAATTGGACGTAAAATAGCAATACAAACAGTAACATAGGGCTGCCCTAGAAATGATTCGTTCTAATTCAAATATCGCATGTTATATTAACTAAAACAAATTTTGTAACAACTCTAACAATAAATGCGTGGTACACAGACCGTAAATGATGCGGTCAGTACACGTGTGCCTCTCATACAATCAGTCGTCGGGGCATACTGTCGCGCCCTTAAAATGATTTGATTAAACTCATAAAACTTGAGGTAGTACATTCCCGCCACTGATGTCGGCCGGGCCGCCCAGCGCCTCATAGAAAACTGAAAGTAATGCGCCCTACCCCTTGATCCGCCAACCCTGTTACCTCGCTACCACTAACACCACCTTTTAATAACACAGTCGAATGATTTCGAGGCCAAGATTAAGATAAAGAATATTACTTTATATATAATATTCATATTTTCACATCTATAGGTTTGTAGAAAGATATCACTTTAAACGAATTTATTAATTAATGGATTTGTTACTTTTTAAATAATTAGTTTGTATTCATTTCCAACACATCACAATTGATTATTTATATTCGATTAACTTCGGCTCCAAAAATGAATATTTACAATTTTTGTTGTTATTTACATAACTAATAAGAAAAAATAAAAATATATCCAAAATTATACTTTACATACAAGACTCATTATGAGTCTTAATATAATATTGAAAAAAATTGAAGTAGTTATTTAAGCGTTGCTATTTTATAATAATATAAATGAAAGATCCAAAAACAACTTGGAATATAAGTACACGAATGTTGGTTTATCGTATCGTTTTCACTGATTGCATCCTCCATATTGGATGTTATTACTTGTTACCAAGTATCGAATCCCCGGCTTATGGTGCGAGCGCGTGCACGTCAAACTTAGCTAACCGCCCTTAAGAAAGTTGGTAAAGTTGCTTCCCGCCGGAGATGTGCTGTGTCGTGCCGCCTTGCGACATTCCCGACCTCATGTAAACTATAATCCCACGGATGATATTAGGCTTTAGATGCTTTATTTAGCCTTTGTTAGCGGTTATTTGACAAATATTTTCTTGATAAGCTTCACTTATATATTCTCTTTCTTATATACTACCACATGGAACCGAATTCTGGTCTAACACTATTTGATTTACTATGCACGCGCAAAGAAGAGAAAGTAAATAATTATTGCACACTTTTTGAAGAATTCTCAGTAGACCTAACTTTACAACAATTCAGTTCATTTGAAATAACGTATTGTATTGTATACATATAGCTTATCCAACTTAATGGTTCTTAAACACAAGGACAGTATTGAGAGCAGCGTAACACCAAGGATTCGCGTTCTCGCGCTCCGCCGCGCTTGAATGGTGCTCGCGTCGCATTATCAGCCGTCACTTTGGTCGACAGGTGTCGCCTTCAGCCAACTCGAGAGTAAATTACTAGCTTCGAAGTCGCTGAATCAACCCGACTTCCCAATCGATTCTCGAACCGTTAGCATAAAAGACCAAGATGATATCAGTATAAATAACTATTGAGGAATTTTATAGAAATCATAAAACCAATACGAAACTTTGTACTTAGTAAACCAAAACAATAATAAAATACGTATATTATTGATGTAAACTTTACTGTAATTCTATATTTTAACACATTTATATATAAGGTAAATTGTAATATTCATACTCGTATGCTGTATTAATTCATGGGCCGACACAGGTGTGCGTTTGAAATATATAGTTGTAGAATCTACAGCGAACAGTAACATCTTGCATGCTAAGTACGAGATACGAGCTCATTTTCATATTTAAATAGGGAAATGGGAAACAGACTCGGTGAGTCGACGAAGCTTTGGTGCCGTGGTATTGTTTTAATTAAAGTATTTGGAGGAGGCACCTCGAGAGCCAACGCTCGGTTGGAATGATCTGTGCCTTGAGGATTTACACAAATTCAACACCGAACTCAGCAACGCGTCAATTAATTTCACGTACCCTTCTCAATTGAATAGCATTTTGCTATTTTTTAGTTCTTTTTTTTAATGAAATTACTTTAAATTACAAACACCAATTATTTTATTGGACATATTTATTTTTTGTCAATAACCTCACAATAACAATTCCTAAGTTGACATTTGCAACTCATCGTTAAAACTGAAGGAAACTAAAGCAAACAAAAAGTAACAAAGATAAACAAACCCGATCATAAAGAAAAGAAACGAGTGCTACAGAAAACCTTGCGGTCACTCTGTGCACATTCTTCTGTAGGTACATACATACATACTCTCTTCTTAAAGCTTAGAGCAAGGTGAACGCTGACACAAGACAGATTTCATGTAACAAGATGAGGTCGTCTATGTGTGTTGTGGTGCTTTGCAAGTTGTGTCCAGCAGTCTTATTTAAAAATTCTGTGTTTGTATTTTAATTATTTATATTATTTTACATGGGCCTATCTATGCACATGTTGCATTTTTACCAGCGCCGTCGACATGTGCACATATATTGATATTATACTATACGACACATAGCTTTGCATATGCACAAATAAGATGCGTTGGTGGTAATAAAAATACACGTCAACAGCCCGTTTGTATCGATACTTTTCAGGGATTGAACGGCGATATAAAAAAATCTTTATTAATGCTAGTGCCATTTTTATAGTTTATATTTAGTTTAAGTACTTAGGTACACAAAGTGTATTAACTGATTGATGGGGAAACATTGCAAAAAATAGTGAAACTGAAAATATGGGTTGAGGAGACCGATGGCTGCCACATACGTCAACCTGTGAACAGGTGCTGTTTATGAAGACCGGTGTGCACCTGCCTGTTTTTTTTCTTCGCATATAATCACTTTTTAACTTTGTAACTTGAATTTTATCTAAATATAACCAAACGTTCTCCTGAGTGTTTGTGAGGCTAAAAACACAAATATATATATATATATATATATATATATATATATATATATATATATATATATATATATATATATATATATATATATATATAGAATTTGTTATATTGTATAATACATTTATAAAAAATAAGTATAATAGTAAATGTTTTAATAATACTACCTCAAAATGCTCATATTAATAAGAGAAGGATTAATTTACATTAATATTAAAAAGTATAATCAAAAATCTAATAAGCCTCAGGCATTTAAATATTATGCTTTTTATTAACATTTATACAATTTTTGACTTGTAGAATAGCGAAGTGGCAAAACAGAATTTAATATTCGTGAAAGGGTTGACGACGGGGCCGGGGCAGCGCGGCAGTTGACGCGTGCCTTTACTAGGAGTTTTTTTGGCCACATTCCAAAATCAATATCTTCGGATATACAGGCCGCCGCGCATTTTGCACTAATCTTATCCAAAAGCAGCATGCAGTGGAAATAGCCGCCAAACACATACAAACTAACCGTACAAATATGATATCCAATTATAGTACAATATAACGGGTAGTACCGGGTGGCCAAAATAAAGGAAGCCCATTTTGAATACAGAAATACAAATACTTACAGAAAAGTAATTGGTAGTACATATAGAATAACTTCATACTAAACATTCAATACAGGTGTTGAAAGTACAAAACAACAACATTATTGTGAATGGTTACTCACTCATGTCAGTTATGGTTATTTGGCTCCAAGTCTTTACTTTGTCTGCTGTATGAAGAATACTTCCACCTTAGCGGGTAGATGAATTCTTAAAATACTCGTTATTGGTCAACGGATAATCCCAAGGAACGCTTTGGGATGCCTCTGCCCAATGGATTGTAGGCTACATTATCCTTAATAACACCCTGTACTCTTAAGTGGACACTCCCAAAAATAAATTCTATATAAAATAGTACAAAATAAGATGACGTCTCTCGGTTCTGGTAAGGAATCGAGCCAATCTATATCCTGAGGTCGCTAACAATTCATGCCACTCTCCGTTTGATGTTGTCAAATAAAAGAACGGAATTCCAGCACCAGTATTAAAGAAGTATTCCATATGTATCCGCATTTGTTTTGTGCTAAAGACATTGGATCGGGTAAACAAGTGTTCTTACCAGTTCCACTCTGCAATGGTATTTTTTAAATACATACATTCCAAATACATACATACATAAGTTCCTAGCTCACAAAACTTATCTAATTTCAGTGAGATATGCATTATATGTATTTCCTTTTTCTGTCATATAGCCAGCCTTTTTTCGTCAAAGAGTTACACAATCAAATATTTTACTAAAAACTCTTGTACTAGTGCTTACAAGAGTTTTTAGTTTTTGTGTTGCATGAGTACGAGTTACTATTTTATAACCAAACTTGACAGGCTCCATAACAGCTTTTACGACAAATATCATTATCACACACATGCCAAAATATAACGTAAAAATGAAAATGTTCGAGGACACGTGAATGAATAATACATGAAAATAAATCTCTTCGTAGACATCTCTTTTTCCGAGTTGATTTCAGTGTATCTAGGTAAATATTTTTATTTTTGGGATGCGTTCAACAAATGTAATATACGAGTATAGTCATAAATATACAACGTAATAATAGTTCCTGAATGCGTTATTATTAACAAATGTTTTGTATTGCTTAAAACTTGTGTATTATTGGATACGTATGATTATCATTATTATAAGTTTTAGTTCGCACATATGCAGAGCAACGAAATAATCGTTTGAAATCAAATTAAAAGTGAGTGGGAACGGCGTGGCGCAGAGAGCACATTCGGGTGCGAAGCGATGCGCCGTGCTCGAGAGGTCGGTTCATTTAAAGGCACTTGTCTGTAATTGCCGCGCGACTAAGACTTAGTTCGCTCGAACGTCAAGCGCGAACAAAAAGAACTTTTAATTTCATGCCTTTATCAACCTTCAACAAGTCACTTTTCTTTCGGTATTTTTTCAAGTCGTTACCAGTATATATCCAAATTATTCTGTAAAAATAAGTAGAAGAAAAAATGTTTCGATAATTACGAACGAGTAATCGTAAGAAGACATCACAGACGAAGGATTAACGTTTGATTTTAAAAAAATCTTGGGTGGGTATTGCGATTTAGCCGGAAACACAATAAATAGTACGGGCGGCGCCGCTTGACCCACTTCCTGTAATACCCCGAAACGCCTGCGATATAATCGCGCCCTGCCCCATTCCATCCTTCCGCCGAGACCCCACACGCTTCGCTTCTTTATCCCATAATTATTAAATCCATTCCTTGCGAGCGAAGAAAGAGGCACAGGCAAATAAATCATGACTAGATTTAATATGTTATACAGTTTTCTTAGCCACTTTTTAAACATTAATCGATCCCATCCTTCGGTCACACACTAAATCCTTGATATTCGTAATATATTCGTAGATTTTCAAATCCACAGTCGAAAATGTGGTAATAAAACAATTAAATGTTATGATTCACCGTAATATTATCCCTTGAATATTAGTTGTAGTCTGACATGTACATGTCAACAAAACGAGAAAATCCCTGAATCCTATTTATGATCTCTACATTATATTTTTATATCTAATCTCTGCAACATTGAAAATCAAATTTTTGCATTATATTTCTTTATTATTATGTATTTATTTAAAGCTTTTCAATTAAAGCTCTTCTTATTCAAGCTCTTGTCTTATAAATGATTATGATAGTGTATGTTGTACAATCGCCTAATCGCCAACGTAACGTAACGTAACGTAGATATACTAGAATATTCTACATCTTCATTACATGTCTGAACGTTCTTGAAAATTCACTATTTGAGGAGTTTTTATTAATAATCTGAAACTATTACGGTAAAAGAGCGTAATATTTACGCCCGCTGGAGCGATTGGAGAATGCATCTTGATATCACGAAAGCTCCATGCAAGTTCATTTTTTAAATTAAGTTTATAATATTTATGTATATGAAAATATTCATAATGTTAATATACCATATGTAAATGTATTTGATTAAGTATATCTATATATGTATATAAAAAAAACTAACTTTGGTGGCGCAGCGACCCAAAATGAATCTTGGCCTCCGAACAGATCTTCCGTCACTTTGCCATTAAGTTAGTCGTCGTATCTATATATAAATAAACTTAGTAATTTGTAAGTGTATGTAACTTAACAATTTGTGGAAAAAAAATGTAATATAATGTGATGTAGTAAATGAAACAGCCAGCAACGTTTCGGTCGAGTTGCGGCAGTGGCGCGAGCGGCGCATCTGATAGGGAAGCGGAAATTGCGCGGCGCGTCGCGTGCGCCGAGCGACGCGTGCCCCTGACGCCCTGACGTGCACTGCATTCGCAAGCTGTTTTATTTTACCCCGTTACCCTCGCATCTCGTAAATATGTTACATAGCTACGGGCGTAGCATTCCTCTTGCTCCCCGTTTCTAAATATACAGTTTTATAAATATTCGCTTTAATATTCGCTTAATATTGTAATGAATTAGTAAAAACATACATGGCGAAGAACATCGCCATGTATGTTTTTACTAATTTGTGTTTAATACTGGCGTTTGATTATGTTAATCGTTATTTTGTTGTATGCATTACTATGTTCAAATGTTTAAAATGTGATTATTTTAAGGAAGGTATCAACAAATAATTTTAAACTAATTGATTTAGTTTAAAATTATTATAACGTATTTATATCTTTTCTTCTACTTCATACTTTGTTCTACTGATATTTTATTCAACCTTATAATCCAAATATGTTAAAAGGAAGCTATGCTAGTGATTTGGTTAGAACTTTTACTAACAATAAAAACTAACATAAAAATATCGTCCTCAGAATTAAAATTGTGCACGCTTCTTTAAGTGTCCAAAATTCTGTGCATGTAGTACTACAGTATAATATAGTTCTGCAGTACCTAAAGAACAAAACATGCATCATCAAGATCAAGATTTTTATCAAAACTAAACGTAACTGACAAATCTTATTATGAACCAATAATTAAAAGTTGATTACACACCTATAACTAAGAAAATCTTAGATATAAATAAAGTTACTGGTGAATCTTACATATAAATAAACGCGTTTTAATAAAAGTATTCAGTTCAGTGAAAAGGCTATGGTGTTTTATAATATTAACCATGTGAAATGTAAGCAATTTCAACCAACATGAGTTCAGTCGTGACAGTATCACAAAATACAAAATTGTGTCCGCTTCCTTAACGTACACGTAAGCGGACAACAGTCTCTCAATAGCAGTTCGATACGCTCGTGAATGTTTTGTCTTTGTCACACGCGTAACAAAGAATATACTAAGAAATATTTTTGTAGAACTTTCATGAATATATTAGCCATAAATGTGACTAAAAGGAATCTATTCCCCGTTGTGAACGGCTCCCGCCGCAAACGCTCTCCCGTCCCTCGGTCACGTGATTACACAACAACATATCGCATCCTCATTTATTATTTGAATAATGTGCTTTAAATAAAGCAATACACTCGTAATTTTAACTAATTCTTATTTTTTAATTAAAAATTTGGTATCACGTGAAAAATTCCCGTCGAATGAAATATCCCCATCCCAGCTAACCTCACAAATAGTGAGGTTGATCTTTGAGGCGTATGACCCAACACGACATAAAGTATAACCATGAATAACCACAGGCTGGTTATGGGTAACAGTGTTACCGCTGCGAAATACCTGGCTCCGCGGTAACGAACCCTTCTACACAATGCGGGGACTATAGGTGAGAAAGTCTTTGGGAATTTTATTTGAGATTGTTTTAGAAGAGGTTTACATCTAGCTTTTATAGTTTTTCATGGTGGTTAACGACTAGTGTTCATTTAATATCATAATATAAAATGACCTTTGTAGAATTGTTTTATATTAAATATCAGAAGTTGAAATAGGTATTGAAAATATTCAGAATTAAAAATACAATAAATATGATCGTAGGTCAAGAAATAATTACAGTACACCCATTTATTAGGTCCATATTTATTCGATACGTATGTGTTTTTCAGTCGAAATCGTGCAGATATGTTTAATTCTTTATCTTTGCTGTCTTTGCACTGTTTCAAGGAACGCTGCATCTGTACTGTGTAGGATAGTTAAAAGTTAGACGAAGCTTTATGCGAACTAAGACACAATGAATTATACTTTTGCAGAGACAAAGGAAACAAGGTACAATAAGATTTCTGTTTCAATCATAATATATATGCTATATTATATTAGTATAATATAATGACGACTATTTTATTACTTGTGCATATTTAAAACGAAATTATGGTATAAAAAATATTTACTTTAAACTTCAAATTTAAATTTTGGTTTCACTTTTACTAGTCTATGTCGTAACTTTTCTATTTGCATCAAAATCAAACAATATTGTTAACGTTTATGTTAATCCGTGAAATGGTTTTACGAACACGTGTTTGTTGCAAATTATCAAACCAATATTTACAACTCGCTTTACATAGTTTACATGATTAATGACTTAATATTTGTCTACCTATTACATAATATCTTTAACCTCTTCAAACGCCAAATCATATACCGTTTCGACCGCAAAAGAATACTATAAGCCCTCATTCGCTATATTATACTAAACTTTAAAAAAAATCTCTTTTTATCTAAATTAATTTCCATCCATTATTTTTAATTGTTAAAATTGTCAGAAAATATAGAAATCGAGGAAAATTGAAACATGGATTGTTGGCAACCGAGGTTACTAGAAATCAAAGTTGGGCTAACATTTTGGCAATCATGGTTGCCAAAAATCGATGGGTTCGAAAAGGTTTAAATCTGTTGAAAAGGTTTAAATCTGTTGAAAAGGTTTAAATGAATATTAAATTATTTCCTTTTCAAGTAATTAATTTATTACAAGATACTTATTTCTTCGTTAACATATAAACAATATAAAAAAATTAAAAGGTAATCAAGATTTGCCTATTTAAAATGTAAAATGACAATATTAAACTGAAATGGAGTTTTTTACATAGCCTTTTTTTGTTGACATTAGTTGCCTTAGAAGATGGCATAACTATGATTTACAGCGATCGATCAGTTTGTAGGTAGGTAGGTATGTAGGAGGTCGCGTGCACGACGGCCATTGCGAGCCGGTGGCGGGCGTTTTGGCTCGGCACTGCCTTCCGGCGAAACGCGAGGAATGTTACCGATAGATTAACTTCTGATCTCTTTTCCGATATTACAGCGAAGAGCTTATGTAAGGAATTCTAATCGCTTCAATCTGGTTTGAGACTAGTACGTTTTTCCGGGATACCTGTCTCATATCACTGTAATGCTGTATCGCATTATACCGACTAAAACTAAGAGATTGTGAATTAACGAAAGTTTTCTATTTTAACATTAATACGTTTTAGAAAAATATAAATACAATTACTTTCCCTCTAATGCGTAGTATCTGATTTGAACTTCAATTTCATTCTATTGAAATCTAAATATATATTTTTAAATAACCCATAGACATATTTACTATACTCATATTTACTGCAATTAAAAAATTGGTAACAATCTATTGTTCTATGTATTTATCTATCTCTGTTCAATAAATATTGTTTGTAAATTATTATATAACTAGCTGACCTGGCAAACTTCGTACCGCCCCAGAATCAATAAATAAAAAAGCTCAACGATAATTGCAGAATGTCTCAACTTAAGTAAAAAATGTGGTCAAAACTTAACAGGAACAAAAAGAAATCGTAATCAATAAAAAAACCAAAATTCAAAACCAAAGACATGAAAAAAAAACTTCACTTTTGAATTTAATTTATTCCGGAACGACTTTTAAATTTAATTGATTTCTGAACGACGGGACGAACATCAAATATGTAAAAGGTAGGAATAGTTTCTAAGGGAAAACGAAATTGTTGCTTTTAATATATTCCTAATATTTGTATCATATTTACTCACCTTTTAAACCTTTCTCTGGACGTCCAAAAATAATTGCTGTTCGTTAGCGAGACTAACGAACAGCAATTGATTGATATATATATATATATATATATATATATATATATATATATATATATATATATATATATATATATATATATATATATATGTGTATATATATATATATATATATAGAGTTAAACATGGTATAGAATTCAGTACATATCGTATATATAAATCGATATACAACTCATATAGTGTTTAACATATATAGTGGGTAAAATGATTAATGAAAATAGGGAATGGTGAAAGTTTATACTGTAAACTTTCACCATCGATTTTGCAGTTCAAAGTTTGAAAGTAAGTCTTTAAATCTTAAAATAAAATGGTATAACAATATTGATAAACAATGGTAATATCAGACTTCTTTTTACTTTGGTTTTGTTTCTTCAAGTTGATTCTTTAAAAAAAATGTAAATATTATATGCTACATGAAAATACAATAATCTGAAATTTCTTAAATCGTAATACAAAGAGTTGAGATTACAGATTATATGTAGTATTGATTGATTACTGGCTGCTATATTAAAGAAAAAATTACATTTTTTCTTTAATATAGCAGCCACTAATGTGTAAAGCGTGTTAAGTGCACAGAGATATTGTATTTTGATATGCGCTTTTTGTATGTGCGGTTAATATTTCGTGTAAATTATATTTTATGTAATGAAAGGGAATAGACAGTCTTCATTAACATTGACAAACAGAAGCTTTTTTATACGGCATAGTATAATACGTACGCGGATACGCTCAGGTGGGGCGCGAGTGGCGAGGGCGCTCAACGGCATGTTTGCCTACAAGTGAATTCCATTAGATTCCAACTTGTGTACCTACCCCTACAGCTTCAATCTCCGCGCGCTTCATTCATATCCCATTAGCTGATCGTTTCACAAGTACCATTCGTATTTATAACTAGACTATCAAGTAACTGCCACTAAAAATATTATAATTATTTTATAAATATATTGATCATCTTATCTTCATTTCACTATTTCTGATATTTCCTCGTAATTAAGTACTCTTCAAATCTATACATAATATGACGATTGGAAGTAAGATGAAGTTGAACTACGGAATGAATATTTGTAAACGCAAATTAATTGAAAATAGAGTGAATGGGGTATGAGGGGACCCGACGAAATCTTGGCTACACAATTGTCAACCTCGTCTACACTTCGTTCTACCAAATAATGGACAAACAGCTGATTATATTTACGGACTTTGGTATAACATTACAGTTGCTAAATTTAACAATAAAATAATAAGTAAATTAAAAAATACGTTGCGGTACGAATTTTTTGAAATAGCTTAATAATAAATTTTAACCTTATGTTATAATAGTAGTCTTTAAACAGTATTTATCTGTATTTTAAGTCATTACATATAATTTATTGTATGTAAGAACGTCATATAAAGTTGTTTTGATTTATCTGTATTTTATATATTGATATATTAATAAAAATAACTATTCACAAATCAAGAAGGCATGACGTGTCACAGGCAAAATACCTGGCTCAGTGGTTGTAAACCCTGCGTGGAAAATTTTGGCATATTTCTCTATTTTTAGAGGCCCTTCATTTTACAGTGTACTGCTATAGTCTATTGAAGAATTTAAAAATGTTTTTAAAAAAAACTCAAATCTATGAACTACATAACCATAGATATTATTTACACAAACTAGATTAATATTAATGATTTATATATAAATAACTATTTACCTATAAATCACTAATAATATATTTCTTACATATGAAATAATTAAATATGATCGATGTTTGATTACCGAATAGCTTTACACAATGTCATCTCTACACGAAATCTTATTTAATATCACAAAAATGTACTTCACCATTCACAAGTGTGGTAAATTATGCAGCATGCCAGTGAAACAATAATTAAATTTTCCCTCGACTCTTGACTACGGAGTGTGTCGTTTCATCAACCTCCGCACCAACTCGCGAGAATGGCGTACCGCCTCAAATATTTAATTCCTACAAGCCATTGTGCCATTATGCACCGGAAATGAAATCTTGAAGCAACTCGTATTACATAAATAATTTCGCTAAACATCGTCTATTTGTGTATTTCTAACAGTCTGCGCTCTAGATATATTTTGATTTAATACCTTTAAAACGGCTCGTGATTGACCTTTTACTCAGTTGAAATATATGTACATACTTTTTTTTTCCTGTTGATGTGTTTAGAGTTATTTAATAGTAAAATAACCCTCAGTATTTTTTCCCTCCATATTATTCTCAATTTATGTTAAACATTTTTTATTTATTGTTTTTTTTTAGAGATTCATGTCCTTTTATTGTCAACTAACTATTAACTAAAGACTATTTTTATCGATACTACTCTAAGGAAAATCCATGAAAAATTTTAGAATTTGCTCACATTAAATGCTCTGTAAGTTAGGATCGATCAAAAAATACTTTAAAATATTTTTATTTTTTGTGCTTCAGTTGGGGTTTTAATAGATATCTTGGACTTCTAGTCACCTGTAACGTCTGTCGAAAATAATCAGCATTGTAATGTAATATTATATTAGTACCCTTTAAAACTTAGTTTCGACAAAATTACTAAATAGCTTCTTATCCTTTAATTTTAATAGTAGACATATAGTTGAACACTGAACCATATTTTCTTTTAGGCAAACTTTTCTGAAATTTAAATTTGTTTAATAACACGAATACGCTACGGCAGATACTTATCAGGGTACAGGGTCGGTGTCAAGTTGCGGATGGCAATGATTGTCCCGGTTTCTTCGCCACCGCCTTATTTCCATCTTATTACCGGCAGTGAAGCGATATTAAAGCGGGCGCTACGCCGCCACCCGTGCCTCCGCCCCTGTCTTTGCGTCCGTGAATTAGGTTAATGGCTTGCCAGGTGATTTCCTTCTAAACCGTATTTTGGGTATAACACCACTACCTCAACACGCCAGTGTCATTGAAACAACCCTTAACGTTAAACTTTCCCAAAACCCACGTACGTGTGCTACTAAATGTACTGTACATTCGACGATAATCAGATTTGCAGTATCGACGTTGAATAAATTAAAGTTGATATATTGTTCTTCGTAAAAAACATTTTGTTTTTCATACTTATTTTATGAGATCCTGGGGACTTTTGATTTATGATACCAAGTCGCGCCAGTGACGGTTGCCACCTCCTCTGGCGTTTTTGCGACCCTCCCGCTCACACACGCGTTGTAACAGCACATCGGATGTAGCCAATTATTTCGCATTAATTTTGCAATTTTCTTTCAATAGAAAGGCAAAGCAGCAATCGCTCTGTCTCTCTGGCTTACGATCTGTACGTCGTGAATTCGTATTTTTTATTGGTGGGAACCATTTCCGAAAAATTCTGAATGAATAGTAAGAATTCTATTATATTAAAAACATAATTTAAAAAAAAGAAGACTAGCAAGTCTTCTTTTTAAATAGAAAAAAGGTTATCCTCCATACAGTTATATAATAATAGATAATATGTTGTAAAATAAGAACTCCTCTTTTTAAAATTTCAAGAGTAGTTAAAATAAGATTTGTATACCCGTGAGTAGTAAGTCTTTGATATACCCGTTTATTCTGTTATTAATTTTCATATATATGCTGATAGCAAATATTTTCACAAAAAGGGAAAACCTTTTACAGCATAGTGATGCGATGGATCCTAACTGTATTAAATTCTCTATAAATAATGTGTTTCAACTTCTAATCTATACGAGTATTTGTTTGTTTTCTGAAAAAGTCTTAAAGAGAAATTGAACCGAACATAATTTTTCCAACTTCGTTTCCACGAAAATAAATATACTTGAAGATATTTAACCTTACAATTGGTCATTATAACTACTGATTCTGTATGGTCACAAAACAATATTGAATAAATAAATAAAACAATATCGAATCCGAATCACAGGATCGATACCGCGATTTTTCACTGTAATTTACTTTAAGCTCACACATAATTTTGTCATAATTTGATAAATCAATAACATTGATGATAAATAAGTATCGGTGTGCAACAAGGAACACGAAACATTAAACCGAGTTGATAAAATCTACATCCTATTACTCTTAACATTTTGTAACATATCACGAGTCCATATACATATGTATGTATATATATTTATTTACTTAACTGTAGAGCTGATAATAGAATTTAAATTAAGATTTAAGGATAAGCAACTGTTATTTGTTAGTACAAAATAATTTATCCTATTATGTAAATTATATGTGGAGGACTTAATGTTTAGCGACTAACATAAATCAATTTCCAAATAGAATGCAATAAACGCAAGATTATCGTAATTGATTTCTGTTTATTTAACTCCAATTCTTTGATCTATGGATATCCAGTCAAGTTTGTATGTGTTTCTGATGATATTTTATCCACAATTGTAATATTGTTATCTTTTATTTTATTATTATTAAAAGTTACACATGTATTACATACATTTGAAGTGTAATAAGCAGTTTTTGAAAAATAATTTATAAGTAGAAAAAGTAATTGATATTATAAAATACGTCAAATTATCTTGTGTATTAATTTAAAGTAAAGTTATGGTAAATGAAACGGACGCATTGTCTGGAGGAGTTCTCTATCAGTCAACCTTTTCTATTGGTAGTAATATACATAAATAAAAAAAATATGTATATTATGAAATAAAATTTGTGAAGTAAACCAAAATACTCAGCCGATAATAGGAAAATACGCGAGAAGAAAGCGAAGCAGATGTCAACTACAGCTGGTTGAAGGGGACCAAATGATTAATAATTACAATTTGACCCGAAGTCAACCAGCTAAAGCGAACAACGCCAACACTTTCATTTGTGATGTCATCTTCTGATTCTTCAACAGCCGATTCTTTTGCTATTTCTTCTATCTCAGTTTGTAAATTTTCTTCGATTTTCCTTACATTGGCATTAATATTGGCAATTTTCGAAATGCAAAGTAGAACTTATAAAAATCATCACGATTTTTATAAGCTCTACTTTGTGTGTACAGATGGGTGTTATATTTAGCAACGAGTAAATTTGAGCATGTATATAGTGGAGCAGATGAATCCAGGAATAGCCGACGGCAAGAGGCGCGCGGAGGGCGCACGAGGGCGCGCGGGTCGGCTCCACATATAGGGCTGGTCGCGCGGGCCTGCAAGCAGACGCAGTGTAAGCTTACCGGCGTGAGGCGCGGCGCTCGAGCCGGCGCCGGCATTGACGCGCCGCATGTAACTGTACACGCCGTCTGACTATTTTAGGCTCATCCGTTGCACTAATTCGGGCAGGGTTAACGCGGCGGCTTCACCGGGCTTTCGATCGTTGCACACTTCCGTCTTCATACTTCACGTAGACACTCAGAAATGTTTCGTGTAGCCCAACTCTCTTTGAAACTGTTCGCGAAGCACACGCACAGTCGCGGTCCGACGGCTCGTGGACATTTGTATCGATCTTATCAATTGAGATAATGCAGAAGTCCTAACCTCATAACCTCGACGTCATCGACCTGACGTGAGCCCCAGACGAGAGGTTCGTTGACATCTACTCGTTGACCTTGCATCTGGTATTTGACCCAAAAATAAACTACTAAATAAAAATTTAAAAAACAAGCATAAAAGAAAATCGTACACCGAATTCGCGATCGTATAAAAGAGGTGACCGACCTCAGGTGTGAAACGCGACGACACCTCAGGTCGCTACTTTACGTCCGCGAATGCATTCCGACCAGCTATGACACGACATAGCGAACCTACTAACCCCGCGCCGGGAGGGGTCCTGCGCCCCGCGACCCTCTGAATCCGTCGACCTCCCCCCTTCCCTTCCGGCCCATCTAAAAGCTTCGAAAATACCCGACGTCTACACGCACGAGTCAAATTAAAGTAATAGACGATACCCTGGCTACGTTGATAGTCGAAATTCACAAAATATGAATTTCGTTACAGGGTCATAATTAACGATCGTACCCAGAGCTAAAGGCTGAAGATAAGCGTGCAAGAGCGCGCGGGGTGGGCGGGCGGCACTGCGGGCGGCTAGGGCGGGCGGACCTCGCGTCTCGACTGAGAGGCGCGCAGCATCGCGCCGCCGCACCGCGCCGCCCCCTCACCGCTCTCCGCTCTTCACCCCCGCCCCCGCCCCCGCCCGGTCAGCTAGCACCCCCGCCCCGCGCCTCACTGTCTGCGGCGCCTGCAACCTAGCCGGCTGTGCTACACACCGACCATTACCCTATACACACGTGAAAAAAGTTAACTCACCTCACAAGGTGACGCGAACCAGCAATTTATGAATGATTAATATATTCTACCAAAACATTGTTTGTAGCATGTCGCCGCCTTTCTTGAGACACATAATTGGAAGAAGAAGATAATTAAGCAAATTACGTCGACAGGTAATTTTTATATGTCCATAAAAGAAAGATAATGCTAAGAGCATTATTATCTTACTTTAAACTTATTTACATAAAAGTTGTTGGCTAGTTGTTGTCAACTTTACTTTTGACTAGTATAGTGCGAAAATTTGTCCATGTCTTTTATTTTAAAGAAGTTTTTTATTATGAGATAATATTTAATTTTTTAATATTACTTAATTTAATACTCCAATTATATTTTTTATTAAAAGATATAATAGGAATATTACTTACATATACATAAGCCGCTGAATTTTAAATTGAACTGACTCACCTTATTTTGGTCAACTATACAAAAAGAAACATATTTGTGACATGTTTGTATCCTAAATCTTATATTTTTATTGATGGTATGCAGATTCAGAATGTTTTTAAATTCTTCGTGCAATATTATTGATTATATATAAAGCCGTACCGTATCACTCCTTGTCTTCCGTTGCGACAGTATCATATCCCTATCATCCTGCCTAAACCCATCTTTCCTTTCCCCTGTCCCTCGTGGAATTTACTATGACGAATTTTAATAAACCTAATTTGTTAAAAAATGACGTCAACGTGTTTCACCACTCGTCACGTCTTGATTCCCACGAGGGCGAGAAGCGACCAACAGAGAGCCGTTTCGCTACAATGAATGTGAGAGGATGGATGGATGAAAGTGTGCCGGGATCGTAGGGGATGGAGATCTGTGGTCTCTGCCTATCCCTACAGGAAACAGGCGTGACGATATGTATCTATTATATATAATATATAAAGCTCAATGACCATGAATTCTTAATATGTGTTATAAAATAATTTTCTTCCATATAAATTAAATCTAGGCCCATAATTTATCATGAATATCACTGTCAAATATTAAACTGGAAAAATTTGGAAAGATTTGAAAAAATTGAAAGAACAATATTATACGTTGTATTTAAATATTAATGAACTTATTTGTAAGCATTATATGACAAAAAGCCTTCCGAATTTGATCCATATCCACTTAAAGGCCACCGGAAAAGTTACTGACAAGAGTTGAAAGCACTACATTTTACGGTATTTATATAAGGTATTTATCAATCTAGTCTTACGTGAAAATTACCTGCAGTGTTATTAATTGTATTATCACTTATCACGTAAATTTAAACTGTGTCCGGGGGCCACCCACTTATCCGCGCTTGCTACACATATAAACACCATCAGCCCTGATATTTTATCACAGTTCCCGTGATTATTTCAACGCGAACGCAATTAGAGAGGAGTGGCGAGCCTCCTCCTGTTTGTTTTAATTACGTCGAAATAACGCGCCGCAATGCTCACGACCGCGCCGCGCTCCCCTGCCCAATCCGCTTTTATTGCATATTACAAACCCTGTTTGCGTTTAAAAGAAAACAAAGCAATCCTTTATTGGTATCAAAAGTCGCATCGATCTCTGATATCGTTCAAGAGCTAACCCTCGACGCCGAACCTATCATAAATAAACTCGGTATCAAAAGCGTACTTGAACCATTTTAAATTTCTCTTAAATAATTGTAATGGCCTTGTTATGCGTTACTACTTTCTAATAGTGTTTATATAAATTCATCATTAACATCAACATGAAGTGCTGCACATAGGCACCCTGTCAAATAGGTAGAATTTTCCTCTAGTTACCATGCTGGGGAAGCATATTGAGTATGGATGTCTATAAATAGCCTAATATACTGAAAAAAGCATAATTCGAAGATTATTATCTCATACATCTTTATCGTGACCTTTGTTTTTTCCAAATCAACGTATTTAATATAGCTTAAGAAAAATTTCATCCCCATCATCCCCACCATCTCGATGAGTGGCGATCTATTACGGTGCGTTCTCTCGTAACTTCTTTCCACGCACCACCAGTTTGTGGAACCAGCTACCCTCGGCGGTCTTTCCGAACCGTTACGACATTGGAACCTTCAAAAAACAAGCCTATATATACCTAAAAGGCTGGCAACGCTTCCGCGACTCCTGCGGTGTCGCGGTTGTCCATGGGCGGCGTTGATTGCTTTCCATCAGGCGACACGTTTGCTCGTTTGCCCTCCTATCCCATAAAAAAAAGCTTTCATTAATTCGACCTAAAAAAATGAAGTAAGATCTTCGGTCGAATAACCCAGATATTAAAATTTCTTAATTATCTTATTAACAACTAGATCTTCTTATACTACAGCGGTGGTGATTACTTACCATGTTTGACACGATTACTCATTTACCCCTACCTCATCTATATGAAGAAATAATTTTAGTCATCCAAACTGGAGAAATTGGTATTCATTTATTTTAAATAAAGTCATTATATTGGGCTCAGAATTATAAACAAAAAAGTAGTAATCCATGTAAGGTGTTTTTAGTTGATAACCCATATAAAGTTCCTATTATAAACAGTTTAATCATTTTTATTTTATGGGATAGAGAGGCAAACGAGCAAAAAATATGTCGCGTGATGAATAGCAATCAACACCACCCATAGATATCCGCAACACTATAGGCATTACAAATCCGTTGCTAGCCTTTGAAATATTAAGTAGGCTTATTTTTAAAGTTTGCAATGTCGTGATGGTTCTAAATGGTATCGGTTCACAAATACTGCCTAAGGTACCTGGTTCCATAGAGAAGAATGATAATTTCACTTCAATTTAAGACGATTTTGCACAGATTTTGTTAGTTTGCACGTGCAATCGGTCGTTATAAGTAAGCAAACCTTATTGTATCTTCGGTACTGGCTATGTATGGACATAGCCAGTACCGAAAGTACAATAAAAAAATCAAAATATTCGTGCCCTCTAGAAAAATCAATAAGTAGATGCCAACAATGAATTTTCGTCAACATACGTATGTATGATTTATATTTGTACATAGGTATGTCTGAGAGAGTACCCAAACGCCTACTCGACGGCAAACCAGATGGTCGTAGAAGCCGCAGAAGGCCTAAGCTCAGATGGTTAGATGGAGTCGAGAACGACTTAAAGACAATCGGTGTGATAGGCTGGAGAGAAAAAGCCGAGCTAAGATTCGATTGGAAAAATTTACTGAACCAGGGTAAGGCCCACTCGCGGCTGTAATGCCTTGATAATGATGATAGATATGCCTCTTCTAAGATGGGTCATGTGAATCTGACTTATTGGTCACCGTAATGCCGAAAATCTTTAACCAATTAATGTGCTACCATTTAGTGTCTTATCACGATTTATACCTTGTATTTGTTTAAGTATGTTTATATCGTTTCTGAGCAAACACAGTGTTCGACACCCCAAAGACTAGATGGATCGAGGACCGGCGCAGGGTGACTTGCTTAAAATCATAATAAGTGATTACTACAACTAAACTAAACACATTAAAATTAGGTAAGAAATAAGTTGTGTTGTCTTCGTCAAGCACTACAGTAGTGTGGACAATCAAATGCTAAATACTTATATATATACACATGTACACAAAAGAGTTTAATCTGTAGTAAGTATCAAATTTGCGAGGTGTGAGTATGGTAATGTGCCAGTGCCACTGCAAGTGTATCGATCCGGCTCGCTGCGTGTAACATGTGGCTAAGCCACCGGGTAGTTCAACCGCCCAGTGCACCCTGCACTTCATGTTGCCCGCTGGCCCAATACAATACGTTCTCACATTTATTATTTCTTAATTTTTATATGCTCAATCTAGTTCGTCTGTTCTGCTTTTATTTTGAAGTCGCCTTCTGGTTGAATTTTATTATCCATCGCAAATATTCAAGTTCGCTTTACCACAGCTCCTCTAATGAACAATATAATGAATCAGTGAATTTTTCATTATTCACTACTAATCTTGTTAATCACTAGTGTACCAGTTGGTATATTATTGTTCAGTAGCTTATTTTAAAGACATATTTGAAGCAACTGAAAATTGTCTGCTATTTGCTCCGTTGTTCGCCTCGTACCAAGTTTACGGGCAAAAACGAAGTATTGCATAATGGGCAACAAGCGTCTACCTGAGTAAAAAGGAACAGTCTGTGTTGTTGAGAAAACTCCCATTATTTTCATCCTTGCTCTAGATGAGGCAACACACTTACAGTGCCCTCGGTGGTTTCGCAGATGTTCGTAGGTGTAAATGATTACTGCTGCGAGTATTATGTGTCAATTTAAATTATCGCAAACACTTTTTTTGATTTTTTTAGTTACATCTTAAATTGAAAGTTAATCGTATTAAAAATTAATGTTATAAAAACAGTTTATCCTTAAAAACCATAAATTAAAACAATTGTTTCTTGGTGAAATTAATAGATTTTTAAATTTTTAAGTAAGTTGACCTTTTTTTATAGCAGCGCACGCAAACAAGCATGCGGGTCACCCGAATTTAAATGATTATCGCCGCCCATAGATATCCGCAATGCCGTAGTCGTCGCATATGCGCTGCCGGCCTTTAATAAACACATACGCTCTTAAGTGAGTTAAGATTAAAGCATCTTAAAGATGTGAATATGTTTGATTTACAAGATGAGGAACGTTTAACGGACTAATTATCAAACGGCTAACGAAGTTTGTATTCAACGGGCGGGCGCGGCGAGGTACGCGGGGTTCTGTCGCTACGTGCTACGACTAGCAACGCTCCCCACCTGATAACTCCCTCGCCCTCTACAGAAAAATTGCAGAGGAAAAAGTTTCATCGCGGGGGAACGTGAATGAAATGAAGAATTGTGTCGGTCGCTTTCGGGATTATTCCCAACATAAAATTCTTTGAGAACCTTTTCTTTCTATTTCAATTCATCAAGGCTTCTCTTTATGCGCCATTTTTTTACAAAAACTATCGAGTTTATTGATATTTACATGCATTTATGCATATTTAATATTTATTAACAGAATAACAATACTTCAAATAATGGATATATATATATTCATAGTTACTTATATTCATGGTTACCTCGATGGCCTAAATACCAAATGCATCTTTCGTTTAACCCCCTTAGGGGATAATTTTGACAAACAACATAACTGTCATTTATTTAAAAACACAAGCTAAACTGATGATGATTGATACTTTTATAAACTAAATGGATGAATTTTCGCAATTCTTTTCGCAGTGCTTATATACGTTATTTTAGAAATTCGTGTTCTAGTCCTACTTCCATACTACGGGTTTAATCTATGCGGTCTCTGTCAGTGTCAATAATTTTATTACAAGTTGTAATAAAGTTCTTGACACTGATAGACTTCCTATTTCATTTCCTTAGACAATTAATTTTCAATATTTTTAGTGCTTACCTAAAGTATAATATATAACGAACTCATTTCCAAATAAAATTGTACAACTTTTTTAAATGTTTAATTTACTGGAATCGTATTGTCTGTAAGTTATACAATTTTACTAATCTTGTTTCGTGCGTACGATTAAAAACTAAACGGATAAACATTCTAACTCAGGGTAATTATTTGCATGGCCATAGGCGATACTAACATTTATCCTAACGCAGAAATCGTTCCCGCGGCCTTAAGTTCAGAAAGCGAACCTTTCATCACAATATTAATAAAATATATTATAGAGTGCACATTTTCAGTAAATTAAATTTCTTTACACGTTTGTTTATTGCCATAGTGCTACTGAGCTCCATTGACTTAACGTAATAATTTATGGTTAGTTAAGCAATATCGTCCGAACACGAAAGCCTATATGTCTTCATAATCAACGGTAAATTTATTACGATGGAATTATAGTCTTGATATATATTCATCTATCACTTACATCGATCGATACAAAGACAACAATAAAGACAGATATAAGGTGAGGGGAGACTGTGAGAGCTTTATAACATGTAATTTTAAGAAACTTTCAACACTCAATTGTGTTAAAAGAAAATAAAACATTAATAAAACAAAATTGTTAATATAATTAAATTATAAATAAAAATAAAACATTACTTAACAATTTTGGGAATTATGTGTTAAATTCCTTCCTACCCCATAAAAAGATTTTATGGGATAGGAAGGCAAACGAGCAGGCGTGTCACTTGATGGAAAGCAATAAACGCCGCCCATAAACATCCGCGGTGCCATAGGCAGTGCAGAAGCGGTGCTGCCGGCCTTTAAGGAAAGGTCATTATGGGAGGGAGCAGCGTTGGGCATCTAGAAATCAGCCGTTCACTGGATGAAGCGCAGTAACTAAGCTACCACTCAGACGCCGGTTTACTACGGGAGTGTGGTACTTCGCTGGGCGAGCCAGCCCATTCATGTTACAGACAAATAATATGCCATTCTTGACAAAGTATTCGTCTGCAGCGTAGCTCTACCACTCTGAGAACTATTTACTCTATTTTTAAATAAGATTCTTTTACCTCTAACCATAATATTTTACGAATGGAGCTCTGTGGTCTCTGCCAACCCCTGCGGAAGATAGGCGTGAAATTATAAAAAAATGTATCGTAAAGCCTGGCTTATAGCAAGAATATGCTATTTTTATCCATATAAATACTTTCTACCATAAATAATATCTTCTTCTTATCTTTAAGGACATACCGTTTGTTCCACAAGTTCAATGTAACTAAGAGATACGGAAAGGAAGGAACATATTTTCCATAGAACATCGCTTTACAAAACGTTAGTCTCCCTGGTATATAAGATTCGAAATGATGAAATCGGCCAGAAAAATTAAGTTACCAACGTTCTTCCACTCGAAGTTAGCAAACTAAAGTGGCAATGCACTGATCACGTCTGTTGGAAAACTGGCAAGTTTTCAAGGAGTGCAGAGCTGACACGTGCTGAACTGGCGAACTGACACGTTTGAGAGTGATATGTGAAGGCGAACATCGGGCTAGGTGGTGCGCCTTATAGAAAAACTATGTCCAGCAGTGTCGAATACCGAGTGCCGTAGTTTTATGCAGTTGTGTAGTTACATGCATGTGCAACTGCATGTGGTATTAACCGGTGATCTTTGAATAAAATATTTGCTGGTTTTAAAATTTATAAAAAGGAATAGAACAGGATTTAGGTCTGAAGCGATAGGTTTTATGTTGGATTTGACATAAATATGTATATTTATAATTTTAAATACGGCTTTACCACGTGCTCTATGGTAGGGAACCAATCTTTAAGATATCTGCAAGCTGGAAAGTCTTAATTTTTCTAGACCGGTATTTTAAGCTTCACTACATTAAATGAGGATCACTCCATACATTCATTAAATCAGGAAACAGCCTACACCCAACAATGAAATACGCATAAACTATTAGTTATTTTAGTTCCGCACAGTATACAATTTTTTACATAAAAAGCACATTTCTTATACGTATAATAAATGTCTTACTTTATAAATTAATGTTTTATTTAACATACAAATAAAAAAGTATTTAAGGTGGAAGACCATTGCCTACGCTATGGAACTATGTTGCCAAGAATTGGGATCATCTGGATTGTAGTGCCATTGGAAGAAGATTAGAGAAATCATTGATGTGTAGGAAAATATGCACAATTATAGGTATATATTGGCAATCTATGCAAGTAAGTGGAGTTTAAATACTGGCATTAAGTACAACACGCATAAATGGCCATCAAATAGTTATTACGACATAATGCGTATTAAGCCTCTGTTGGTTGTAAATGTTAATGACGTTACGAACGTAGTAGTGTACAGGAGTAGCCACCTGCCGTAACTCATCGTTTAACTTGTGCATACCTAAAGTCCGCTGGATTTGTCATGTTCGTGTTTTTATTTCACGCATTGACGATTGAACAATTGGACATCACGATTCAATTCTATTTTTCTGTGAATATTTTACAAATCATGTACATACTTATAGGACTGAATGGATTAAATTTGTCAACGCATATAACGAATACAATATACAAAGACATACATATAGTGTTTGAACCTGTTAAACGGTTCATAGGGTGTCCGATGGCAGAATTAGTTTTTCAATCATAAGTAATAAAAAAAAACTACAAAGGTTATAAATAAAATTTAATGACTTTTACGAAGAAAAGCAGTGCGGGTTTTATTTTTTTTAAATAATAATGATATTTTGTGCCAGTGTTCAGATGTTCGTCGGGTTTGTTTCATAGACTTTACTTTCAAGGTTCCCCCACAGAAAAATGTCCATAGGGGTGAGATCTAGCGACTTGGACGGTCAGGGGATATCGCCCAAACGACTTATTAATTTGTTAGGAAAGAAATCACGACGAAGTTTCATGGTCTCTCTAGCAGTGTGAGGCATGGCGCTATCTTGTTGAAACCATGTTCGTGAAGTGAAGGCAGACCGTTCCCCTAATATTGGCAGAAAAACTTCTTTCACTGTTTTGACTACATACTAATAAAAGACTATTTCATTTTGCAGTCGTTAACAAAAATTCAAGGTTTCCTATTAGGTGTACAAATAAGTTTCCGCGGTTTGTCAAAAGATGGCCCCACCAGAAGGTTATGGAGAAATTGTCAGATGTAAAACGTAATATCCCAAGTTTAGTCATCTGGCAACACCATAACCTTAAAGTACTAGTGATTCCGTATCAGCATCACGTAATTTTTTTCGTGCAAAAATGTCAAGTTTTATTCCGAATAAGCATCATTTGCGGGAACTTTTGATTTACTTCTTTAATGTGAAAAAATCTGCAGCTGAGGCGCATCGATTGCTTCTAGAAGCATATGGTGAAGCTGCTTTAAGTGAGAGAAGTTGTCAGGAATGGTTTCAAAAGTTTAAGAACGGTGAGTTTGACGTTAAAGACAAAGAACGCAGTGGAAGGCCGAAAGTGTACGAAGACATGGAATTAGAAGTACTATTGGAGGAAGATTCGTCCCAAACGCAAAAAGAACTTGCACTTACTCTACAAGTGATTCAACAAGCAATTTCACATCGTTTAAAATCGTTAGGAATGATTCAAAAACAAGGAAATTGGGTTCCATATGAACTAAAGCCGAGAGACGTTGAACGCCGATTATGCATGAGTGAAATGCTGCTTGCCAGGAATAAAAAAAAGAGTTTTTTGCATCGTATAGTCACTGGTGACGAAAAATGGATTCACTACGATAATCCAAAGAAGAGAAAGTCATGGGTTAAGCCCGGCGAACCATCAACATCGACAGCTAAGCCGAATATTCATGGAAAAAACTCATGCTGTGTATTTGGTGGGATCAGCTTGGTGTCGTGTATTATGAATTGCTGAAACCAAGCGAAACCATTACTGGAGCTCTCTACCGAACACAATTGATGAGATTGAGTCGGGCACTTAAGGAAAAACGCGCCCATTACTACTCCAGACACGACAAAATTATTCTTTTACACGATAATGCTCGTCCACATGTTGCGGCGCCGGTAAAAACATACTTGGAAACACTCAACTGGGAAGTTTTACCCCACCCGCCGTATTCACCAGACTTAGCCCCTTCTGATTATCACCTGTTCCGGTCGATGGCACATGGTCTGTCTGAGCAGCGCTTCACATCATATGAAGACACCAAAAATTGGGTAGATTTGTGGATAGCGTCAAAAGATGAAGAGTTTTTTCGACGGGGTATCCGAATGTTGCCAGAAAGATGGGGAAAAGTAGTGGCAAATGATGGAAAATACTTTGAATAAAACGTAATGTACTTTTCCTTTACAATAAATTCCTAATTTTTTATAAAAAACTGCGGAAACTTATTTGTACACCTAATAAAATATTTTTTTAATCTTGCGCTTTTTTATACATACAAGAAGCTTATTTTACCTGGGCATAAGTTGCGGCTAATTGTTTTAAAAGATAATTTGGTATCGGTTTATTATCTTTTAGCCGGCTCAGCGCAGTCCGGGACAGGCGGCACGTTACTGATGGCTGCGAGGCCTGTCGTTGTCGCCCCGGGCCCCCAGTCACATGCTGCTAATTACTCATTTAAGATTCGCTTATCGAAAACATTGTTTAGTAAGGAATATATTATCTATTATACAATTTATATAATTACATAACAAAATATATAATAACATCAAAAATATATTTTATCGCAATGTCTACTTCTCACTGTTTCTCACTAGGTAGATGTTTGTTTCTTGGGCACGACTCAAGATTGAAATAGGCTAAAATGTGTACATTCGATTCGTGTTTGAATTGCTTAAGTATGCTCTTATTTACCAGTTCAGGACAAAGCTTAAAAGCCTCCTATACGTTATCGCCGTAACTTTCATATGCTATCATAATTTTAACATCTTTTATAATCCAACTTTTGGCTATATGCGCTAACGCTTCTTTCTTTTTTCTTTTCTCATTCTAAGTCCTTACGATTCTATACATATTCTCTTCTTAAAATTCCTTCACATTACCTACCTTAAACGCCATATAAAATTTAATTATTATAAAAAACTTATAAAATTTTAATTAATTTAACTTTACAAACGCCTAATATTACGAAACTGGGGCATCAGTATAATTTTAAGTAAAACTTTCCACACACAATTAAAATATAAGCTACATATGATACGTGAAAAAGATCCTCATTCTTAATTCAGTGACTCTGGTAGGATAACTTTTTTTATAATACATATAAAAAGTACAAGAATATTTTCAGACTACCCTAAGAATGTAATTAAGTATATAATATTTACATAATAAAATAGATGGTATTGAGTTGTAATGATTTATACAGGCATCTAACTATAGATTTTAGTATGATGAACTTTTAGTACATACCTTGTAAAAAATAATAAAGTTGTAAAAAATATACATACATGTATAGTAAATTTACAAATTATGTCCGATCGAAGTTAATGTATACAAACCATAAGGTTTTCTTTATTTAAGTATCTAAACATTCATTTATCAAACAACGTTGATTTTTTTTTATGACTCTTGTAAATTATTTAATTTGTCTGAAGTAATGTCCACCGAAATTACATTAAGACCATACCAAGTCAATGTCATTTTAAAACTTATTTTTACTTATTAGTTTATCTTCAGGCGCGCTACGCCATCTGTTGGCAATGACAAACAATATTTGGCATTATAAGTGACGTGTTAGTTCCATGTTTGCATTTTGTGTTTATAGGTGTCGCAATCGTCGATTTAAAAAAAATATTTCATAAAAAATAGTAATTGTGATAGAAAAAATAAATGTACTGTAATATTTAAAAACAATAAAATATATTTATTTAGTTTCATATTATAAAAGGTTTGTTTATTATAAAAGATAATTTTACTTACTCATTATAATTTCATATTAATATTTTTCTTATCCATGTTACTCGTTCTCTAGTTCATTTATTACTAACCCCCCCCCCCCCACAATTATTATATTGTATTGCATTGTGCGTACGAAAAATTCTTATTAATTATTTTATCTCTTAATGCATAAATTTAATAATATTATAAATAATTCTGAATAATCTTTCAAACTAAAATCGACTTATTGCATTTTTCTTAGCTCTATAATTATTTGCGCACCACTACTACTAATTTCATAAGGTAAATTAAAGCTGCATAGAATAATGCAAAGAATATTTTTTTATTTATCCATAATAGCAAATAATTTTGTTATTATATCCCATAAACACTCGCAGGGCCATAGGCACTACAGAAGCGTTGCCGGCCTTTAAGGAAAGTGTAGGCGTGTTTTTTTTGAAGATTACAATGTCGTATTGGTTTGGAAACACCGCTGGTAGATTGTTTCACTGGGTAGTGCTGCGTGGAAAGAAGTTTCTTGAAAACCGCACCGTACTGGATCGCCACTCATCCAGATGTTTGGGATGACTTTTCCTTGTGTTCGAGTTGTACGGTAGTGGAATTAAGCGGCCGGGATTATTCGAAACAATTCGTCGGAGCACTGCCCATCAATGGAAGATGCTGAGAGATGAGATATCCCTCCGCAGTTCTAAAGAATCTACCCGTTCGGTAATATCTTGGTCATCGCCATATTCCGACGTTGTATGCGGTCAAGAGGAAGAAGCTGATGACCTAGAGGTGAGAACAGTATTCCATATGCGGCCTGACTTATGCCTTATAAAGTTGGAGGCGATTATTATTTGTCTACTATTCGGGTTAACTCAAGAACGACTTAACCTATTATATGACGTTTTTATATATAAAAAATGATTTAGTAAGAAATAATATTTCAAAACCTTCAAAATTATGACTTCGTACGAGATCATAAGAAACGGGTCTTTAACAAATACAAATCTAATATGAATTTATCAATAAATTCTATTAAATACTAATTTAATAAATTCATTACTATAATAAATAATAAGGGATAGGGTATTAGTATAGGTATATCCAAGACGTAACCGTTAAAACAAGGTAAAAAAACATCTTTATTTCACCATCACTTTCGTACTTAACATAATGAAAAATTGATTTTTATATTATAATATCACATAAGGTTAAACTAAAAAGAAAATCAAAGACGTTAATTACTTAGCATCGCACATCTTTAGATGAAATTGATCAATCCACTTGTATAGATCTACTGCATTGTGAGGTTAACGTTCTTTTAAACTACAAGAGAACCAACAAACATTTTAAAGAAACAATTTTTTTATATTTTCGATTTTTCTTGTAAAATTTAGTTCCATATGTATAGTTAAATTATTTCATACTATTCACACACATAAATTATAAATGATGAGTTATACTTTACAATACCAGATATTAAAGTGAAATTTCACTATTTTTAATACAGACAGTAGACGATCAGCACGTGCCCCCTAATTATTCGGTGAGCACCGGATTGCTCGATTGACGTTCGCTAGAAATTGCCCATCTTGGACACTAGGTAATTGGAGTAGCGTACTCTTCTCCGATGAGGCTCGAATTTGTCTGCATGGTGAGGACCGACATCAGCGAGTGTTACAAAAACCAGAGAAACGCTATGCTGACGTGCGTTTTAAACAAATCACCCCTTATGATGGAGGATCTATTATGTTTTGGGCGGGCGTAACTTCCAGCTACCGTACCGAGATTACTATTTTTTTGCTATTTTCAATGAATACTTAATTGAAAATAGCTCACTAAATGCGTAAAGGTACATAACAGAAATTCTTTGTCAATATGCACAACCTGCACTGACTGTAATGGGTGAAGATGCCATTTGCATGGATGATAATACTCGGACCCACCATTCTGGCGACGTAGATGCTTATATGCAAGAGGTCGGTATTCCTCGTTTGGAATGGCCAACGCGAAGCCCCGACCGTAACCCCATTGAGCACGCCTGGAACCTCCTAAAAAGCGAGTACTCCACAAAACATCAGGGAACTTAAACGTATGATCTCGGTTCAGTGGAAACACATTCCACAGGACACCATCAAACGCCTGGTGAAAACCATGCCAAGACGATTACATGCCGTAATTTCTTTAATGAACGTCATACTTGTTATTAATTTTTATTTTTTTAATTGCTTTTTTATTAAAGTACCATAAAATACTCTTAGGCTTAATTTCACTATACCCATAAAAATGTCAAAAAAGTCAAACAGATTACTGTTTGACTAAAGATTTTCATTGCTAAAGCACCGATTCTAGAATTTGTGTTAAAAAAATTCTAAAAATGAAAAAAGAAATTGCTAGTCATCTAAGCTAATGACATACTAAAAATATTATTATTATTATCCATAGTAAAGCCAATGACTGTAAGGTACCGTTTGTTTTTTGTTATAATAATAATTAACACTTTAAATTTAATCGAATATCCGTACATATAGGTCCCCTTATATTCGAAATCTCACAGAATGGGATACAAAAATGAATTGTTAAGAAATAATTTGGACTGCCGAAAAACATCGAGTTTGTTATGCACAAATTGAGATATCCTAAACATTAATAATGCGGTAAGAAAAAGCTTCTGTCTATAATTTTCTTACGGTATTATACATACACCTGGACAACGTCCTATGGGGCGCCCCAGGCATCGCTGGAGAGCCATGATCGAAGATGACTTGCGCTACCTTCAAGTCTGCAAGTATCAGGATGTGGTGCAGGACAGAACACGGTGGCATAAGATCTGTTCGGAGGCCAAGATCCATTTTGGGTCGCTGCGCCAACAATGTTAGTTTTTTTTTTATTATACATAACTTAATATTTATTTATTTTAATCAATAGTTTTTAAAATCCACCCACCCTTCTTGATATAATCATAATTAAAAAAGTATAATATATAAAAAAATATTATATGGCGTGTACTATGGCTCTTAATCGTCACCGCAATTTAAACGCTTATATTATTACATTATGACAAACTTCACAAAAAACTTAGAAAGAATCATTTAGAACTGGGATATCTCAACATTATTAAAATTTATATGGGTGAATAATATATTTATAATGTACGCGTATGGAAATGCCAACATGGTTGAGACGGCAGGAGACTCTCGTCGGGCCCTGGCACGATGCCAAAGATTCGTGTGATGCCTATTTTCGCAACGTGCATTCGAATACTAATCCTTAATATCTTTATTTGGGATTCTCACAACTCACAACACATTCTCACAACACGATCAAATTTTAATATTAGGATTTTTTAAACATAAAGCAAAAAGATCTTACTTTAAATATTGACCGTTACCATTAAATTCTTTGTTTTTTTTTTGTGTTTTACCCTATCGAAATTAATAAAACCATTCATCTATTCAATCTTACAAAAAATACTATGCAACCGAATTGTATGTAACTCTATTTAAATGGCTTTGACTAGCTTACATTATCCCCCTGACTAGTTTCGAATTCTTTTGTTAGGAATAGTCGTTGCAGAGATGCATGAATAAATTGTTTTTCAAAGCGATTTCGTAAGTTGAATGTTCTGAACCAACTGGTAGGTCAAGATCCCTTTCTCATAGAAAACGTCTTTGTGCGATAGTTAAATGCATACATTATTAAAGGGCGCGGATCGGGTCGGCACTGGGTTTATAGTGCGGAACGCGATCTGCTCTCTGCTCTATTGAATGCAGTTGACGAGTCTCGCGAGCCACAGGAGATATCTGAAAGCGCGGGAATGAATTGGAGAGCGGGGCCGTCGCCACCGCCACCGCCGCCTCCGCCGCCGCGCCTTCTTGCTTTTATGTGCGTAATGCTGATCAAAATGTACGCGCACTGTCATTGCCCCAGTACCGCGGCCGACCGTCGCCTTGCCGAAACAATGAGAGGAGCGTTGCTAATGCACGGCTGCCTTTAAATTACTTCTTATAGCATATAATATAGTATTTTTATATTCATTTTTATTTATGCAAATTATATTAATAATCACTTATTAAGTGGCATATAGACATGAATACTATGTAAAATTCTAATCAATTAAATTTAATTAAATCGATTTCATCAATTAAATCACTTGTTAAGTGGCATTAAAGGTTTTGTTATTTGTTAGAATAACGGTTGGATATTTTTTTTAGTAAAAATGATAATATTTTTCCAAAGTTTTTTTTTAATGAAGTTTTTTTAAAATTTTATGATCAAAATATTCATAATTCTTATTTTAAATATAAAATTTTGAAGATGAATAATGTGTAATATGATCAGAGGTGACTTCGAATTTCATCTTAGAAAAATATAAACGTAAACCGTATATATTAATCGTCTTCAGAAATATAAAAGCTTCCCTAAAATTTGAGGATTAACACAGGTCACATTGACTATTAATAAGTACCATTAATATATTGTTTCTTTAAAAACAAAAATATACAAAAGTTACAATTATTATATACATATTATAATACAAAAGTAAAAATTCAATATGCTCACTAATAAGTTTACTATGTTTTAGCGCGTTATCACTGAGGTAACCCTACCAAACTCATTGGAGCTCGATGTGCTACCAACGCTCCTGGATTAATAAAGAAGTGGCAATCACTTAAATGGTAATAGTCGGACTTTCGATCTAACATCGTGAGTTCGTATCTTCCAATGAACTGTTGATGTGAATATTTTCCTAACACAAGCGTCTTAAGCTTAATTAGGAATAATTAACAATTCTAGTAATATTAAAAACGTTACTAGTCTTGTTTTTTTTTCAAATGTGCATATTTATTAAATGTAAGGAATGAAGAAACAATGGCGGCCAGAACAAAGTACTGATTCCCAAAAGATCCCTGTGTAAGTAAGCTGTAATAAATAGGTCCCGCAACCCGCACCGACAGGCCGGCACGAGCTGGGCCCAGCGAGCCGCGACCGCTCCACATAATGGATGCAATGTTGCTACATATGCGGCGCAGGCACTGGCACAGGCGCGGCCTCACGCTTTTTGTTTCTTACCCTTTTTTGCCTCCGTCCGAACACTGTGGCAATGTCACGTTTCATACAACATTATTATTTAATACATTTATATTACGGAAATATTGCTTAAAACTAATAACGTATCATCCATTCATTAATATTTTACACTTAATTATTTTATTTTATTTATGTATCAAGTGCCTTCTCGTGCTATCTATAATAATAAAAATCTATAATCATTTTTCATAATAGTTTCATCATTAAACACATGATGATGATGATGATGAAATGACTACTATATAATTTATAGTTTTACGAAGCCACATCGCACATTGCACGTATTGATTATAATTAAATACAACGAAATATAATGTGGTTTCTGGAGAAGGATCTCGGGTCGAATTTACATTAGCCTCACATTTATTTATGCTTCCTTAGAACTGTTTTATACTCTCCGCCAGATGTTATTTTACGACAACTTGCCACCCAAAGAACAATTACTGTTTTATTATTTACTTCAGCCTTAGGTATTATAACTGATATTTAAATTACACATTTGAAAAACCAACCAAAACAATTATAACTTTCGCACAAACTAAGTTGTATTTTAAAATGAAACTCGATATTAGTAGATAATCTAGCCCAACTTGACTCATCATATTTGCAGAGCACTTATAAATTATTTTTCCCTTAATCACTTTTGAACAATTAAAAATCTATATCGAAATTAATTTCATAGTATATAATACGACACATTATCCCAAACACAAGTTACGTCTAGTAAACAAAAGCTTTAAGTCACATATATATGAGTAACGATGATACGATGTCCGGTTTTGAGGGCACGCCCGCGCAGCTCCATACTTCTTTACATTCCATATGAATAAATGCACTATGGGAAGTAAGGAAGCACGGAACTAGCGCAAGGCTCTGTTTTCTCTCTTCCCAACTGTTCTTGTCTGTTGTTCTTGATATCCTGACAGATCGTCTATTGTTTCACTGTACGTCACCTTCTATTACATATGTAGAATCTGTCTCTGTACGGAGAAGACAATAGTGTAATGCGTCAGTCCCCACCCCGGCTGCTGGACAGCGGCACCGTGTACGACACAGCCTGGTGGCAGCTCGTGGAACACTGACAAGGCGCTCGCTGCGCACGCGCAGACCAGCTCTAAAAATGGACTCAACCGGCGGAGTTCGCTTACGACTTGCGAGTACCATCCATTCCAAATTTGTATTTCCCCGAAATAGAACGGACGGCGGGCGTCCATCGGATCGGTTTTCCGAACGTGCACCGACCTGCAGCTTGCGGCGAGTCATCGCTGCACGAGGAGCCTCCGCCATGGACTCGAAGGCTCTTATGTAAGGAACACTGAATACCGCGCCACACCGCACCGCCTTGTGCCGCGTGACGACCGTCTCGAAAATAAACGCACAGTGCGACGCGCCGGCGGGCGGCGGGCGCCACATGTGCACGCTCCCGACAGCGTTCCATCGCTCGCTGGAGGGGAGGCTATTATTAGTTGAACACCATCCACCACTGTCACCTCCCGCGGGGTAGTTGCTCTATACATAGTGCCGATCACAAGATCTGGCAATCCTACGCGTTCACTGACCTCCCCTGAAACATCCAAAAATATGTATATTCATTTCGTTAAATCCGTACATTTGCATTACAATAGAGATACAGTACCAACTAAATAACTCATTTACTGTACAATTACTTTTTAAACTAAATTTCCTCAGTGAAATATTAAAAATAAACTGTACAAAGTAAAAAATATATATAGGTATATGAATAAAATATTATTTGCAATATGCATCGCACTTAACTGTCGACCAAATAGCTACGTTTTCTAGCTGAGTTTCCGTCGCTGACCGTAAAACCCGCCTCTACGTTCGCGCAGTCAATAAAAGAATTTTGGCAAACTTTCGCAGACAAACAAGTAGGAAGCCGGCCAACTCATCTTTTGTCTGCTTAAGAACAACATAGTTTCGTTAGCATTTTAGTACTGTAATGAAAAACAAAGTAATAAACAAAAAACACTTAACATTGAAGTATATCAACCTACTTTGATTAATTCTCTATAAACGTTTTGCACTAATACAATATTTTATTTTTATAAAACACAGTTTGTGATACGCATACACATATTTAATAATGCTGACACCATGCCTTCGCGCTTCCTGTGCTTTCATAATAATGGTCATGTGTTGCTTAATTGTAACGCAATAAACGAAGTACATATATGTATGTGATATCTGAGGCTATTTAAACATTTCATTAATTATATCATAGCCTAAATAATTATATATAAATGATTTTATTTCCAAATAATTTCAATTTTGTCTTAATGTGATTGTCTTTCAACTAATAACAATTCTTGAGGATGTTACTGAATAAAAGGTAGTGTTTCATAGAACTAGAACGTCCAAAGAGCCCCTGTTGAATATTAATGTGACATTGTTGTTGGCCACGCTTGCCCGTGCTGCCCCAATCGCACATTTCCATAACTTACTATTCTGGATCCGCGGAGAATCAGACCGCTGTCGTAGGAATATCATCACTTGCGTTACCTATTCATATTGGCCCTGTAAACTCTGTATCGTCGCGTCTCAGCGTAATTTATTCATTATATGGAATCTGTAAGTAGATGAGAGCTCAACCTCTTTACGAATACCTACTGCAATGGCCCTCAGCGCAGTAATTCATGAAGCGATTGTTTCTTTGCGCTTGTAAAGGACAATGCTTAATGCGACGGCGGTCGTGTACGCCACCCGCCTTCTGGCTCTGATGTATACATCGTTCTTACTTATATTACATATATAGCAATCGAATTTATGTCATTATCGTTTGCGAAATTTAAATGATTTACTTCGTTTTATTATTTATTTTAATGCTTATAATTGTGAAGCTTGCACAGAAATTCACTACTATAATTAACGCGTGAAACCTTAGGTATCCTTAGCTTTAAAACACATTTTATTATTGTATTAAATTATCATATTTTTGGGTTCATACGTCCATTGTTAAATTAAAATTTTAATTACCGACAAGTTACTATTCAATGTCAAAAATTCGTAAAACAATTATACACTTGCTTTTGAATATAGCATTGTCACAAAATTCGAATCAATGTGTAGAGATCCTATATAAAGGAAACGTTTTATTTATTATGTGTACTCCATTGTTATTGTGTACTGTTATTGTATTTACTAAATTCTGGACCAGTTAAACAATATAAGGCCTATTTTTCAAGTCGTTTTTTTACCGATTTGATGCAAATGCGTCAATATCGTGGTTATGCCTATGTCGCTAATTCCTCGGTAGTTTCATATTTTTATTCCTGATGCGAGTCTGCTTCCACCATTACTTCAATTTATTATTGTTTAACATAGTGGCTAGTCTGCCTCATGGTTTATTCTTCAAGTTGAAGTTTCGACTACAAAAGCGGTTAAACCAAAAACGCACAATACATTCGTTAGCCGTATCATATTTAAACAACATTGACATTACAAACAGTTTCTGCTACATTAGTTCAACGTATACAAAAATTACGCTCATTATCGCGATATCCAAAAAGAAATTTGATATTCAAAATTCCTTTTTTTTGCTTCCTTTTTCCTTTTCCAGCTGAATATAAAAAAGGAACATTCAAATTTTTTAAGAAATATGAATGAATAAATATGAAACTTTAATACAATATTTTTTAAATTTAGTAGTTTAGTTTCCAATCGAAAAAGTTTTACTCTGAAATCAACGAAAACGGCAATTTCATATCTAAACCCTATTATTTTATCCAACAAGAAAAGTTCTGTTTGATACAAAACGTCAATTTTTAAAAAAATAATAATTACAAACAACAAAAAATAAAACAGGGTTATTTTTATATCATTATCTGAATTACATTTTTAATATTAGAAAAATAATTTAAAGCTTTTGTAATATTGTTTTTTTTTTAATCAATAAGTATTTTTGAAGTATTTTAATTTTCGAAGTGGCGAAGAAGGTGTGCCGGAATCGTAGCGGATGCAGATCCCGGCACACCTTGTGGTCTGCCTTGGGATGTGGTCTCTGCCTATCTCTACTGGAAACAGGCGTGACAAGGCTTTAAACCATTAAATTATCTGTAATTATACCTCAGACAATAAGCGTTAAAAGAAAAAGTTAAACATCATGTACTTTTGTGATATTAAATACAGAAAGTACACAATATTAAACATTAGTAACACAATATTAGAGAGGTTCAGGGAGTATTCAAGAGCCAAAGAAAAAGGACCTGGACGACGTGATCTAAAGTCTATATAATAATCTAATTTAATTTTGCTACTAAGCAGACGAAAAAGCTGAATAACCTTATTTTAACTACACATTTAATATATAAAAACAAATTTTGCCTTTTAATCCTATATAAGCTCCTAGACTTCATATATTTTTTATAAAAATGTACAAATAAAATTTTATTTCTAAACACTATTATTTCTATTTTTATTTTACATACATACATATCGTCACACCTGCCTCCCGTAGGGGTAGGCCGACACCACAGATCTCCATCTGCTACGATCTCGGCATACTTTCCTTGCTTCTTCCTTCCAGTTAAGGCTCGCGGATTAAGGGTACTCTTGACCTGACCTTTTTTAAAAACTTCAGTAATTTGGTCAAGGTATGTTTTCCGTGGACTTCTTCTACATTTTTATTTTACCATATCATAAATGTGCGAGATGTATATATAATAATTACTGTAAAAGTTCCTTAATCGCGGGTGATATGTCGTGTTTCATAAGTATACCGTAAATACAGAAACCATGGATGTGGAATGGTAATTTGTATAGGATTATAAAGGATTCTGGACGTCTGACGATACCAAAATAAAAAATATCAAAAAAGAAAGAATTAAACCAGGCAAGGATTTAAGGAACTTGGTAATTTTTATTGTTTGGCCGCATCTAAAAGGCCTTTTAATTCCTTTTAAAAATAAGACTTCCACAGATAGATCCTCAGCCATTTGTAAGCCTTCACTCAAGTTAAAGACTTACCTACTTTGTAGAGCTCTTCTTCAATAGATGGCAGAATTAATATTTCCTCCAAGTCGGTTTTGGTCAAATCTTCATTTTGTGGTTCGAGCAACTACTGAATATCATTATCGTATATTATTAGTTTTACACCAACTCGTCCTATTCTAAACCGCTTCGACACATGTCACCGGTACTCAAAAGATGCGGATAGGTTAATAAACGACACCACATATTTTTAATATAATGCAAAGGTTACATCCGCGAATAAACAAATTTTTTCCTCCGCAAACAAAAAACTGTATCGCAATTTTTTAACGAGCAAAAAGTGAAAACGCGAAAAAGGAGCTTTCACTATTATGAAACATTTCTAAATCGTATTACAACTTAACGTTTGGATAGGTCTAACCTTTAATGAAAGATAATAAATAGTTTTAAATTCATTCGTGTAGCTTATTATTAAATACGGCGGGGTTGCGTAAAATTTATAAATAATTATACATATTACAATAATTCTATTATAATTTCTAAAGTTAAAAGCTAGTATTGTATTTAGTCAGGGGAATAGGTATAAAATTGTACTCATATTAAAATATTGAGAATTACTGCTTTTATTATTATAATGTCTAATATTAAGAAAATTAGTTATGAATGTGCGACGAAGTTAAATTTATTAAAACAATATTAAACATTAGCTAAAACCACTAACTTGACTCACTGTTTAATGTCCGTTGTAATTTTTTACTGCATTCACCCTCTTGTAGAAACACCGTGATGATTTATATTGCAGATGTTGACCAAAAACTTTAAGGTTTAACCCAGCAAATTGTTGTTGAAATTTAGTTAGTAGTATGGTAATATAAATATACAAACTATACGTTACACATAGTCCACTACGTTATTATTTTACATTGCTTTTTTTACACTGCTCTGGTTAGCAGCGTATAGATTTGGTACATTTCATATTGAAATATAAATCCAAGTAATAAACATAAATTGTTGCATTTACTTATCTCGTCCCCAAATTGAATTATTGATTCTTATAGGTGTCCATAATTTCTAACTACAATTTACTTCATACTCTGCTAATCTATTGTATATACCCTAGAAATATCAACACACTCTAGGTCTTTGGCACAGTATCGCGCATAATTTATGTTAATACGAAGATTCTGTTATACAACAGTTGCCTGAAATAACAGTCTATACTTTCATCGAGTCCTATTTAGCCTACCTGTGCTTTTTTAAAAGAGGTAGCAAACAAACAAGTTGGTCACCTAATGGTTAATAACCGCCGTCAATACACATCTATAATATTAAGAACAGTGCAAATGCTTTACCTACCTAATGATAAGTCTATGAGTATGGGTGAGCAAGAAGAATTTAATGGGAGGGAAAAAAGGATGTAATTGTGGAGGCAAATAAAGTAAAAGAAGTGTTAGACCTCAGGGTGCCTGCATTAATCGTATGAAACGCAGTAACGCCAAAAAATGCTTTCCTGATCGAAGCAGCTAATTCATAGATAGGTCTACCATTATTTTCAAATTTAAACTATTTATTTACAACATACATACTCGTATATCCAATCTAATTAAAAGATATGTCTTTTTTGCTAAGTGCAAAAACTGCAAAAAAGAATACTTTCAATTTTATGTTGTTAGGGGGCTTGATTTTAAGATTATTGTCTAGTTAGTATATGATTTCTGACCCAAGAAACAATGGAAGTTCTGTTCGAATTTACGCTCTATGGTAAAGTTTATGTCGAATCACTACGAGCCACAGCTCGGAAATTTTCAAAAAAGTCTTATTATTAGGGGGTGTAAACATAAAAACACTATCTTCTATATATACGTACTATATATTAAATGCATATCACTGCATCTGCGTCAATATCGCCAATACAGAACCAGTTCAGTGCTGGACTTTGGTCTCCCTCAAAATTGTTGGTGTTGCCATAATCCCTACGCTTGATTGGCGGATTGGGTTTGCAGATGGTTTTTATTACTCAGGTAGATGCTACTGCCAATCTACTCCGACTTCTACGATATCCACGAAAAGAAATGGAGTGGCCCTATTCTCTACCAAAAACTAATCAGCAAAAGCATTTATTTTATATAATCTTACAAGTTATTGTAACACTGTTTCAGTTCTATATTTTTTAATACTCGTGCTGGTAGTTTCATTAATAATTATTAGAATGGCGTCATTCAAGCGCAGCGCACGAGCATCATTGTAGCACATGTCATTAACAGACAGATTCTGTCTTACAAAGTAATTACAACAGTGTATAATGTCCATATCGTTACTTATTACAACTCTCTAATTTTACTTTCACATAAAAAATATTTTATGCTTTAACATAATCATTCTACTTGTCACATCACGATCACATGTTCGATATTAACTGCAAATTAAACTTTATACATAATCGTTTGATACTAAGCTTCCGAAGCATGTGCTTACCATTATAATTTTGGATTTGACAAGTGACAAATTTCCGTTATATCACTTTGATAAAAACAACATAGGGTTTTCACAAACATGCAGTATTCACATAGTAAGCCGCGGGGGCATGCGTGTGGCGATGGCGAACGTTGCGAAGCGCACGACTCGCCGACTCGGACTAGCGTGGCGTAGCGGGGACGTGAGCGTGCACAGCCCGATGTCGGCGTTTGACCTTATTTAATTAGTTCGTTCGTTTTTACTCTTTAAACGTTAACCAGCATATTAAAATGTATACCGCCTAATTTATTGTTGCCATACACGCGTATTATAGCCGACATTGCCAACATCTTGAAGGCAATTTAAAATTGATTACTATTTTCTACACTTTATATATCGGAAGTAGTATACGGTAACGTTTAAAAGTTCTTAAATTTAATTGAAAAAGGAATGATTAAATATTATACGCACATCTAAATTAATATCCATCTTGTTCCTATTAGCTATCAAATGGCTCGATCTATTTTTGATCTGGGTTCATTCACATCTCCGCTATTCTCAATTCCTACAAATAAGACTATACTGCAGCGCTCAACGCATATTTAAGTTTTGATTTTATTTTGTGATAATCAGAAATAAATAATATTCAGTCCTATACACTAACCTCTGCTTCAAAATTTAAAACGAAACTAAAATTCGTTTTAGTAACAAAAAAAAGTAGTTTTTAGGTCCTTTGGATATTTTTTGTGTGACATACACATTGTGTCTTGAAAACATTACATCTGAATTATTCTCAAATCGTTTTAGATATAGAAAAATTCTAACGACAGGTTGCCTTCTGCGTTTGCGCATACCCTTTGATACATAAATGCTGCGAAATTGACACGTAAAGATTTTCAGAAATGGTCTGCGTAACGGAATTTGCTAAGGCAACAGCATTATCAATTAAAATCACTTGCCTAAGCTTATAATACATTTTAATCCAATTGTTTTTTCGTTTGATTTCGTAGCAATAATATGCTAGTGTCCAAGATTTTACTGAGTAACACTAAAAGCACACGGTTGCTTAATTGCCCAGAATTTTCGGCTTAATTTACCAAAATTGTAATAAAAATATTATACAGTAAAATATTTTTTTATAGTTAAACTTTGTTAGTTTTACAATATTATTGTAAAATTATATTCATTTTTTAAATTAAAACATAATATCAATTAATAATGTTATTATTTCTATCGGTAAATTTTTGTCAGAAAATTTTATTCCACAAAATATTTATTTTTAAACCCATGGTAATAATATCTCTCGGCAGGAGGTTTCAAGATTTAAACCCATGCGGAGGTGTTACATTTGGATTGCTTTAGTTAAACAAGTGTAGCATTCATTTTTCCTAATATAAGCTTTTACTTTACGTTTTGACTTCTAACAAACTATTTGTAGTACGTCATGAAATTGTTTTTATTTCGCTTACTCAAAATACAAAATATTTCGCTTACATAAACTATTAAATTTAAATATTGTTTGCACTGTATTAACGAAACATTATAGTTTGGATATTTTCATTTGAATTAAAAATAATGCACTGATCATGTTAAACTTAAATCACGATATTACTGAGCCCATACGGACTTATTGTTCTATTGTTAAATGTTTTATTTCAACATCTTACAATAACTTTTACAAGTTGAATGACAAATCCTGCATTAGCACAATACGCGCTTTTTAAAAAAATCACAAATAAAATGTATTGATAGCATAGTTTTAAATAAATTGACATTTAAATGTATTTCACTATATTTCAGTGCTATGAAGATAATGCTGGGCAAGTTGCCAAGGCCGTGGATTGTGGATGATGCAAAGGACGATGGTTATACAGCTTTGCACCTCGCAGCCCTCAACAACCACGCAGAAGTTGCCGAATTGCTGGTACGAGGCGGCGCGCGACCGGATTTACAAAATGCTAACCTACAAACGGCGCTGCACCTCGCCGTTGAACGACAACATACGCAGATTGTACGCTTGCTCATAGCGCATGGAGCTGATCTTAATATATGTGACAAGGTAAATATTAAATTTTATTACAATCTTCTTTAAAATCATACACCTACTGAAGTGTGTATAAATTCAAGATCGTACATACATACGCCTTTTTCTGTTTTTGATCGGAAGCAATGCTTAATGATACGCAGTTTTAATGAAATTATTGAAGTCAGCTTCATTATTTTCAAAGAAGGTAAGATATAAAAAAGTTAAGATGTAGCCACAGCATTCATGTTATTATATTTCGAGTTATTAAAAAGTTAATAACCAAAGTAAAAACCACGACAAGTATCCCTATACTTTTTATAGTCCATATATTGCCCACTTCTGGGGACGGGACCTCGCCATTTCTAGAGGAATAACTAACCCACCAGAAATGTCCAAAGCGGCTTTGTTAGCCTGGGTGACTCGGAATAAATACTTGTAAGCCATACGGGGTCGTACATACAATATAGTTATTTCAAAATATATTGTATGTACGAACCCAGGGTCTAATAGGTGGTCAGCGTGCACACTCTGGCAGTCGACCAACTTTAGTGACAGAGTGCGTAATAACTCGTTGACACGTGCAATCTCTCCTCAAGTGGCTCCAAGTAGCTGCAGTGCAGCGGCCACACCCTGGAAACCGCATCGACTCGCGGACTAAACCTGGAGGAGGGAATTCGGAAATAACATCTTCTGAGCCTGTCCGGTCACCCCCCGGAAGTGTATTGGCGGCATAGCAAACCACCTTCGGTGGCAAGACACCATCCTATATAATAGAGTAATATTACTTCAAAGGGTGATCTTGACCCGGAGGTAAACTGCAGACTCCGTGCTGTATGGCCAATATTTAAGATGCAAAGATGTAATCAAGCGGCACATGAAAGGATGCGGGATAGAACCTGACACCTGGGAGGCACAAGCTTCAAGCCGTTCGGAGTGAAAGCGATCGGCTGTCCATAAATTTGAAGACCAACGAAGGCGAGATCTTGACTCCAAACGTGAACGCATTACATATAAACCGTCTTCAAATATTTCTTACAACTATAATAATGGAGACCTCACATCTAACATCTGTGCCCGTACGTTTACAGCTAAAATACGTTATATCAATCATGTGAGGTCTCACAAGTGTGTAGTCGCTGTGGCCGAAATTGGCTACGAAGCACACACACATATATTTATTTCAATGCGATTTGTTTGTAACTATCACTAAAATAGTAACATTATATGCAAGAGAAACACTATGAACGATTAAATTGCTCGATTTCAGGATGGTGACACTCCCCTGCACGAGGCGCTCCGTCACCACACGCTGCAGCAGTTGCGAAGGATACAAGACGCACGTGACTCGGGCCAGTTGTCCGGCTTCATTCACGCGTACGATAAAAAGTCATCTGCATCCATCGCTTGTTTCTTGGCCGCACACGGCGCTGATCTTAGTCTACAAAACAAAAAAGGTCTGTTCCTCTTGTGCTTCTTCTTAAGCTTGAAATCAGTAATAAACAACAAAGAATACACTCCATGATTCCTGTGTATGTATATTTTATGTAATCAAAAATATTTCAGGGCAAACTCCACTCGACCTTTGCCCAGATCCGAATCTCCGTAAAACCTTAACAACGTGCCGAAAAGAAGGTTCTGGAATGACTAGTGATGGGACGCCTGAGACCGAGCCAAACTCCTTCGGGGCGTCCACTAGTGGGACTGTCGTAGCTGCTCCATCAACTACTTCGAATGTACCGCCGACTGCAACACCTGAAACTTCAAGCGAAGATACAACGAATACGTCGGATCCAACAGCAGATGAATGCCTCGTATGTTCCGATGCCAAACGCGACACGCTGTTCCGTCCCTGCGGTCATATTTGTTGCTGCAACGTATGCGCTGCTAGGGTAAGTGATTTCATGACGATAAATTTTATTACATTAGACGCTTAAATACTATATTAATTATGATTGTTTATAAATGGTGACAATATCGTTTATTTGGCACTGTTAACTTAATTACTACAGATCATGTGTGTGGATACAATGGATGACTTTTACAATCTATCCTAATTGTTACAGGAAATTACCTATAAGATTTCTTATATCTTATTATGACTACGTAACTCGAGGCTTTTTGTTTTATTTCTCCATTGTCTATAATTTCAGGTAAAGAAATGCCTAGTGTGCCGCGCGTGCGTAACCTCACGGCAGCGCGTACGTGAGTGTGTGGTGTGCTCGGAGGCGGCAGCCACTGTGGTGTTCCGTCCTTGCGGCGACGTATGCGCGTGCGCTGCGTGCGCACCGCTTATGCGTAAATGCGTTGAGTGCCGCACACCTCTGCATCCGCCACCCGCCACCATCGACTGTGAGTTATAATAACATACTTTATTTAATATATATTATAGATTGATAGATGGATGTTTTGTTTTCAAGGCACAATACAAACAATATCAAAAATAAAAATTAAGCTAAATATTAGAGTAAAGTACTGCACAATTTCGGGAATAACTTAAGGTTAACATTAATGTACCAAAGAATAAGCCTTGGCTCAGCTTTAATTCTGTAATTGGTTAACTACGCTAGCGCTGGTCATTCTGCCAACACGTTAGAGTGTGCTTTTTTATTATAATCATCATCAAATGATTGATCAATGAGAGATTAGAACCTTAGCCTGGTTCAGTAAATTTTTCCAATCGGATCTTATTTTGGCTTTTTCTCTCCACTTTTCGTCGTCAACTAGCAATCTGAGCTTAGGCCTTCCGCGGCTTCTACGACCATCTAGTTTGCTGTCTAGTAGGCGTTTGGGTACTCTAGCCTCGTCTATCCGTAGTATATGTTCAGCTCAACGAAAACGAGTAATTTTATGCTCTAATGACGTTCGGCTCATTGAACAGCTTATAAAGCTCGAGGTTGTTAAGTGTACACCATTATATACGCCGTGTATTTATTATATTGTTTTACTTATTTTGCACGACAACAGCACACATATTCCATATATGGCATTATTAACATACTTAAAGAAAAAATTTGTTTTTTTATTTCTATTGTTTCTATATATATATAAAACTAGAAACAATAGAAATAAAAAAACAAATAGGTAGAATTCATAGTCTTGAGACAAAATATATTAGGCTCTTTACTTACAAATGTATATACTTAACACGTCACCGAAGATATTTAATTCGACCCCTCTTCCTCATTCAATTCATTATATGTTTTGCGCATTCTTGTAATAGGTAAATATGGATGTCATGAAGGCCTATTGAAGAACATATTGTAACCTTACTCTCCTTGCCTTGAAAATACTCCAAATTTTAAGTAATTAATAAAATTAATTACTTAATTCGTGACCAAGAAAGTGATATTGATCTTTCAAAGGTTATATTTTTAAGCCATATTATTAAAACTTTAGCGTTATCGTCTTAGGACCTCTTCTTACGTAGTGATTTGTAATAACTAATACTTTTGTTTCCCTTCTTTTTTCGCCAACGTACTTCGGTATTAAAAACCACGCCATATTCAGTTTCTAAATCTTTCAGGATTTTTTGAAATTCACGGTGATTTAACGCGCGTGACTTTATAAAATTGATTAGTTTAATTATTGGTACTGTGACATTTGGCAAACTTAATCTTTTCGCACACAAATTTTCGCGGGTCGCGTGTTGCTCATCCCTGCTTTATACAAACACATCACGCGCACATACACACCACTTCTATTGTAGATATAGAACGGGTGCAGCGGCGCGACGCGGGCGGCGGTTGACACAATACACACACACACTATACACATACACACACTATAACATACACTCACACCTCCTCACGACGGTATACGGAAAAACTGAATTTAAATTTGTGCATGCCGTTTCATATATATTATTATGTAAAAAAATAATGTAATGTAAAATATATTACTTATCATCACGTGACTTGTTCTATTTTAAATTTTTTTATAAATTCCTGATACAGTGGAGAAAGAAAGCAGCAGCAACCTTGCTCAGGTGCAAGTGAACAAGGGACAGCCAGCACCCACACAAGCGGCTCCGCACCACATGAATAACGGGTTGCGCTCGGCGCCTGCGCCCCCCGCACCCCCATCCGCGTCTCCAGCCGCACCCCCCGCCGTGCTCACCGCTACGCCGCCCGTGCCCCTCGCACCGCCCGCACCGCCCGCTGCCGACGTCCAGAAACTGCAACAGCAATTACAAGATATCAAAGAACAGGTACCACTCAACCATATACATACACCACTGAGCCCAAAAAACTCCGTATCAGAGCAATACTGTTCTTCAACTTTACATGTAATAGATTTCTGGCCTTCTGATCAAAAAACCGCGACAAGTAGTTATGGAAATCCACTCTTGATGTTGATCTGACAATGCCTAAAGAATTTTGACCGAAACAGGTGTAAATCTGAAGGTGCAAGGACAGGGCTATATTATAAGCATCAACACCTCCCAGGTGCATATTTAACATCAAAATTCCCGGATTGAAAACCCTTAAACCTACTTTGCGCTACTCTTACTGACACTGCACTAGGTCCATAAACGTCCCAAATTTCTTTCACAGCCTGCGTTGGATTTTTTCTTTTTGTGAAATAAAATTTTAAAATGTATTGAATTCCTTCATTAGATTCACTCATTTTGACAAAAAAAAAAGAAAATAGCTGGAAATAAAATGTTACTAATTTGTTTCACTTTTTAAAAAAAGTAACCTTTATACTGACACCAAAACCAGCCAGTTCCATAGAGTACAACCAAAGAAATTTCACTAAAAGTTTACTAATAAAAATCTTTTTTTATGGGATAGGAAGGCAAACGGGCAGGCGTGTCACCCGATGGAAAGCAATCAACGCAAAACGCAATGTCATAGGCATTGTAGAAGCGTTGCCGATTTTTAAGAACAGTGTAGGCTTGTTTTTTAAAGGTTCCAATATCGTATCGGTTCGGAAACATCGCTGGATGTAGCTTAGTTCCACAGGGTTGTGTTTGGAAAAAGTTTCTTAAAAAACGCACCGTACTCATTTCTCACTTTCCAGTGACGCTACATTACCTCTTTAAGTGCAATGAACAAGTGACTTGTATTATAACAATCAAGCACATATCGATGCTTACTTAAATACTTGATAAAGATTTTTGTAAGGAACTTTCGAACTTGTTACTTGATACATACTTTTTTATAAAATGATTATAAGTTTATGTTTTATATATTGATACACTATTAATATACACATTGCTTTATTTTCAGACCATGTGCCCAATCTGCCTCGACCGGCTGAAGAATATGATTTTTCTATGCGGCCACGGAATGTGTCAGATGTGCGGCGATCGCATTACCGTGTGCCCAATCTGCCGAAAACAAGTTGAAAAGCGTATTCTGCTGTATTAAAATAATGTGATATGTGTTATGTTATGTGCATCTACTAAAAAAATAATGCCCCCAGTAGAAAGTAGTGGGAGAGTATCTTAGATTCTTATTGATCCCTGAAAATTTTAAATTATTCGCTAAAACAACAATGTTGAATTAATCTCTAATAACCGATCCCTATCTTGTTATTAATAGGTGGCAAAAGTATTTTCGTATTATTCATACAAAGGAAAATATTTTTTTTAGGTATAATTTTTTATTTATTTATAATATGTATGTGCCGTTTAGATCGATGACTTGTTGCCATCTTGTGGGTAGTGCCATGATCCCATTCCTGTAGAAATTTTGAGATTTTTGATTAAAAAAATCTGACAAGTAGTGTTCACAGTGTTCCTTTGAGGTTAGCTTTGTGCTTCCTAAAGAGTTCTGCAATGACCGAAACAGGTGGAAATTTGACGGAGCAAGGTCAGGGCTTTACGGAGGATGCATCAACACATCCCAGCCAAGCTCTCTCAATTTTTGCTACGTGGCTATAGATGAGTGCGGTCTGGCGTTGTCATGGTTTCTCTCAGTGAGATCAAGTGGTACCCAAATGTCAAGTTTTTTCTTGTACCCAGACTTTCGTAAATTACGTAAAACTGTTTTATGATCAACATTCAGTTCTTCAGCAATGTCGTAGCTACTAATATGTCGATCTTGCTCCACTTTCTCAAAGATGGCACTGATTATATCTGTGACAGGGCGTCCAGAGCGAACCTCATCTTTCACACTAAAATTTCTAGACTTGAAATACTTGAACCACATTTATACTAATCTTATTGATACCGCATTAGGTCCGTAAACCGCACAAATTGTATTCGCGGCGTTCGTCTCATTTTTACCTTTTTTGTAATAAAACTTTAAAATGTACCGAATTCCTTCGTCACATACGTTCATTTTGCTTGCTTGAAAAATAATTGAAAAATGGCGGGAACTAGTTTTTTTTTATTTATTGCATTTATTTATTGCAATTCAGAATGTCACATTTAATGATATTAAACAGCCAGTCAGTTACATTCAGTACAGCCAAAGAGGTTTGATTACTAATAATACATTCAGAATACGAAAATACTTTTGCCCCGACCTATTATTTACTAGGAGTATATGATTATCTCTAAATTACTCGTTTTTCGTCAGCTAGTAAGAACATATATAACTTATATTATATTTATAGCTATAATTGTAATTATTATACATTATTCTTTATATAAATTAGTGAAAATATCCTGTCTTATTAGTTTTTAAATCCTTAGGTCCAATTCATTTTCCCATTTTATTTTCGTCTAGTTTAATAGTGGAGGTAACCAACGCCAGTCAAATAAGACCTGCAATGGAATCCCTCTCCTCATACAAGCTCGTCGGTTAAGTGTAATCATGATCTGGCCTTTCCTAAAAACTTCGGCAATTTGGTCAAAGTATGTTTATGGGCACAGCAAATGTGTCTAATGAGTAACTAAAATAACTCAGAAGAAACTATAACTAAATTGACAGGGTAGCCAACTTGATTAAACCCAAGATCTACTAGTTACTAACTACACTAACAGATAGATAAATAACAATATAGAATATTAGTTCGTGAAATTTTAACTGATCCACATTTAGTGTTAGACAAATAGTATTTTCTTATTTTATTAAGAGGTGAAACAGAAAGAAACTGAAGATTATTTTTAAATTTTTAAAAATTATATTTTTCTTCGCCTCTCCACGATCGACTGGGCTTAAAGCCGCGATCTACCCGTTGGCTCCCCCCCCCCCACCCCCGATGTGTTGCATTTAATGTGTCGTTGTTCAGTACAAAATTAACATATTTATGTATTTTATGATAGCTTTAACTGGCAACGTATTGTTAGTATTACTTTTATAGTTTTAGTGTAGCAACACTCAATATTGTCTCTTTCTTCCTGACTGTGTCATTGAGCTGTTCAGAACGTGTCTGTATTAAGATATTAAATAGTCCATATTTTGCTATAACGCTGTGTTATATTCTTAAGCAGCAGTTATAAACAAAGATTTAATCTTAACACACGTTAATCATCCTAATATACATTTTAATTGTATCTCTTTTTTCAATGTTTAGCAGTATAATCGTGCACTAGCTTAGGACTGTGTCGATGACTTTTGGACTATGCTTCATATAATGCGTTCATCACTTGAAAATTATAATTTTAAAATTTTTACTGAATATAGTTATTCACAATATTCACGATCACATTTTTAAGAGATTTTTTTATATATTATAAATAATACAAAAAGCTATAAATTAAACTAAGATTAGATTATATTTTATAATTAGTGTCACGTTGCGATAAAAGTTCTGGATTTGATTTTAATGCAGTTGTTGTTATACGTTATACATTAATTAACAATTAAAAGTTTATAGTGTCCATTGTGCATATGAAATTTGTAATAATTAACACTTTAATAATTTCAAGTAAATGGTATTCAAAAAACATAATACAATTTGCATTTTGTGTTATTTAAAATTTACTTTAGTTCAATATGTATTCGTACGTAATATTATTTACTATTTTTATAAAATAAAAACAATTTTATTTGTTTAATATTTTATTGTTTCAATTCTTATAATCAATCGGTCATACGTTTATTTTCAGATATTTAAATAAAATTATCCGAAAATAGACGTATTAATTAATTGGAATAATTTGTAACCAAAGGGTCATTCTCGATACTGTCCCGAACATTGTCTTCTTTCTTCGTAAACTTACGCTCAGGCATGGCACTCACAATACTATTGAACTCAGGGTCTTGAACACATAGAATATCGTGAGTTAGGTCGGTCACTCTAAAAGACAAATGAACGTCCTTCGCTATGTTACTTTCGTCTGTTCGCCTGCAGTTTTTGAAGTAAAGCGCAGATAATCCCGTTAATTCTGGTGATGTGGCGCAATACACTATTGTACTTGTGGCTTGTCTCTACAATATGAAATTGAACAAAATAGACGCTATGAATTCACTGTACAATAAAAATCCTTTAAACTCAAATACACATGGGCCAACACGCAATCAATCTTCCATTCCATATTTTTGCATAAGATCCTGCATAAAACCATAAACAGTCCTCATATTTTAAGTTGTATTAACTTTGCAGCATACCGAGAAAGAAAATTTTGTACATGCACAGGTACAAATTTAGTTTATTTTACAATTTTTCAAGAAGCGGGGCATTGGATCCAACGACACTCCTTTTCGCGGTTTCGTGTATGTGTGTACATAGAAGACTGTAGTTTGCTATGCGGTCGTAGCTTAAAGCAGTCGATACTAACTACTTGAAGCTGCCCATGTATGGCCAGCCTTAGAAAATAGAGGAGTTATAGAGCTATTCTTAAAGTTTCTCCTGTGATCATAATTTCAAAAAAAAATCCGCTATACCAACAATCAGTCACCAACATAACTCTCCGAGTAAACAAACTAGTTGCAATAGTCTGCTCAGATTTGACGGAGAACCGACAACCGTTAAAACAGACGGGAGGCCTATGTCCAACAGTGGAATAATGCATTGATAGCCATATAAATAAAAATGAATCGCCGAAATGTATGTATGCGCATAACTTCAGAACGACTGCACCAAACCAAATAATTCTTTTTTGTTTTTAGTTTGTATAAAAGATAATTTTCAAAAAAATTTACGGAAAGACGTAAAAAACTATTTTTCTCTTTTCCGTCATCTAAAAACACAATATAACTAATAGATGGCAACATTACTATGATTAACAAAAGCTATGATTTACAAAATAAATGTCAGTATTAATAGATTGAAATACATTCATTATTATTTAATTACCGTTTCTTACATACAAACATATTGTCACTATCTCCCATATGGATAGGCAAAGACCACAGATCACCATCCGTTACGATCCTGGCACACCTTCCTTGCTTCCTCCACACTCATCTTTTCATCCATTCTTCCTCTCACATTCAACGTAGCGAAATGGCTCTGGAGGTCAGCCCCAGCAGAGCCCCGCATGCTGATGTAAAGCACTATAGTACCTAGGGGTGCCCGACCCCGGGACGATGGGCACGCTGTCGATTAAGCTCGCCCCTAGCCACGCATCCATTGGCACGGCAGACGGTGGATTGACGGAGAGGAAGGGAAAAAGATAGAGAAGAAAGGGAAGGGCAGGGGAAGGAAAGATAGATTTAGACAGGATGATAGGGATACGATACTCCCGCAACGGAAGATAAGGAACGCTCGGGAGGCCGGGGTCGCGTACCCGTGTACCAATACCATAACTTTGTTTCTGTGCTTTGTGCTATTCTTTTCTCAGAGGTGTCTCATTTTTTTTCTTTGGGTAAACTAACCGTGCGAAGACCGAGCGGGCAGCTAGTAATATATATTTTGTTTTTCAATAAGTTCAATGAAAAATTTTGGCAAAATTTACTTACAGTTGTCTTAGAGAACGGCAACATTAATGTGTAGAGGGTCTCATACAACCACCAGTTGCGGCATAACCTAGTCTTAATGAACGACCCGGGTTGCGCACAAAAAACACTTTTACTCGTATTTAACCATCTATAACCCAAATAATGCATAGCCAGCATGCAACATAATTTAGAGATATTATATGCTTTAATAGACGTGTATTCATCTTTAGAAAGTGATAACTGTTCTAAGGTGGGTGATATCTTATTGTTAAAAGACCACTTGACGTGTCTGAAATATAAAGTATTAAATATAAAATCTAACATACAAAACGTGTAATTTATCTATTAGGATACAAAAACATTTGCTAAAAATATATGATACACCGCAAAAAAAGGTAAAATACCTTTTGTATATATGTTATTATAATAGTTTAATATGTTAGGTATATTGCTAATGATTTTTTATTATTACGACAAATTTTATTGCAGATTTAAAAATAAACTTTAATTTACCGGTGTGAATCGGAAGATGTAAATACAACTCTGGCGTCCGGAGCGAGAACTTTTTCAATATTCAAAAGCAAATAATATTGACTGAGATAGTTGACTTGGAAAGTAGTCTCGAAGCCATCCTCAGTGAGCTTCCATGGCAATCCAAACACGGCGGCGTTCAAAATTACAATATCAAGTTTCCTAAAGGAAAAAAATACACTTGATGTACAATTTATATCATAAATTTTCCTACAAATTTGTCATTACTAGTTAAGGGTATAACGGAAACGGGTATAGAAAATTTTTAACACAATTATAATTATCACAAACTATTTCAAGTTAGCAATTATAGCATTATCGGTGAAAGATGTAAATCCTCCCTACTTGAATGAGATCCCAGAATTAAGGAGCAGACTTAGTCACCGCCTGATTAACCTCAGTCCACAACTTGTGGGCTCGCTCCTGCTCGTGAGTTCTTCAGCCGGCGAATATTATTTCAAAAGTTATTACGTTTATAAATATTCTATTTAGTATATATTATAACTATATATTATTTCAAAGGCCCCACTACTATTTATAGGGTCAAAATTTAAATTCAACTATTTGTTACACCGAATACACTTTGTTTCTGGAAATAGCCACTAACATAAAAATATCTAAAAAGTAGTTACAAGCTGAAACTCTTTGGCTGTGGAAAACAGTTTGTTTCATCAAACTGTCGTGTTTTTACATTGTAGCAAATGTAAACATGTTTTTAAATTGCGTGTTTTAGTATGAAATACATGTTTCCGAATCACCAGGGAGAAGTGGCATAAATATTTTCAAAATTGATATCTTCGTGTAAAAAAGTGCATTATTCTAAACGGGGAATATTTTGACAGACATTAAAAGAATTTTTGACCATTCATGATATTTTTTCTTATTCATTCCGGAAGCTTTTTAAAAAAAACATTACGCAGGAGTCAGAGGAGGCTGTGCATAAAGGCGATGTAAAATGTTAGGTACTAAATTAATATATAAAAATTGAGTGAATATATAACTAATGCGTACTCTTACTTTTTTTGTTTCAATATATTTTCAGCACATTTTTTAACAGATGACAATGAAGTGAGATTAATTTCGTGAACACTTAGTTGATCTTTCCGTTCACATTTGATATCCTTAGAGACGATGCTAGCAGCATAAGTGTTACGACAAGCCATCAGAACCTCACAACTAACAGCGCTTAAACATCTTGTTAGTTCCAATCCAATTCCACTATTTGCTCCTGTTATTAGACATGTTTTGTTTTCTAAATTTAAATCTCTTGTTACCTAAAATAGATATAACATACAATAAAAATTAATTATACAGAGAGTCTTCTTATTAATGGAGTCAGGCGTTACTTTGCGGAAATCCATCACTATATGGACAGTCAAAAGTTTTACTTAGCTAAAACTTATATCGATAAGTCCCATTTTGCCAACCATCTGCTAACCTGTGGGCACTCTCTGTCCGACAATCATTCGCCAAATATTTTACACATGTGTAAAAAGGGTTTGAGACTAGGTGTATTGGAGCAACTGGAGATCTTAAAGAACAAGAAAAGTTCGTCCCAGATACTAAACGATCAAATAAATATTGTAAATTCCCCTCTTTTGAATATATTCTCTTAAAAAAGTTTGAAATTCGTTTAATACAATAAAATGAATTGTCATATTTACCAAATAATAAGTGGTGACGTAAGTTTTGACACACCTGTATCACCCACATGTTGTTTTCTTACATTGTGGGTGGGGGTTGTTTATATAAGGCGCCCGTTGTAATGGCGGGTCACTTTTCGTTGCCTCGTGTTGGGGCGAAACACGAGTCGTGTACAAGATGGAAAAGTGATAGTGTGTGTTTGGCGTTGTGTATAGTGGTTGGTGGGTGGAGAGTTGATGGCCGATTTTCGGTAAGTTTTTGGTTTAAGTTCCAAATAAATCCACTAAACCCAACGGAAAAACACACATTATTAATTTTCTGTTATTGTTTTGCTTGTCGCGGATCTTAGCTAAGTAAAACTTTTGACTGTCCATATAGAGAGTCTTCTGTTATTATTATATAAAAAAAAAATTCTACTTCTGACAATTATTGATAGTGTTTAAGATTGTAATATACACGATGTCTCACGGCAGATTTAGGATTTTAAATTTGAATATTTAAAAAACCCTTGCAAGGGCGGGAGGATGAGCGCAGTAGCTTTGTAGTTCGTGTGGATTCGTAAGTCACGATGTCGCAGTGGTCGGGTGAACACCGCGCGTTCGCTATCGAAGCGTTTTTGAAAGGTGGAGAATCGTACGTTGTGGCTCGGAGACAGTTTTATTCTCACTACAATATCAGACGTTTACTCGATAGACTAAGCGAAAATTTGATTCGTAAATGGATTATCAAGTTTCGAGCTACCGGGTCCGCTATAAATCAACCGCGTCCGGGCCTAAGCAGAACTTTAAGGATGGAAGGAATAATAAACGAAGTGGCAGCTAGCGTTCACCGCAATCCACGCTTGTCAATACGCAAAAGAGCGGCGGCTTTAAACGTCACCAAATCAACCGTAGAGTGGATTTTAAAACGTGATTTGAAATTCCCTATAAAATACAGATAGTGCAAGAAATAAATGAAAATGACTACAATTTACGTAAAAGTTTTTGCCAGACAATAATAGAGAGATTTCGCACTTTGAATACTGTATTTTGAAGTAATGAAGCACATTTCCATTTAAACGGAAATGTTAACAAACAAAATTGTCGCTTTTGATCAGTTGTCAATCCCAGACAAAAACGTCAAAGATCGCTGCATAGCCCAAAAGTGACAGTGTGGTGTGCTCTTTCGGTCATTGGAAAAATCGGGCGGTATTTTTTTGAAAATGCGACAGGTGCTGCGATAACTGTTTCTGGCGAGGCGTATCGGCAAATGATATCCAATTATTTTATACCCCAACTTCAAGAGCATCCAGCCTACAGCTCAAGAACATGGTTTCAGCAGGATGGAGCCACTTGCCACACTGCAAGAGCCACTATGGACCAACTTCGTGAATTGTTTCCTCAAAAATTGATATCCCGCTTTGGTGATATCGCGTGGCCTCCGCGATCACCAGATTTGACCCCCATGGACTATTTCCTATGGAGGTACCTTAAGAGCAAAGTTTACATCAATAATCCGAGGAATATCGCTGAGCTAAAACAAAATATCCAACAAGAAATACGCGACATCGAGCCGGCTATGCTTAGGCGCGTTATGCAAAATGCGATGAATCGGTTCCGTGAGTGCGTGCTACGAACACGGAAGACATCTGGAAGATGTAATCTTTAAAAAATAAAATCCGCATTATAGTCCAATAATTTTCAATAATAAATGTTTTCACAAAAATATGCCAATTGACTTTTATTTCATTTCAAAATCCTAACTCTGCCGTGAGATATCCTGTATATAGTTTTGTACAGATGGTGTTGTCTCTGCAGCGTTACTATCCATTTTGTAATGTCCATATTGTTAATGTCAATAATAAAGTATACAATAAATACATAGTGAAGTGTGTGTTCAAAGTCAAATAGTGTTTTTTATCTCCCATACATAAACAGATAGGCTGACACCTATGTAACTTGTATTTCCATTGCTTTCTGTTTTGAACACACAACGAACAAACGAATTTTAATTATTATAGAAGTCATATACTATTTACTGAGAAAAATAGAACACGACAAAAAAGTTACGTGATCAAAAGACAGACATACTCGTGATTTAAAATGAACATACTTCAGACACGATTATGTGACCAAGAAACAAACAATTATTATAATATTAGTAAACAATAACAATTATTTTAATATAGAGTACCATACTCTGGTCGCCAGAGTGCGTAATTAGCACCAAAAAGTCAATAGATGACAAGTCAGAAAGTCTAAAAGGGTATTCAATATCTGGAAAATACTATACTAATTGTAAGAAATAAACGAATCAAACTATTTCGGTTTTCATTTTAGTATTTTTTGTAAAAAAAAGTGTCATGAACTAATTCTATTTTATACCAGGCCAATACGAATATTTATTTCAATCGATGTAGTATTCTCATTTCATCAGAAGCTATAAAATAGAAACTTTTAACTTCTGTTGAAATGAGACACAAACGAATTTAAATAATTATAGAAGTAATTTACTATTTACTGAGAAAAATAGAACAAGACGGAAAAATCACGTAATAAGAAGACAGACATTCCCCACGTACGACTCCCACGGAAAACAATGGTGTGGCTATTCTTTGTTGAGAACTAAAAATTTGAGTTGCCCAATCAAATGTGTTTTAGGTTTCCCTTAAAAAGATATTTAAAAAACTGATTAAGATATAATTAAACCTAGGTTTTGCATTAAAAGCATGGACATATCTTACCTCATCTGCTGTAGGTCCATAAATCCGCACAATTTCTACATTTTTTTGGATGAATTTTAAAGAACGTTCCAGATAACTTCGCTTCCACGTTGATGTTCTAATACTATTTGCAGAACCAAAGCGCATTACTGTTAACTTACTGCAAAACATTTTACAACATGCTAAATTTAAATATTCTATCTTGTTTTTATCGACCTATATTGAACGGTTTCTTCATATTTAATCCACATAAAAACCGTAAAATGTTTAAACAAAAATTTAAAATTATCGTTTTAATTTTATCCTTATTGTTCCCTTAACGAACAATAATTCGACATTTTATTTCATTTGCTATAGTTATCAATTTGTTTTTCGAGTATGCCCAGGAGTATGTAATCGACACTTTGGTGTAAATAATAAAATATCTTAGTATACCTTAGTATATAAATTTAAAGAAATAAATGTATATGTACTTATATTTACTTCTCTAAATCCATCTGTTATTAAGTCTTATTCAAATGTTATGCAAGAAATCTTAAACTATTATTTTATATTAATTTTAACCGAAATATACGTCAACCAGATTTAATATTAATACCTATGAAGATTTGCATTCCAATACCCCACCACAGGACAATCAACCCTATCTGTTATTTATTGTAAACATATGATGGTTGGTGCATTCCCGCGCATAGAGCATCAAGAAAGCTATTCTTTCGGCCTCGGGAAATATTGAAAAGAAGGGAAAGAGACTTCGAGACTCATCGCTCAACGACCGAAGCGCAGTAGTTTCGCGATAGAGTCGGTCCATTTATACTGTAGGAATTTCCCCTATTTTTTGTAAATTTAAAATAAGGTACAATAAATTATATATAATGCTATTATTAATAATATTTATTATCTATGTTTAATTCTTTATAAAACATATATAATATTTATTATATATGTTTTATAAAGAAAATATAACCTATTGCTTCTAAAACAATGCATAGTACGTACATTATCGTCATCAATACAGCCGTAACATTCCAATACTGACAATAATTGCTCTTAAAATGAAAAGTAATACCTTCTCTGATAGGCAGATTCAAGAAAATAGATTGATTTCATTGCTCAGATAGATGATGGCAAACTACCGCCTACTAGTATTTAGTTTCTTTGTCGCCTCGTACGACGACGGGAAAAGATGTGGTAGCCCTATTCGATGCCAGGAACCACTTAGTTAACATTTGTCTTACACATATTACATAGTGCGATCACTGCTTAATATAATAAGATTATGTAAGTAGTAATAAATTAATATTCTAATATTCTTACCAAGTAGCACGCCTTATGAACATATCCAATAATATTGTCTCCTTCACTACGTTGACTTGTTATAATATTTTTTAATATGTCAAACGATGTATAAATATTTAACGGTTGAGGAACCTCTTTAAATATTATATGAAGTTGTAATAAAATATTTGTTGTTTTTATACAAGAAGTGTTGACATATACCTACAGAAAACAAAAATATGAATATTACAGAAACGCCTTCAGTTATTAGTGTTTAATATTTTATGTTTGTACCACTTGGATCCTTTTACATACACTTACTATCTATCTTTGTGTGTACGTCGCATCTTATAGTTAATTTAATGAAGCATAGCAGTTCACATACCTAGGAGCAAGAAATGACGACCTCCCAAGATAAAACATAGGCATTGTGAATCAAATCTTTTTTTAATTTTTACTAATAATAATACATACCCAAAGCAACTTCATTATTATTATTATAACAAGGGGTTTTAATAATGCTACTACAGAGATCCAAATTGCCAAGTTAGAATCCAAAGTTACATAAAGACTTTGACAAACAAACGGCTAGACGGCTTTGAGGGAAGAAATAGGAAGATAACTTTGTAAAAGTACATAAAATGTACATCTTATGCTAATAAAACAGCTATTGAACGTTTTACTATTAGGTGCGCAACTAAGTTCTCGCTGTTTGTCATTAGATGACTCCAGCGTTGGTCGATTTTGACATACCCAAAACTCAAGACGTTTTGGATATGTCAACCAAGCTTACACATATGGCAAACAAACCGCTCTAACACGTTAGTGATTTTATTATGGCTTCATATACTTTTCATCGTCATCATCAACAGCCTGCGGCAGTCCACTGCTAGACTTAGGCCTCCCCCATGGAGCGTCACCTAACCCGATCTTCGGCTACACGCATCCAGTTTCTGCCAGCCGCCCTGCGCAGATCGTCGCACCATCTAGCCGAGGGGCGTCCCACACTACGTTTGCCGAGACGCGGTCTCCACTCCAGCAATCGTTTGCTCCAACGATTGTCTGATCTCCGACAAACGTGACCAGCCCATTGCCAGTTTAGTTTGCTAATTCGAAAGGCTATGTCGACGACTTTAGTTCTCTAGCAGATTTGTTCATTCCCAATCATATCTAGCAGAGAAACTCCGAGCATGGCTATCTCCATAGCTTTCTGAGCGACTCTGAGCTTATAAAGCTGACGGACTGTCAGCGTCCACGTTTCGGCGTTTCATATACTTTTAGTTGTGTGAATGTCTGATTTTTTCCAAATAATCGTACTTTTGTTGTATCATTCAAAGAAAACGGCGGCTGAACCGCTAAATGAAACAACGTGCCGCGATTGGTTTTGTCGCTTTAAAGACGGTGATTTCGATGTTGACGACGACGGCACGAAGGAAGGCCAAAAACATTTGAAGACGCTGAATTGGAGAAATTGCTCGATGATGATCCGTGCCAAACGCAATAATAGGTTGCTTCAGTATTAGGAATTACCCGTCAAGCCATTCCTAAACGATTGCATGCGTTGGAAGAGATTCAACAGCAAGGAACTTAGGTTCCTTATGATTTGAATCCAAGAGACGTTGAGCGTTGTTTTTTCGCCTGTGAACAATTGCTCTAGCGCCAAAAAAGGAAGAGTTTCCTTCATCGTATCGTGACAGGAGATGAAAAATTGATTCATTACAGCAATCCAAAGAAAATAAAGTCATGGTGGCTGCCCAGTCATATTTCTAAATTCGTCGGTTTGGCCAAATATACACGCTGTGAAGGTAATGCTGTGTATTTCATGAGACCAGGTCGATGTTGTGTATTATGAGTTGTTAAAACCAAACAAAATCATCACTGGGGAACGGTATCGACTTTAATTGATGCGACTGAGCCAAGCACTGCGCAAATAACGGTCACCTTACAAGCAAAGGCACGAAAAAGTGATTCTACTGCCATTGTCAAAGTAGTAGAGCCACGCTGCAGACAAATACTTTGTCAAGAATGACGTACTATTTGTCTGTAGCATGAATGGGCGGGCTCGCCCCGGGAAGTAGCACTCTCCCGCAGAAAGGCATCTGAGTGGTAACTTAGCTATCGCGCTTCGTGCGGTGAACTGTTGAGTTTCGGAGGCTCAACCCCCCCTCCCTCTCCTTTCCATAATGACTTCCTTCCCTTACAGGCTGGCAACACTTCTGCACTGCCTATAGCACTGCGGATGTTTATGGGCGGCGTTAATTGCTTTCCATCAAGTGACGCGCCTGCTCGTTTGCCTTCATATCCCATAAAAAAAGACAACGCTCGCCTCATGTTGTCAAACCTGTTAAAACCTACACGGAAACGCTCAAATGAGAAGTCCTACCCCACCCGCCATATTTTGCAGATATTGCACCGTCCGATTATTACTTGTTTCGTTCGATAATGGCACATGATCTGTCTGATCAGCAGATCCGCTCATATAAAGACATCGAAAACTGGCTTGATTCGTGGATAGCCTCAAAAGACGAATACTTTTATTGTAACGGTATAAGAGCTCCGCCAGAAAGATGGGTAAAAGTTGTACCTAGCGATGAAGTTGCATTTTTATAAAACAAACAGCGATAACTTAGTTCCGCACCTAATATAAAAACTCAGGACTAATTATTATGTGAGAATATAATATTTGTAGTAGCCGTCCACTAGAAGAAAACAAAATAAAAAGCTATTTATATTGTATAATTTTAATATACTATGCTTTATACGTTGATACCATAGGTTATAAACTATACTATTGTAGATGTAACTAGTTTTAAACTCAATTATATGGTATACACTCAAATATAACCTGTATATGTACCCTGGTCGCCAGAGTGCGTAATTAGTACCAAAAAGTCAATATGATGACAGGTCAGAGTCTAAAAGGGTATTAAATACCTAGAAAATAGTAAACTAATTGAAATAATTAACCGAATCAACCTAGTTTGGATTTAATTTTAGTATATTTTGTAAAAAAAAGTGTCATGAACATAGTTTTCTATTTTATACCAGGACAATACGAATATTTATTTCAATCAATGTAGTATTTTTACATTTATATGATGAACTAGAGAAATTTGAAACTTCTGAGAAAATTACAAGACACGGCATCATAATTTTCTTTTTTTTTAATTTTTTCTGTTACAAATTTTATATGCTTATTTTTTAATAGTCATTTTCATTGAAGATTCTTATTTTATTCTATTTACAGCCTTATACCAACTGTTTATAATTCATTTAATTGCTTGAGTATAAATCAACTTAATCTTTAACTCTTTGTGGCGACCGTAAGTTATTACACTAAAACCACATGCAAAGTGTATCATAATCACATTTCACAGGCACGTGGTCACATATATGCTTGAATCACAGAGTCTGTATAAACAAAGCGAAGTCGTAATTTTTTCCAAATTCACAACGTTTCAAGAGCTTTCAAGAAACTGCCAAAACATCTAGAGCACACGAACACTAGTTTTTAAAGTTTTAAGATTATTTTAGAGTTAAGAATTGTTTTAATTATGTATTCCATTTCATTATTACACCCATACATGACGACTTGAAGACGACATATTAAGATACACTGTAGATGTTCCCATTGATTTCCCTGAATTGATACATACTAAACGCTATAAATTTTTTGTAAGTATGCAAAGCATCAAATGGCAGTGAAATCGTATAAAATATCGATGTATCGCATAGCATGAAGTATCGATAGTTCATTAAATTATTGTATTGGGACTACCCTAGTTTGTTTTTATTGTTATGTTTGATGTGAGAGATAAGTTAATTATTACAAAAATCTCGCATCTATTTTTACATACAACTTATATCACGAAACAGAATTTTTTTTTGCTTAATGAACAATTAATCTTACTTGTGTCTGCCAAAAGGAACTAACAATTTTCATTAAAATTGTACACTAATAAAATGGAAAAACGTGGTAAGCGACGACATTCTTTATCAGATTCTGATAGCGCAGAAGAAAATCGTTTGAAAGATTTAAAAGAACGAGATGAATTTGCAAAAAGACTAAAAAAACGTGACGAAGAAAAAGTAAAGAAAGTATCAGAGGTCACAAGTAAACGATCTTATGAGGAAGCTGCCAAACGCTTGAAATTAGAAGCAGATGACAGGCATAAAATATTACCAAAACTTCGGATTCAATCGAGACGTAAATATTTAGAAAAAAGAAAAGAAGACAAAGTTATAGAGTTAGAAGCAGATATTGCAGATGACGAATATCTCTTTGATGAAAGCATGTATGTAGCAAATATTGTTATGAAATAAATATATTTAGGAATTAACATTTCTCAAGATACAAGTGTTACTACTCTCGTATCTCAGTAGAAATTGCAACAGATGCATATCATATGTATGTTAATATTACTGCCTTCCCTTAGTTCATTTGTTTATTTTTTGCATGCAACCAAACTCAAACATGAAGAAAATGATGACTCTCCATTTCTTTATCTTATATCATATGATGGAAATTGTGTTAGGGTGATGATTTAGGCTACTTTTAAAATATTTAAGGGTTGTATGGGTAAATTATTCATCTTTAAAACTATAGGCATATAGAATAAGTACAAACAGCTCATTGAAAATATTATTATCTAACTGTAGTGAAGGCATAGTATCTATATTATTGATATCGGAACTGTCTCAGTTTGATGAGTATAGACTTTTTTTCTGTAATGGATACATAAAAATAATTCACAATCAAATTATGATAGAGTAGGAATAGGGTTAATAAGTGGGTTTCTAAACTTAACCATCATCATGTCATTTAAAAAAGCAAATTGCACATTATTTCAGAATTAATCTATCCATTATTATATTCCTATTCTGATATAATTCATATTTAATATCCATTTAAAATCATAGGAAAGTATAGTGGCCCTCAGATGCAACTTTCATCCCATGTAAACCACCCTTAAGTGCTTACCTTCGTTATATTAAAAATGTCTATGCAATATTTTTATACTTTTTGAATGGTCAATTAGCATTCGTTTTTGAGAGTTTAATTTTTTTTCTGAGAATAAATATTATTTTATATAGATTAACTGAGAAGGAAAAAAAAGAAAGAGAGCATAAGAAAACAATTTTGCTACTGGCCAAAGAGCATGAGAGAGCACGTGAGCTGGAAAATGTACAACGGTACCATATGCCAAGGGATCTGGGTAAAGGAGAAAAAGGTATAATTTTTTTAATGTCAATATACAAAGTATCAAATTGAGTCATTTAAAATAATTAAATAGTTTTTAAATATTTTACCAATTGATCTTGCAGATCATCTTTTCGTTTAAAGGTTGGAGAAATATCCCAAATCCTGTGCAAAGATCTTTACTTTAGTACTTATCTACTTCATGCAAGTTGATTACCCCTCAAATCAGCTTATTAATATGAATCTCATTCATCAACATGAGTTATGTTGGTGAATAAGATTCTCCAGCAGATTTTACCCATCAGGTGGACTCTGAGTTTAGTCCTCACCATAGCTCTCTAAGCACTTGGAGTTTATGGAACAGACTTTTGTGTTTAGGGTTTGTTGTTTGGACTGTGAGAAAGTCAAATTTATGACTAGTTCTTTCTAATACAGCATACCACCAAAAATATTCCCTTTTCACATCTCCTCGCTTTGAAGACACTCCACTTAATCTTAAGCCGTGTATCGGAATCCTTGGCGTCGACCTATCACATGAAGTCCAGTTTCATGGCCATCTGAACGAAAAGGCCAAGCTGCACTTGAAAAAGCTGGATGTGCTCAATAGAGCGAGACAGTATATCACATCTGCCCTTTGCCTTCAACTTTACAAGATACAAGTCAGGCCACACATAGAATACTTTCCTCACCTCTGGGCCGAAGCTCCCCAGTATCAAATTCTTCCACTTCATCGCATACAAAGTCATGCGATCCGAATCGTCGACAACCAAGATCTCACCGATCGGCTTGATTCTATAGCGCTGAGGAGGGATATCTCATCTCTCAGCATTTTTTACCGCTTTTACCATGGGGAGTGCTCCGAGCAATTGTTTGGAATAATTCCTGCCGCCGAATTCCACAACCACACAACTCGCCGTAAAGAAAAGTTTCATGCCCACCATCAGAATGAGTGACGATCCAGTACAGTACGCTTCTATAGAAACGATATTGGCACCTTTAAAAAACAAGCCTACACATACCTAAAAGGCCGGCAACGCTTCCGGGACTCCTGCGGTATCGCGGTTATCTATGAGCGGCGTTGATTGCTTTCCATCAGACGGCGCGCCTGCTCGTTTGCCCTCCTATCCCATAAAAAGAGACTGAAAAAACTATGTGAGCTTAAAATTTAAACCATATCATTGCTTATAGGATAATGGCGATAAATGAAAATGTATAACAGTAAAACCTTATGTACAGTTAAAAAATGAATTTTGAATTTCCAGGCGAGTATATTGAAGTTGATGAAAATGAAAAATTACCAAATTCTGAGCAACGTAAATGGGAACAAGAACAAATAAAATCAGCCTTTTTCAAATTTGGTGCAAAAGATGCAAAGGCACAAGATGAATATGAACTTTTACTGGACGAACAAATTGATTTTATCCAAGCATTGAAATTAGACGGCAACAAAGAAAAAAAAGACGATGAAGAAAAATCAGAATATCAAAAAATACGAATGACTATTGAAGAAACAAAAAAGTCTCTGCCTGTTTATCCTTTTAAAGATGCTTTGATTGAGTCTATAAATAAATATCAAATATTAATAGTAGAAGGAGAAACTGGTTCTGGCAAAACAACACAAATTCCTCAATATCTTCATGAAGCTGGTTTCACCAAAGATAATAAGAAAATTGGTTGCACACAACCCAGAAGAGTTGCTGCCATGTCAGTTGCAGCAAGAGTTGCCCAAGAAATGAATGTTAAGTTGGGAAATGAAGTTGGTTATAGCATTCGATTTGAAGATTGTACTTCAGATAGAACAGTCATAAAATATATGACTGATGGAACTTTACATAGAGAATTTTTATCAGAGCCAGATTTAGCATCATACAGTGTTATGATTATTGATGAAGCTCATGAACGCACTCTTCATACTGATATTCTGTTTGGTTTAGTAAAGGATATAACTAGGTTTAGACCTGATTTGAAGTTACTCATATCAAGTGCCACGTTAGATGCTGAGAAATTTTCAAACTTTTTTGATGAAGCACCAATATTTCGTATTCCAGGAAGAAGATTTCCAGTTGACATTTATTATACAAAAGCACCGGAAGCCGATTATGTTGATGCATGTGTAGTTTCGATATTACAAATACATGCAACACAACCACTTGGTGACATATTAGTTTTCCTTACTGGACAAGAAGAAATTGAAACATGTGTAGAAATGTTACAGGATAGAACAAAAAGATTAGGCAAAAAGATACGGGAACTTTTAATTCTACCAGTATATGCAAATCTACCAAGTGATATGCAAGCTAAAATCTTTGAACCAACACCAGATGGAGCAAGAAAAGTAGTATTAGCTACTAACATTGCAGAAACTTCTCTTACAATTGACAACATAATTTACGTTATTGATCCAGGATTTGCCAAACAAAATAATTTTAACTCTAAAACTGGCATGGAGAGTCTCATTGTGGTACCTATTTCAAAAGCTTCTGCGAATCAAAGAGCCGGTAGAGCAGGCAGAGTAGCACCTGGAAAATGTTTCAGACTTTATACAGCATGGGCATACAAGAACGAACTTGAAGATAATACTATTCCTGAAATACAAAGGATAAATTTAGGAAATGCTGTACTTACGTTAAAAGCTTTAGGAATTAATGATCTAATACATTTTGATTTTCTTGATCCACCTCCACATGAAACTTTAGTTCTGGCACTAGAACAACTTTATGCTCTTGGTGCACTAAACCATCATGGTGAATTAACTAAAGCAGGCAGGAGAATGGCAGAATTTCCTACAGACCCAATGTTAGCTAAGATGTTATTGGCTAGTGAAAAGTAAGTAACACTTAACTTTCCACATGATATTTAACTGAACTAATCATACCTACATTTATATTGTTTGTTTACTTAGAAGTTTAATGAAAATATAAAATACATAAATAAAAGTAACAACTGCAGACATGACAAGCTAAACGTTTTGGACATAGTCACTTGCAATTTTTCTTGCTGTTGCTAACAATGCCTTATTATTTTACATATGACATATGCTGTATCTTAGATCATGTGTATATATATATATATATATATATGTATATATATATATATATATATATATATATATATATATATATATATATATATATATATATATATATATATATGTATATATATATTATATATATTATATATATATATATATATATATGTATATATATATATATATATATGTATATATATATATATATATTATATATATATATATATATATATACACCGTGACTTTTTAATTACCCGAGAAAACTGAAATTAGCGTTTGTAAAAATATGTATGTCAGTAAGTAACATTAAAATATTATAGCGTTCATTCAAAAATATTGTTTTATGGGACTTCAAAGAAATCCTGTAAATATTACGCGACCAAATTAGTTTGGTTTGGGTGCAGTTCATATTGGAATGATAACGATGTCTATTTGAATTAGCAAGATTTTTTGTTGTATAATTTTTGGTATATATTAAGGTTAATTTTTTTTTTCTTCGCCACTTTTAATGTATATCGATAACTGAATCTATTACTTAATTTTCTCGGGTAATTAAAATATATATATATATATATATATATATATATATATATATATATATATATATATATACACATACATACATACATACATTTTTTTACAGGTACAAATGCTCCGAAGAGGTGGTTAGTATAGCTGCAATGTTGTCTGTAAATAGTTCAGTTTTTTATAGACCAAAAGATAAAATAATACATGCTGATACAGCCCGGAAAAACTTTTTTCATCGATATGGAGATCATCTGACATTAATGAACGTTTACAATCAGTGGGTTGGGTCAGATTACTCAGTGCAATGGTGTTATGAAAATTTTATACAATACAGATCTATGAAAAGAGCGCGTGATGTACGTGAACAACTCATTGGTCTCATGGAAAGAGTAGAAATTGATATGGTTTCTAGTGTGTCTGATGATTCTAACATTAGAAAAGCAATAACAGCAGGCTACTTCTACCACATTGCCAAATTTTCTAAAGGTGGACACTACAAAACAGTTAAACATAATCAAGTGAGTATCAAAATGTACTTAAACTTAGTAAAAACATACATAAACTGAGGAGTTTTTGAGTTCCAAGCAAAAAATTTTAGATTGAAAGTAAAACTTTATAGGGTTCTTAGAAATTATTCGTGCTGCATGTTGGCAATATCAGTTCAGTAATACAGAGTCAAATTAATTTTTTCTTTTTCAAAATTTTTAAAATGATAATTAAAAAAATATGTGTATTACTTCAAGATCTATCAAAATTATTTAATAATTAATACCAATAAAATATAACTGTTTAAATTCCTTAAACACTATATTGATACTCCTTTTTTATAATATATGCAATGAATTACAACAGCGATATACAATGACATTATGAACTTATTATGATATGTACCACCTCCCTTCAAACCCGCACAAAATGTAAATGAGCAGTATATTATTGTCATTCATGTAATTAGAAAATATCCTCAATAATATAAATTATGTTTTTGAATATACACAGAGTGTCCTTCTTCTTGTATCATCATCATGAGTACATAGGAAAAGTGCAAGAAAATAAAACAATGTTTGTTCTACAAACAAACATTTTTTTATTATAATCTTTTTTTAGTAATTTGAAACACTTAAAAACATTTCGAATGTACTTGGGCTCTTTCAAATCTCATAATAAATCTGAATATAAAACCCAGAAAGATTTGACAAATAACACTTTACTGCTTTGGCTCCTACCCAAAGCTTATAGGTGAAAGATTTTTTAGCATCATTTAAGTCATTAGCTAACTGACTAAAAAAGCTACTGCACACTATAATTCCAATTTAATAAACACTCATAAAATCAAGCACACTCCTCATCAAAAAAATCGAAACACCTCGTAAGTTTAAGTTTAGAAATGATTATCAGAAACATATATTTTAGGAACAAATATTAAATGTCGTTTAAAAGTGGATACTTTCAGGTTTCCAATTCCTATTCTTAATGTTCCCAATTCAAATTAAATTTTCTTTGACTTCGTGTTTTGTTTAATGACTCGTTTTTACCCGTATGGACTATGAAAAATATGAAATAAATAATACACATGAATGAAAAGAAAAATCAAAAACGGTTTATCCAATAAATTTTATGCCGTCCCTGGACTCTCTTGACTGCTTTCACGGTTCTTCACCGATCGGAATCACGATGCATTATGCAAAGATTCAAGAGCGGGTGGATTTCTTCACGGAATCCATCTTATTAATTCATCCCAAAGGTTTTCAGTAGTATTTATGTCCGGGTATCATGCTGGCCATTACATAATAGAAACACCTACTTCAGTTACATAAATTCATACGACGTTCGTTGTGTAAGCCTATACTATATATATTTTCTTGTATAAAAACTCAGTCTTCGCCAATAAAAGGTTCATAGCGCATCACAGGAGCCTCAAGACATTGTTCGATGTAACGTGAACCTTTAGTGCAGGCAGACCAGATTCAAAAACAAACTGTCTTACCGTTGGTGCTAATGTCCCCCCCCCCCCAAACTGTCCACAAACCACGACCAAACTAACCTTTTCTTCAATGCAGCACTAAAATGTACTTTGTGTTCAGTCTTTACCTTACAGCATAATTGTAAACTCATCAAAAAAGATATCCTTGCTCCATTGTAAGTATGACTAATTTAGGTGCTCACAGTCAAAGTTAAGGCGCGCTCTTTTACGATCTACTGTGAAATTCTGTCCACTTGCTGGCTTTTATGGTGCCAGTCCGCGTTGCTTCCACGTTTTTCTAATCGTAGAGTCACAACCACATAAAATTAAACATTATGTAATACCACTGGCTATGGTCTTCTGAATTTATTTTGCAGTTTAAATTTATATGTATATTCTATGGCAATGGGCTGGTCACATTTGTCGGAGATCCGACAACCGCTAGAGTAGAGATCGCGTCTTGGCAAACGTAGTGTGGGACGCTCCCTAGCTAGATTGTGTGACAATCTGCGGCTGGCAGAAACTAAATGCGTGAAGCCGAAGATCCAGTACGGCAGTGGAAAACCGAGGGCTGTTGATTGATTGATTGTATATTATTTCTTTCAGACTGTAATGATACATCCTAACAGTGCTTTATTTGAAGAATTACCAAGATGGGTTATATACCACGAACTTGTTTTTACATCAAAAGAATTTATGAGACAAGTTACTGAAATAGAAAGCAAATGGTTATTAGAAGTTGCTCCACATTATTACAAATCAAGGGAATTAGAAGATTCAACCAATAAAAAGATGCCAAAGACTTTGGGAAAGTCTTCTACCAACAAATAAAATCTGTGATAACTAGATTAACTATTTATTTTGAATGAGACCAAGAGCTATTTCATATACATAGAAACTAAGTTTAAAAGTCTGTTACTCTTCCCTTCCTCTCCCAGTCTCCATACCGCGTTGGTTCAGGTCCTCGGGGTCCACCTATTTCACCTGTGTGGGGGTTAGTATCATTTGGCCATGGTGGTAGAGCATTTTCTTTCTGTGTTGGATGCGTAAATGGTTGTTCCCCAAGATCTTCAATTGGCGATGTTTCTCTTAACTTTTTTCGAAAGTCTGCCATACGTTTAGATTCTTGCTTACCAGGGGGTGTTATATTTTCAGTTTTTGATTCATGTGAAGTCTTGCATGTGAGTATCACATGTGTAGAAAAGCCTTAAACGAAAAAATTGGACATTTTTTAATTTTGGTCATTATTTGACATGTCCGATTTGAGATTGGATCTTTGGTTTACAATGTCTGTCATTGCCATTTTGATTCTAGCTTTTTAACATTAGTAGCGAAAATATGGAGTGCGATTGAGGATAAAATCACAAAAGGCGCCTTTCACCATATATATGGTGGGAATACATTTTTTTCCTTACAAAGACATTTATAAAAATCACGAAATAGTAATAACTTTGCGAGAATTCTGGCGACTACGGTGGGTAACAGTGGTCGAGCATTGACCTGCAGGAGAATTTTGCAGCCCCAGTTCACCAATCTTGGTTGCTAAATCTACAACTGCCTCATCATTATTGCAGTAGAAGTCCGCCAATATAATTTGGCCCAGGTTTCATAAAATTATAGGACATAAGATCCGCGCTGGACCACCAAATAGACACCATTAGTTTCATTTGTTGTATACTCTGCTTTGGGTATATTTTTGGTGCTTCATGTTTGTGCAATCATTGTACCGAACATTTGCGAATATCAAAAAGTATCCTTGTCATTGCACGTAACTATCCGGTGCAAGAAGAGATCGCTTTTTAGCCGTAACAATACAACAGCAAACATTGAAACACTCTTAACGACGCTCGCCTAACTCATAGATCAAACCTTGCTGCTAATCAGAGTGGCCTAATGTCACGATTTTAACCCAAAATTAAATGTTAGATATTTAAGGCTCGGTCCCGCTTTTTACATACAGTGTCGATTTCAATGCGACGAGGTGGTTGAGAATACGGTATCTTTATTTAATTATGAGGTGTGCAACTAAGTTCTCTTGACATATCCAAAATGCTATGAACTAAGCTTAGACACATGGTAAACAAACCACTCTGACACGTGATTTTATTGTAAAGTGATATACTTTTGAAAATGTCTGGATTTTGTGCAAAATAATCTTCATTTGCAGGAAGTGTTACTTTTCTTATTTCATTAAAAAAAAAAATTACGAAAATGCTTCTATAAGATGAAAGGCCAAAAACATTCGAAGACGCTGAATTAGGGAAATTGCGCGATGATGATCCTTGCCAAATGCAAGAACAGCTTGCTACAATATTAAGAGTTACACGCCAAGCTATTTCTAGGTGATTGCATTGGAAATAATTCAAAACCAAGGAACTTGGGTTCCTTATTTAGGCCAAGGGCCGTCGTTTTTCGCCTCTGAATAACTGCTCCAGTGGCAAAAAATCGTGACGAGTGATGAAAAATTGATTCATTACAGCAATCCAAAAAAATTATGGTGACTGCCCGGTCATGCTTCTACATCATCAGCCAAATATACACGCTGCGAAGGTTACGCTTTATATTTGGTAGGACCAGTTTGGTAGTTTTGTTTATTATGAGCTGTTAAAACTAAACGAAACCATCACTGGGGAACGGTATCAATTTCAATTGATGCGATTGAGCTGAGCACTGTGCTAAAAACGGCCACAATATGACCAAAGGCACCTAAAAGTGATTCTACTGTATGACAACACTCAGCTTTATGTTGCCAAACCTGTTAAAACCTTTATGGACATGCTCAAATGGGAAGTCCTATCCCATCCACCATATTCACCACATATTGCGCCGTCCGATTATTTCATACTTGTTGTTCGATGGCACATGATCTGTCCGATTCGTGGATAACCTCATGAGACAAACACTTTTATTCTAACAGTATTTGAGAAGGATGGGCAAAAGTTGTGGCTAGCAATGAGCATTACTTTGAATAATATATATGTATTTATTATTCAAATATAATAATGTATATGGATTTAGCACAATTAAGTTGCATTTTTATAAAAAAACCAGTAAGAACTCAGTTGCACACCTAAATATATAAATATGGACATTTTTCTTTAAAAGCTCCTGTAAATCTAGTATTTTCAACTTGGCATAGTTTTCTTTGGAGGTATCAATATTATAAAGGAAGAAACCATAAAATGTAGTTAATCTATGTGGCAGCATTGTGTAACTACTAATATGCTTTACATTATTATCTATTTATTCATATTATTTTCATAGAATATTCTTTCATTATTTCCATAGCATATATTTTCAGTCTGTCAATAGTGGCATACTTTTCATTAGACAATTGTAATATAGAGACAAAGTAAATCAATTGAATATTACTAATGTAGTATTTTACAATAGTAAAGTTTTTTTAACTTGGACAGTCAAAAGTTTTACTTAGCTAAGATCCGCGACAAGCAAAACAATAACAGAAAATAATATGTGTTCTTCCGTTGGGTTTCGTGGATTTATTTGGAACTTAAACCAAAGACTGTGTGTATAAAATAGTGTGTGTTTGGCGTTGTGTATAGTGGTTGGTGGGTGGAGAGTTGATGGCCGATTTTCAGTAAGTTTTTTGTTTAAGTTCCAAATAAATCCACTAAACCCAATGGAAGAACACATATTATTTTTCTGTTATTGTTTTGCTTGTCGCGGATCTTAGCTAAGTAAAACTTTTGACTGTCCATATAGTGATGGATTTCCGCAAAGTAACGCCTGACTCCATTAATAATTTATTTAACTTGTTAAAACCAATACACATAAAATACAGATTTTATTATTAAATTCATCCATGATCTTTATATAGATTTATATGATAAGAGATATGTTTCACACTGCCGTATGCCGTAAAAATACAAGATATATTTTACAAAAGGAATTCAATGGACAGTAATAGGTATAGAACTGAAATGTAAGCTCTAGTAATTATAATTAAAATAACTATCTATTATTACACAAAACTGAACACAAACTATAATCAAAAATGGAATTGAATGGACGACTTCATAAATCATAATTACTTTTTTATTAAATTAATTACCTCCGGTATATTGTTTCAAGAAACAATTATTGATGATGCGCAACATTTTTCTTTTCAAAACTGATATGAGTAACTATAAGAAAACACAATCGACATTAACATCAATTCAATTCTTTGTTTATGGCAACTATCAGTGAATTCTGCCAGTGTCAAGTCAATCGTGGAAGTCACACAATCAAATAAAAACTTAAAAAATAACAAAATATATAAACAGAAAAAACTCGCACCGTGGTAACTTTCACGAGAATGTTAGAGAGATAAAAAAAGGAAACAACAAAAAGTTAAACTACACATAAATAATAAGAAGAAAATGATCTTAATGTTATTAAAATTAAAAGAGCAAAACGACATGAACAATAATAATAATTAATTAATGCGAATGTATAAGCAAAACAGATGATATAACATATATAACAAGAATTAGACTACAGCAACTACAAATGAATTTTATTAGCAGCAATAAAATCAGATAACAACTTAACAAAAGGGGTAAAAACAAAACCCATTAAGAATTTAAGATTAGCTGGACGAGAAATACTTGAAGGGATGACATTATATAAAGAATAAGAAAGTTTAGGACAATTAAAGAAAATATGATCAACATTACCATCTTCCAATCCGCATTCACAAATGGAACTATCACGGATTCTAAGCTTAGCTAAAAATACAGGTGAACAAATATAACCCAACCTGATTCTACAAATTGTTGATGTAACAGATTTATTGGCTTTAGGAAAAAACATTAATATCATATAAATTCAATTAATTGGTTATGGTAATAATAATAATAATTCTTTGTTTATGGCAACTATCAGTGAATTCTGCCAGTGTCAAGTCAATCATGGAAGTCACACAATCAAATAAAAACTTAAAAAATAACGAAATATATAAACAGAAAAAAACTCGCACCGTGGTAACTTTCACGAGAGTATTAGAGAGATAAAAAAAGGATACAACAAAAAGTTAAACTACACATAAATAAGAAGAAAATGATCTTAATGCTATTAAAATTAAAAGAGCAAAATGACATGAACAATAATAATAATTAATTAATGTGCGAATGTATAAGCAAAACAGATGATATAACATATATAACAAGAATTAAACTACAACAACTACAAACGAATTTTATTAGCAGCAATAAAATCAGATAACAACTTAACAAAAGGGGTAAAAACAAAACCCATTAAGAATTTAAGATTAGCTGGACGAGAAATACTTGAAGGGATGACATCATATAAAGAATAAGAAAGTTTAGGACAATTAAAGAAAATATGATCAACATTACCATCTTCCAATCCGCACTCACAAATGGAACTATCACGGATTCTAAGCTTAGCTAAAAATACAGGTGAACAAATATGACCCAACCTGATTCTACAAATTGTTGATGTAACAGATTTATTGGCTTTAGGAAAAAGAAAGAACCACGGTTTTGAAGGAATAGATGGCTGAATATCTCCAAAATATCTCCCCTTTACAGTTTTTGATTTAGACCAAAGGACGTTCCACCTTGAAAACAAGTCTACCTTAGCAATGGAACATAAGTCATGAGAGAAGGAGTAAAAATGAGTTAGAGAACCAGAACAAATAGCATCTTTTGCCAATTGGTCAACGACTTCATTACCACAAATGCCATTGTGACTCGGAATCCATGCCAGATGTAAATCAAGACCTTGACAAAAACATTGATATAAAATCTGCTTTATCTTAAGGATAATGGGAAACTTAGATTTGCTCTTGAATAAATTGGAAGAAATCGCTTGAAGACAACTACGTGAATCAGTAAATATAATACATTTCTTTATTTTATGAGACTCAGCATATGATAAAGCTTCAAATAAAGCAATTCCTTCACCAGTAAAAACTGAACACGACGAAGGACACTTGAAATTTAAAATTATTTTGAATTTTGGAATCCAAACAGCAGAACCTACGCAACTAGTTTCAGATAATTTTGAGGCATCAGTAAACATTACTAAATAATCTTGCCATTCTGTATATAATTTATGATTAAATTTTTCTTGAGCTAACGGGCAATCTTTTGGAATACCAAAGTCCAAGATAATTGCTGGACGAAATACTAAAGCTTCATAAGAACAAGCAAAAAGTGGATTTACAGGGGACTGATAATTAGGAAAATTATAAGAAATGTACTTTTCATAGCTTTTCATAATACAAGGAATATCTTTGTTAACCCAGTAAGAGCATGAAGTCACAATATTACGTAAGACACGTAGTTTACCCAAAAGGGGGTGTGAAGAAAGTTGAGCAGTTTTGTAAAGAAAACGATCAGAAAGATATTGCCGACGCAAATGAAGAGGAGCTTCACAACATTCAACTTGAAGAGCATTAGTAGGCGATGATTTCATGGCACCTAAAACTAAACGTAAACACTTATATTGAATTTTATCTATAGCAAAAAGAGCCTGCTTATTGCAAGGTTCTAGTAAAAAGGAACCATAATCAAGATGACTTCGAATTAGAGCATTATATAATAATTTTAACGTATATGGATGAGAACCCCACCAGACACCAGTTAAAGATCTAAGAATATTTATATTTTTTTCGCATTTTTTGGCAATGTAACGCAAATGGGAAATACCGCTAAGTTTTGAATCAAGGAAAACTCCAAGAAATTTAACCTCATCATGGATAGGAATTGTTTGATTATCCAAAGAAATTGAGATAGCAGGAGGGAACCTTTTTCTAGAAAACACAATAACACTACTTTTAGAAGGAGATAATGATAAACCGTGCTCGTTAAGCCAGATTTCTAAATAATGAACAGCAGAATTTAAGCGACGTGATAGTTCGGAGAAACATTTAGATGAAAAATATAAAGCGACATCGTCAGCATATTGTAAAACATTGCAAAACGAATTAACAGAATGCTCAAGATCACGAGTATATATATTGTATAGAAGAGGACTCAGAACTGAACCCTGAGGAAGGCCTTTCCAAATAAGTCTTGGCGGAAGAAATTTATCCCGAATTTTAATTATAACCGATCTTCCAGAAAATAAATTAAAAATAAATTGAATAATCCTTGAAGGCACACATAAAGATTTCATTTTCTGAATTAGTAGTGGAAGAACCACATTATCGTAAGCTGAAACGACGTCCAGAAAAACCCCGACTACAGATTCCTGCTTAGAAAAAGCCAACCTAAGGTCAGAAATGAGGACAGATAAACTGTCCATGGTACCAAAACCCTTTCGAAAGCCGAACTGGCTGCTTGCCAAGAGTTGTTTACTTTCTATTAGCCATTCAAGACGATTTTTAATCAAATGCTCCATGATTTTAGACAGAGTGGAAGATAAAGCTATAGGCCTATAACTAGAAGAATTGGAAGGATCTTTGCCAGGTTTAGGGATAGGGATAATTATTTGTGTCTTCCAATCTTTTGGAATAAAGCCAGTAACAAATATTTTGTTTATAAGTTGCAAGAAAAATTGTTTCGTTGAACAGCCAGCTTTCGAAATAAAAGAATACGGAATACCATCTACACCCGGAGAGGAATCTTTCAAGTCTTGAATGGCCACATAAAATTCTTCTTCAGAAAATGGATCATTCATTTTATCAAAAAATAAAGGATCATCCTTGACTACACACCCAAAATCTAGATTAGTGGCTTCAGCTAAGGAAGGCACCCATGGAGGAGCAATTTTGTCAGCAAAATCATCACACCAAGAGAGGGAATCACAACACAGAGAATTACAAGAATCATCGGAGAATGCCCCACGATATTTTTTTATAGTTTTCCACATCAAAGATGAAGGAGTAAAGGGAGAAATACTTTCACAGAAACGACGCCAACCTACTTTTTTCTTTTCAGACAAAAGTCTTAATGTTTGAGCTGCTACGTTTTGATAGTTTAAAAAATTAGCAAGATTCATAGAGGAACAGTACAAGCGTTCAGCCTGTTTACGTTTGTGAACCATGGTAGAACATTCTTTATCCCACCAAGGAGGAGAACAGATTTTGTCTGCTCCAGATTTCTTAATTGGAAAACAAGTATCGGCTGCCAAGAGCAAACATCGAACAAAGTTTGAATAAAGATCTTCAATATTAGAAACGCTAAATAAATCCATTTTAATAATTTTATCATCTGTAACATTAGCGAACTTATCCCAATCAGCATGCGACAGATTATATTTTAAAAGAGGAGAATATACCTTA
>JASFAT010003613.1:0-139043 GCA_031353405.1 Baronia brevicornis
AGATTCTTAAATATATTTGCCTTCATAGCGACTTCCCGTCGACATATATATATATATATATATATATATATATATATATATATATATATATATATATTTTTTTTTTTTTTATATATTAGCGAATTTAATTACGAGCGAAACAGCTCGTCATTGGTCGCTTTTCGCCCTCGTGAGAATTAGGACGTCATGTTTTCGACAAATTAGGTATATTAAATTCGTCTTAGTGAATCCCACGAGCCGCAAGGGAGGATGGAGGTCAGCCCCAGCAGAGCCCTGCGCGCTGAGGTAAGGCACCATAGTCCCCGGGGGAACCCGACCCCGGGACGATCGGCACGCTTCGACTAGCTCGCCCCCAGCCGCATCCATTGGCACGGCAGACCGTGGATTGGCGGAGAGGAAGGGAAGGATAGAGAGAAAGAATGGGTAGGAAAGGAAACGCGGATTGGGGGGGTTACACAGACTCAGAATAAACATTTATAAATCAATATAAATATTTGTTCCGATGCGGGAATCGAACCCGCGACCATTGACTCCGCGGGCGGAGGGCCCCGCCACTGAGCCTAATGTGTGTTTTTTCGATCCTTCTAATGCATGGCTCTAATAATATTTCAAATTAAATATATTACTGCAAATTAAATCATATTACTATCGAATGTAAAAATGGTAGAAATGTAATCTAGACCACAAAGAAATTATTACATTATACTGACAAATTGTATCTACTACTGAGATCTGTAGACAACGTAAGGACAAAACATGTTTCAGTATAGTCCAAATTTTATGAATCAAACCCACACACCCAGCTTGGCTATCTCTACGAATTATTCGTCACCGTGTTGACTCGTGATACTGTAATGTTTACGTGTCGTATTTTTACGCAAGCAGCAGTATCGTATCAGAACGCTCAGTGTACGGCCGAAACTAGTGTGACGATAGGAAAAGTTGTGTAAAAAAACTTGTTGTTTACCTTTTTTATAAGTAAAAGAAATCCGGTAAGAAGCAACACCTAGTTTTTAAACTATTTGAAATATGTCCTTTTTTCCCTATCACTGTCTAAATAAATAATTAAAAAAATTAAACAAGTTCTATAGTATATTACAGAAAAATTAAACTAAAATCTTTTCTTTTCCATCTAGATTCTAAGAAATATTATTAAAATTATTGTAATTAAATTAGATATTATTAAAATAAAAATAGCTTACTAACTAATTAGTACATTTTTTGTATATAATAAAGAATTAGGTTTACATCGTAAATATCAAATAAAGTACATATTTTTAAAAGGGCTTGATGCGGCTTTAAAAGGGCTAGCTCCGACTACATAACATTTAATGTTAGAAGTGTAGTTTGCGTAAATCTGTTCTTATAATATAAATATGATTACAGAACAGATATTTACTGAATGTATGTACATGTTGTACTACAACCGGGTCACCGGTTACCGGTTTTGATACTCACATATCCAGTTACATCGTAAAACCTACTAGGTACATCCGTATACAAACATTCTTTGACCCTATAGAGATTCTTAACTTTCACCATCTACGTATTTCTTTAAATTTTTACATACGTGTTCATTAACAGCGCGTTTTGTAAACATACTCCAACTTTTTTTAAGCAAAGATAAGTTATCTATCACGACGAAAAATACGACATAAAACACGAAAAATATGACATAAAACATTCTATTATTTGATGTAACCTTTCGTAGTCAATTTTTAATAAGTTTTCGGTAACAGTATGATAATTAAAAATAAATTTAGTTGTGGTTTTAGATTTAAATAAATTTGTGTATAAATCTTTGTGAACTAATTTGGGGGACCTTAAGATCGTTACTAACTCCTTTATGTTGTCGCAATGCGCCTTCCATCGTTTCAGCGGGATACCAGGACAAAATAGCCGCCTTCATCGGTGAGCTCTTCAGTAACAAATCGTTTATTTGAACGTACCTAATGCAGAATGACCGATTTATCGACGAACGTAATATTTTCGAGAGGTTCTCCTCACTATCTTTATAAGGAGATTTTTTTTTCTTTACCATTTTGATTTCCTTACCATTTCCTTACCATTTTGATGATTGCTTGTACATAAACGTGTAATTCAAAGGCTATTTCTTGCTAGGAAGGTCCAACTTTGAAACTTACCACCTACAGTATTCGCGGTGGAACTAGTAACTTAAAATAAGGTGACCCTTAATCTCATTTACCTGCTCTAAAAAAGCACACAACGTGATTTGACATACGGAATAGATACCTCTATATATTTGACGACGACTAATTGGCTCAGTGGCGGAGCACCCCGCCCACGGAGTCAATGGTCGCGGGATCGATCCCGCATTTATTCCGATGCTGGGATCGAACCCGCGACCATATATGTATGGCCTACACATATTTATTGAGAGTCTGGTAACCCCCTCAATCCGCATTGGCCATGAGTGGTGGCGTTTCATTTACTTTAATTCATGTATCGAGTAGATGATGATTCTTGAAAACATGTAGTGATAATGATTTCAAAACGATAAAGTTGGTCAGAATAAGTTAATACATCTGATTCTTAACGGAATCATTAACGTATACATACCCTTGCTGCTGTATTCACCAATACTAGCGGGCGGGGTCACTAGAACAAATGAGTACTATTTTTATGATTGCGCTAACACGAGCTGGTGACTCAATAGGTACAGTGTAATGCGTGCGAGGTAAAATATAGAATAATCAAACCTTGAATCTTATTATCAGAAACCATAAAATCGTATGATAGCAATTTCCAAATATTTTTTTCGAAATAATTAAAACATACGTATACTGAAGAGCAATACTTTGTTATTTACCTGTTGTAATTCAACTAAATTTATTCTCCGATATAAATAAAACGAAATGTCTCTTTGAAATCACAAAATAATATAATTGCCTTTTCCTTACATTACAATTTTGCACGATGCTTAAATTGAAAAACTTATTTTTAAGATTTTTATTGGCTGGTCATCTTCATAATGGTCCGGACTAATCTCTGAAAAAGTTGCACTAGTAAGCAATGATTTAGGTTACTGTTTATCTCAGGGAAATAAGGGATTTCTATGAGAAAATTGATAGTCAACGCAATAGTAAGAAACCAAAGTAAATTAAAAAATATGAAAATTTAATATAAACGCCCTACCCATATCATCGCAGCATTTAGCTGGGGAGTGTCCCATACTACGGTTGCCAAGACGCGGTGTCTACTCCAACAGCTTTCGGTTTTCTGACTTCAGTTTGCTAACTCTGAAAACCTCATCTCAATTCTCTCATGAATGTAAATTCATTCAGTGCAATTCTGTATCTGTGCCTGGATCAACAACGTATCAATAGTTATTAATATTATACATATCTTAATCTCCATATGCAATTGTATGAATTATTTATACATTTGTTGTCAAGAAATTTTTGTTGTTGTGTTACAAATTAATCATTATATAAATACAAATATAATATAGCTAGGGACACAAACAGAAGGCACACTCTCATCCGAATCACCCTTTATCCACTTAAAATTTTTTATTTTCGATGAGTTGATAGGAGATATGTCTTCAAGTCTCAAATTCACATTCTCATTCACCAATTTCATCCAGACTTTAAAAAAGTATTTTTTAACCAACATTTTATTATAGATACGACCGAGATTTGAACCCAAAAGCCTTTGCTCAGAAATGAGATACTCTAGTGACTGAGTTAAGCGGTATGTGAAGAGAGATAAAGTGAATTTAATTTTGCCGAATATATATATATATATATATATATATATATATATATATATATATATATATATATATATATATATATATATATATATATATATATATATATATATAAATAGCGGTGTTTTCTCTTCTTAAAAAAATTGTGGAATATCTATTATTCATTTTGTTTCCAGGAAATGGGTAACGTGGTGTTTTCACTAATGTGGCTCCTAATCCTTATATTCATAGGATTTTGGGTGGCGGGCATCGCCGCCGGGATATACATTATCGTTCTGCCCTTCACAGTTTGCATAGAACCATTAACGGTTAGTATTTTTAACTGTTGCACTTAATATCTTCATGGCATTGATTGTGTTGTTTACATAAGTTATGATAGTAAATGAAGTTCGTTTATTTTCATATCATGGAAATGTATACTATAAAATGTCCTACAAAAATGTATCTTAAAAACTGTATAGGAACAAATTATCTTCATAAATATATACTGGCATTAAGTCCGTCGCATGTGCAACTATAAGTAAAATAAATAAATAGGGTAGGCGTAATCATTAACAGGAATTAGCCGGTGACGGTGTGTTATTTGTACGAAATAGCTTTCCCTGCGATTCCCAATCCACCTGCTTAACATGGTGAAAACTTCCCTACTTGGGAGATATGTTTATCAAGCAGTGGCCTATTTTAAGATGCTGTTGATGATGATAACATTATTAATATTTTAATTTTTTTATGGGTATAGGAAGGCAAACGAATAAGCGTGTCACGTGTTGGAAACAATCAACGCCACCCATAGACATCCGTAGTGCTATAGACAGTGCAAAAGCGTTGCCGGCCTTTAAAAGTTTAAAAAAGTTTTTCTGGTTCTTAGTAAATTATGTAACCAATTGCATTAATGCATATGTTGCAATAGATACTTTCTCGTCGTTCATACAACCTGAAGACAGAAGACTTCGACTAGTGTGTCTTACGGCGCCGAAATAGGGACACTCAGTCTCTCTGTTGTCTGAATAAAGATATCCGCCAGAGAACCAGACACCTACATAGCCTTCGAATTAGTAAACTTTGGTAATAAGCTGGTTACGTTTGTTGGAGATCCGACAACCGCTGGAGTAGACGGGTCCTAGAGTGGAGACCACGTCTTGGCAAACGTAGGGTGAGACGTACCCCGGCTAAATGGTACGACGATCAAATCTGTGCTAGGTGGCACTTTTTGTGAAGCTGTTGATGATGATAAAACGTTGGAATCTATAAATTAGTCTAGATTGTAACACTCCGTCACAGAATATCCGCGTTAGGTGGAAGCAATTTTCTTTGGTAAAAATTATACATTTCAAAATAATATAAAAATACGTAATAAGAGTCGTTAAATCAATTTGTGTTATTGATGCCAAACATGGGCGCTTATTCATGTATCATCTTAAAAAAATTGCTTCCTACTTATTTTTACTTCCTGCGGCGCTACAACTCTTTATTGTACTTGGCCTCCTCAACGCAATTCGCTTTCTAGGTCTTTTCTGATGCGGAATACACTTAGTGATAGATTTCGTCATTCAATTATGTTAACGTATTTAAAAGTTCCCTTTTTTTCTTTCAGGGTCTCACAGATTTTTTACTGTCTGTCATTCAATTTCCGAGGTACTGCGCACAAGCAATGATGGAGGGAAAAGGATTTAATTGATCGCTCTAGTCTAATATTTATTTAGCTGTTTATTAAATTTAATATTAAGAACATTTACGATTTAAAAAATAAAGTAATATAATTATATCAGTATGTTAATATTCATTTATCTTATATTCAATATCGATTAAATATCGCGGACAATTACCCACTACGCTTGTCCAATGGGGATCGGCGGGGTTACCAGACTCGGAATAAATATCTGTAGGCCGTACATATATTTATTCCGATGTGGAGATCGAAACCGCGAGTAGTCATTCCGTGGGCGGGTGGCCTCGCCACTGAGCCAATAGGTCGTTGGATTCAATTAGCGCATCAGGAATAATTAAGTATATGTATGGGCAAACATATACTTAATTGTTCCTGATATATATTATATTATAGGTATTTAATCTGTGAGTAGGTATTCCGCCACTTGAATTTGGAGAAGAATGGTGGCTAAATGTCCATTCCTCCAAAAAATTTGGATGCCTAGTACCTATCAGTATGACATGTATGGACTGTTTAAAAATATAACTGTTATAATAATAAAGAAAGTATTTCATATATCAGTTAGTAAGGGTCGAGCTTATGATTTGACGTCGTGAGTTTGTATCGTAACGTATAAACTTGCAATAAAATGTCTTTGGCTGTACTCTATGGAACTGTTTGGTTTTGGTGCCATTAAAAACGTTAGTTTTTAAAAAGAAACACATAAATGTTGTCTCCAGCTATTTATATAGCATTCGTTTGATTTTCTTTCTGTCAAAATGAGTGAATTTAATAAAGAAATTCGATACATTTTAAAATTGTATAATAGTTAATATCAGTAGTCTAATGAAAGATATGAAATTTTCCATTTGACTACTGATATTAACTATTTCCTAAAATAGACATTATAAACTACGTTAGAATTGTTAACAAGAGTTCTAGTAATATTAAAAACATTGCAAGTTTTCTTTTTTAAAGTAGGGTATATGGTAGGATGAAATAAAAGATGTACAATAACATGTTCTGATATTTATTTAGGCGAAAAAAGAGGATTTCCTATGGTTTACGAAGAATAAAAAAGAAAAAATGTAAACCATTTTAATATATATTTAATGGTTTTTCATAGCCCTTATTATGCGATCTATTGTTTCAGCGGGATTTCAAGACTGAGCCGTTCATGGCCAAATTGTCTTTCTCCTCAGCCCTCCTACTTGCGAATCTTTATAATGAAGTTGTCAGAGCCTTAGAGCCTTCAACCCCATTCCACACAAAAAATACAGTTATATTCTTACAATGAAAATGCTTTTTGGATAACGAAAACACATATCAACATTTAAGACATAAATTACACCATTCACTACTTCAGTTATCACAACATCGTGACTTAGGAACTAAGATATATTACTAAGATATATAACTATAAGGTAAGTTTAAAGTTACTACAATCTATTTTGTATTGATAATTATCAAATCGACGAAATCCCGCAGTGCATTTCCTTGTTCGATGCAATCGGTAAATAAATCTCTGTAAAAATATAACAAATGATGTTCATAATGTTAGATTCAAGAGATAACAAGGAAACATACAGCAATAGTTAAACAAAGTTAGGGTAATTAAGGAATGAGTTGCAAGGAGTTGCATTCATATTTTAAACTGAACTGTTAAATAGCCAAGAAATGAGGTTTGTTTTGTATTTTTTGTGTAACTCACACTCTAACAGGTGTTGGCAGAATGACTAGCGATATAGTTAAAGTCATAGTAAAAGTTAGTGTAGTGGTAGAGCCACCCTACAGACGAATACTTTGTCAAGAGTAGCATATTATTTGTCTGTACCGTTAATGGGCCGGCTCGCCCGGGGAAGTACTACACTCCCGCAGAAAACCAGCGTATGAGTGATAGCTTATCTATCGCGCTTCGTCCGGTGAGCAGAAGTTCCAATTTGAGTTCCAATAGCCCAACCCCTTTTCCTCCTATAATGACACTTTCCTTAAAGGCCGGCAATGCTTCTACACTGTCTATGGCACTGTGGATGTTTATGGGCGGCGTTGATTGCGTTCCATCAGCTGACACGCCTGCTCGTTTCGCTTTCCTATCCCATATAAAAAAAATAACTACAGTATTAAAGCTGAACCAAGTCCTAAGCACATTTATATTAATTTTAAGTTATTTCGAAAATTTGTGTTGTACTTTACTCTAAGTTTTAGCTTAATGTTTATATTTATTGTTACTTTTGATGTGGTTTGTATTGTGCATTGAATAAACAAGTTATCTATCTATCAATTTTATACTACGAACGGTGCAACTGTGGAACATCTAACACGGACGGTGTTCCTGGACAGTTACGACATTCAAGAAACGTGTGTATGTATCGACGAAAGGCCGTTGCGAGTGTATTACGGGCGGCGGTGATCGCATTATCTACTAGTGTAAAGTGAAAAAAACGTTACATACATAGACAAATTCAGTCACACGCCCATAAAATTGTTTATTAAGGGTAGTGTGATAAAAAATTAAAAAATATTGTGGGTATGTAACTAAATTTGTGTACGTAACTTTTTTTTAAATTACACTAGATGTCCTGCATGCTCGTTTGCCTGCTTTGCTAAATAAATAGGGCACAACAAGGATCAGCAGCTTTACCTGTGCGAGAAATTACGATCGTCTACCACCTACTCTGCGTGAGGTCTATGCAAATCCTCCCAGTTTGAAATAAAACTAAGTTAAGAATGTTTTTTAGGTGTTAATGATGCTTCTATATACTTCTATAATCTGAGGTCTTAAATATCATCTTAAAGCTAATATACCGTAAAGGTCTAATATAGCATAAAAAATTCTATTTGATTTGAATTATATTTGAGACTTTATTATAATTAAATGTATAAAATACTTACTTGTATTTTTCAACTGTTTGATCGTATATCACAATATCTTTAATACTAGCTTTTTTCAATAAATCTTGAAGGCCAGTTTTAGATGTATTTTCTCGATTGTAGATACTACAAACAAATAAAAAGATAAATAACAAAACCCTCGGCTTATAAGTCAGGTACCTACTCTAATCATCCAATTAAAAATATGCAAAACCTTGCTCGCGTGATAAATCAAATTTTGAAGTGTCCTAATAAGACGGCTGATATCGAGAAAACTTTGAGGATTTGAAGAATCAGTAAAGCTTATATACACATCATTAGTGGACACAAGCCTCTCCTCATTTCAAAAGATTTTTGCTGTATTATCCACCAAATAGTACAAAATTTACGTGAATTAATTATAAGGTAGTATATAAATATAAAAATTAGAAAAATGTATATGTTAATAAGATTTGAATAATAATTGTATTACATAAATAGCTTATAATATTATATTTGGAATTATTAAAACATTCAAAATCTTATGGAATTATAAAAACATTCAAAGTCGTGCAGGAGTATGTCTACCTCAGAAAGCAACCTTGAGCTGAAATCGAATGTAATCGATTTAAAAACTTTCAAAATCGTGCAGGAGTGTGTCTTCCTCGGACAAGAATCTCGAGCTAGAACTGAATGTAGGCGATTCAAAAACTTTCAAAATCGTCTAGGAGTATGTCTACCTCGGAAGGGAATCTTGAGCCAGAACCGCATATAATCGATTCGAAAACTTTCAAAACTATGGACTTCTTTCTATGGACAGCGCTATTCTTGGAAGAATAATTATCATATCGTGTCATAAAAATTATGTTAAACATTCACAAAGCCTGTGTTGATACAATTATTAATAAACTATAAAAATAAACCAAGGTCACATTACTCACCTATTTAAAGCACTACAGATAATATTAATACTCGCCAGAACTTCCTTAGCCTTCAATAGAGTGGCGGAATTATCTGTTGATCCGTGAGGTGACATAATCTTTTTGTGAGATGTAGCACTGCAACCGTAAATATTGATCAAATATGATATAAATAAAATACTATAAATGTATATTATTTTTCTGTACTATTTTGGTATTTGTGTTATAACATTGTAATATTTACGAGGGGAAGAGCCTAGTTTACCACAACACAGGGAATCCTAGTGTGGGATCTAGTGTCCTGTCACAATGTAAACATTTTGATAATAAAGGTACTACTATTATTTCTTCATTATTATAAAATTGTCAACATCAAGAGGTTGTTATTTTTCTTAGCCACCTAGACATTGAAAAATTCTTTGAGCAATTTCTAGGTGTTGTTTAAAAGATATGGTAAAATATATAATAGGTCCAATGTTTTTCAACAGAACTAACTCACCAAAATGAATAAATCGATTTAAATGCCTCTTGTATTTCGTGCATGAAGTGTCGCAGAAAGTATTCGTATTTATTTCTAGAAGCAGCATTTGAATGTTTATCACTTGTGCTGTCATTTGACTGTGAATCGCTTGTATTTTCACTTGACTGTGAGTCACTACTATTTTCATTTAACTGTAAATTATTTGTGTTTTTTTCGTTAACTTGATCGCCAACTGTATCTTCATAATAATTAGATTGGTTTTGAGGTGTATATTCATATTGTGAATATGCATCATCAATCTTCAGTAAATCTTTTGTTCTATTTTTCAATTTTTCTTCAAATACAATAGATTTAGTGAATTTCCTTATTATCCTTGTATCACTTAGCTCATTAGGTGCATTTGAAGACTGTTTTTTGCCACTGACTGTTAAAAATGATTCCTCATTATCCTGGGCAACATCACAACATTCAATATTTTTTAATAATTTAACTGGAGGGGAGGTACCATGATATTGTTGCTTATGTTGTGTATCTAGAAATATTAAAAATAAAAAAATGTTAAACGAACTTTCTATAATTTATGAGAATATTTAAAAGCACCTTATACATGTATTATTTATTACGTTTAAGAGGTAATTAAGTGAGTGACTGGTATAATCCATCTTTATATTGTAAACATATTTTTTGAAGTTTTATTACAAAAAAATATTTATCTATAGACAAATCTCAAATACATGTCGGAGAAAAAAGTCTAAAATGCTGTAAATGACAATTATTTTTATTACATATTTGGGTCAAAAAAAATATTGCTTCGAATCTTACAGCTCAGCAGTCTCCATTGAGACATTTCTCTACAACCGTCTTTGAGTGATCACATACAATTTTTTCAGAAATGTTGTTTTTAGCTCTGATGGTATGTTTACATTTTTGCGGTTTATTTTTTTTTCCTTTTTTGCGTCATATCTATACACATGTATCAACAATTGGCAAAGTTTATTTTGGATTTGTCTATAGGTAATTATTTAATAAATATAATTAATAATAAAATTTGTAATAAAACTTAAAAAAATACGTTTGCAATTTAAGGATGGATTGTACCAACCACCCAATTACTATATACTCAATAATTAATATACACATGTATAAGGCACTTTAAAATATTCTTATAATATGTACAAAAGTCTTATATAATTTTGCAAAGTTTTATTTAATTTAGTTTAGATATATGGATCACATAAACTAAACTAAAAAAAATTATTGATTGTTATTCAATGAAATGTTAGCACTTTAAAGCAGTAAAATGCAGAATTTGGAGAGAAGTGTAAACCTAGACAAGTAGCTTATTATAAACAAAATCAAATGCTTCCTCATGTCCTTAAATAAGGTGATAATGTGTATTTTTATAAAATGTAACGTGTTTTAAATACGAACATACCAGATGAACATATCTAGTAAAGTAAATGCGTACTACTTGGTTATTAATATTTTTTAATTTTCTTAGCTCAGTATGGTATGTTTTTTTATCGTAGAAGCAGTAAAACTTATGATGGTCCAACCTAAATTTTCTCTACGAAATTTAGGTTCAAATTTGCAGAAACTTCGAAATAAATTTACATAATGGACAGATATTCGCGGTTTCTAGCAGCCGTCGCCGATGTATAAATTTGTAATCACTTAAACTAATATATTTATAACAAGAAAGTGTGGTAAGTTCAAATATTTTACCTTTTACGGTGATATTGTTGTTAGTTAAAACTTTTGGGTTGTCAACAAAGGAATTGTTGTAAGATACATCTGTATTGGGATTCTCTATATCTTTTAATAATTTTGATAAAGATTGAGCTGCCGTTTGAAGGTCTTCGTTATTGTTGATAATCGCCTAGAAAAATATTACAATAATCAATAATTATAATATGATTTTCGTTCACTCACTGATTGATTCTCCCTTTTTTAGGATTATAAGTATTTTGTCAACATTTTGTCGAATGATAAAAAATGCGCGGACGCCGATACGAGATTACTGAAACCATGTACCAACTGTTCTTGTGTTTCACCTTGAGTGACCTCATTTATCAACATCAAGGACCATTGGTAATCGGCTGCTGAAAAGTGGTCTCCATGAAAACGTTCTACATAGTCCGATTATCGGCTACACGCAACCATTATTATTATCTACTAGCCACCCTGGACATATCGTCGCACGGTCTGGCCGGGAGACGTCCAAAGTTACGTTTGTCAGAACACAGTTTCCACTCCAACATTATTTTTCTCCATCAATTTTTGACAAACGTGCCCAGCTTATTGTAACTTCTAAACTTAACTTAGATTGCTAACTCCAAGAGCTATGGTAGCGTAGGTTCTCCGGCGTATTTTTTCGTTCACAATTATAACCACCGGAGAAACTCCGAGCATAGTCCTCTCCAAAGTTCTCTGAGCGACTTTCAGTTTGTGAAACAGACGAGCAGAGTGTCCACAGAAAGTGACTCCATTACCGTACATAAATCAAGTTTCTTCCTAATCTTAGCTGTACTTCATTCATGTATTTGTCACCCAATTCTTGGTAAAAAGGTCAATCATAAACATACCGAACTCTATAAATCATTTAACAAACATACCTGTAAAGTATCTATCAAATAAACGCCGTAACTGTATAATTGCATAAATTGATTAGGATTAATGTCCAAATACATTTTTCCTGAAACATTTGAAAATTATTATATAACATTCAAAATTATCTAATTGGCTGTATAAATCACTGCAAACTTATCAACTTACTATTCTCATCGCTCATTTGAAAAAGAGTACTAGACAATTTATTTGCAGCATTTACAACATCGCTCTCTAAGCTATATATCATTTTAATACACTGTGTTGCTTCATATAAATTCCATGGAGGTGGAATTGAATTATTAATATCTCTAGGGTTTTGCTGTAAAACTTGAGTTAATGCCTCTTCCATTATTTGCATAAACCGAGAAACCCACTCATCACACCTTGTTTTTAAATGTTCTTTCATAACTTGACTAGTGACTTTAAACATAACATTTTTATCAACATCGTTTTCTTTGCTTTTAGATTGATTAAGTGTCGGTTTTTGGTGATTTATACGGAAATCACCTTCCGAATCATCACATTCATTAAGATGATTGTTATCAAAAAAAGTTGATGCATTTTCAGTATTACAATCAGCTTTACCTTTTTTACAAATAGCAGCTTGGTGGAGCTCACGGGATGAACATTGGTTAATGTTATCCGCTTTGGGAGGAAAATTTTGTTTAACTAAAGTATTTTCTGAAAACTGATTATTAACTGATGTACTTAGGTCCTTGAAATTATTATCGCCATATCTAAGCCCCCGTCGACCCCATTTATATTTATTTTTTTCAGTATTATCATCAATAGTATTCAAAGTTGTCTGTGAACAATGGTTCGAACCAATTTCTCTCATCTTCGATGATAGGTCAAAGAATGTTTGCGTTTCTACTGATATTTTTCCAGAAACATGTTTTTTTATATTTTCCATGTTAAGGATCTGTGTTAATTGCTTCGAAGAAATATCTGTTTGTACACCTACTTCTGAAGTTTCTTTGTCATTAAAAGCACCGTTCGTTTGCACTTCGACACTTTTAGTGTGTACAAAACATTTTTTAGTATCATTGCCATATTGTAACTCTTCTGGCCTCTTGTCGCGTGAAGTATTGAATGGTTCAGTTATATCATTCTTAATAGTTATTGCTATACAACGATTATTTTTAAAAGTATTTACGTTTGAAAAATCATTTAAAAATTGTTTCAACCCTTTTACTGTGAAAATATTTATATCCACCGCAGATCTATGATTTTGAAGTGAAACGTCGTTTGAAAGTAGAACCTAGAATTAAATATGCTGTATAAATATTACATACAATAGAGAAATATAAGAGAGCGATGTGGAGTAAAAGGTGTGACATAAATTGTGAAGGGAATTCTTAGGGCAAAGAGCGGATGGATTAAAGACGACTGGCAAAAGAAATTTACGTTGCGGATGTGGATAGAAGGCAATGCAAGGAGAAGACCAAGGAAAACATACCTTATCCAAATTGCCGAAGCTTTTAGGAAAAGCCAGGTCAAGAGTACCCTTAACCGGCGAGCTTGCATGAGGAGAGTGATGAGTTTGGAGGAAGCAAGGAAAGTACGTCGAGATCGTAGCAGATGAAAATCTGTGGTCTCAGTCTACTCCTACGAGAAAAAAGCTTGACGATATGTAAAATATAAAACTAAGAAACATATTTATTGAAATATTCACTTTGTAAAATTAATTATCACCCGTAAGTGAAATTTCAACTTTTTAATGTATTAGTATCGATAATTGAGCCATTTTAATTTTTATTAAACGATGATATCTGGATAATACCTATAAACAATAAATAAAATCATGGCACCTTAGCCACATTTCTTGGACATCTGTGTAAGAATCTTGTCCCGTACCGACAAGAACGAATGACTTTCCAATATATGGAGAGAGTGTGAAATAATTTGTAGAGGTAGAGCCATGTTGCAGATGAATACTTTGTCAAGAAATAATATGCCATATTTGTCTGTAGCATGAATGGGCCGGCTCTCTAGGGAAGTACCACACTCCCGCAGAAAACCGGCGTCTGAGTGGTAACTTAGCTACCGTCCGGTAAGCGGTTGAGTTCCAAACCTTCCAACCTTCCAACTCCTCCTCCCATAACGACACTTTCTTTAAAGGCCGACAACGCTCCTATATGGCAATGCTTCTGAATGGCACTACGGATCTTTATGGGCGGCGGTTGATTACATTCCATCAGGTGACACGCCTGCTCGTTTGCCTTCCTATCCCATAAAAAAATGTGTTGTCAAGACGAGCGATAATGAATATGACATTAGACTGTTCTTTTAAATGAATATTTAGTTCAGTGTTTTTCTTATTAAATAAAGTTTATATTAACAAATACTTACAAAAGGGTATTTATGTTTTTTAAGCTCTAAACAAAAATTAAGTATTTCAGGCACTTCAAAATTTTTGTCCACTAATGTATCCTTTACTGAAATGGAAATAATCACAACATAATAAATAACTTACCGCACATAATAAATAATTGTCAAGTGCATATTATATTACAGATTTATAAATATTCTCATAGTTGCGCAACACAAAGCAATAGCGATCTAGCATAGCTACTGCTTTTGTTAAGCTAAGAATATATTAAGCTATGATAAAAAAAAACAAAAATATATCACATAAAAAAGACTTTGAACAAGTGACAATTTAACACATCAATAAAAGAACTACTTAAAATCGCTATGTATTTAAATGTAATTTTTTTCCTCCATATCTTATGAAGTAGGTATACATACTCATCCATAAGCTCAATAAATTCTTACTTTAATTCTAGCTTGTATAGTTTTGGAGTTATTATCAAAATAAAATACATCCAATACATGAACCTGCTTACAACTTAGTGCCATATAAAATCTTTATATGAATGACTTTAAAGCATTATTCTATAAATTATTATTGAATGTTATGTTCACTTAATAAATATTGTTTAAATGTACCTTTTAAGGAATTTCATTATATTTTTGAATATATTATAAGGCCTTTATTATGATTTTTACCAAATTTGATATCTTATTGTTTTATGTTTATATATTGGTTTTATTTACTTACTAATTTAATTTTATTTATAAGTGTTTTAAATTAGTCATGACGACCTCTGGCTCGTCACATCAACAAAATTAAAAAAGAAACAAAGTATCTGAAATTCAGATGACATTTAAAACGTATATGAAGAATTATTTAATTATCTTAATGTAACAGATATGGTACATCGGGCGGACTTAGTAATAATAGATAGAACGTATTCTCTACTATCAACTTTTAGGTTAATTAGAAAGATACTATATAGATACAAAAACAAAAAATACACATCACCCAGCACATCTGTCAGATTCATCAAGTTTTATATTTTTTAAAAACCATAAAAACATCAGTGTAATTCTGCTCACCAATACTTGCTCTTCCAGCATTTATTTTTTTGGAGACAAATAACATCGCCTGTCGGGCCTGGTTTATTAAAATTAAAGTAGAACTTCTACAGGCATTCCGGATAATTGTAGCAATATGTTCTGGCACCAGCAGATGCAATGCTTCATCTAAATATAAAATAATATATATACTGAATCATGTATCATGAATCATATCATCAATTTATAGTACCATGAAAGCAATAACAAAATGGCCTTATTTATAAAAGCCTTGAAACTGTGCAATGCAATCCATATATAATATATCCTACTGCTAAACAAAGAGCCTTCCCATGCCAGGAGAAGTGGATATTGATCCACTGCTCTTGTTCGAAGCTGATTGGCAAGACCTGTAGGCGTATACGTACATATATTTATCGCAATTCGGGAATCTAGCCCCGATATCAGTAACATCGCCACTAAGCCATTTAGGTGAATTACATTGCAGCGCTCGTCAACAGATTTACACTACCCCATGCAAAATCTAACATTCAGTTGTCTTAAGACACTAAGATTGTGTAATACTCAGGTTTCATTCTTAACATCTGGTTAACTTTTTTTTGTATATATATATTCACGCCTATCCCCCGCAGGGGTTGACAAAGACCACAGAGCTCCATCCGCTACATCGCAGCGAAACGGCTCTCCATTGGTCGCTTCTCGCCCTCGTGAGAATCAGGCCGTGACCGGTGGCGAACCACGTCGCCGTCATTTTTACAACAAATTAGGTATATTAATTCGTATTAGTAAATCCCACGAGCCGCAATGGAGGGTGGAGGTCAAGCCCCAGCATACTGAGGTAAGGCACCATAGTACCCGGGGGAGCCTGATCCCGGGACGGTCGGCACGCTTGCGACTAAGCTCACCCTTAGCCACGCATCCTTTGGCACGGCAGACCGTGGATTGGCGGAGAGGAAGGGAAAGGATAGAGAAGAAAGGAAACGGCAGGAAAGTAAATGCGGATTGGGGGGGCTACCAGACTCGGAATAAATATTTATAAATTCATATATATATTTATTCTGATGCGGGAATCGAACCCGCGACCATTGACTCCGTGGGCGGAGGGCCCCGCCACTGAGCCAATCGGTCGACTCGGTTGACTTTTCAATTATCATCAAAAATAAAATACCTGTAAACCTTTATGGACTTTACTAGTTAATATTTAAGACAAAAAGACACTGAGACAAATTATCACTCTAGATAATGCATATAACCAGTTTTGACACAGTTGAAGGTTATTTTTGCCCGCATCTACATATCACCAGTAAATCGCCTACATGTAAAAAAACCGCATTCTTGTGTCGAATAATTAAAACCCATGTTTTTTATAATTACCCATGGTAAACAACCATGGTTTTATGCATGCGCTAAAGGTGAAATTTTAACACCGCCGGCATCATCCTATCCTACTGACGATTGAGATGTTTCCTTATGTCCGTTTAAAGAGTGGCGTAGCGTAGTAGATTTATTAATTTACGAGTATATATTACATATAATATTATATGGTGTTCGAATGGGGGGGGGCTAAAAAGGTATTGTGCCCGGGTCGCGAGTTAAGCTCGCTACGCCACTGCCTTTAACCTCTTCAAGGACATTGGCACATGTGTGTACGTTTAGCTTTTTTTTTCTATTTTAGTTATTTCAAGAGAAATTACGCTAAATGGCAACATATGAGGACATTATCTATTTTTTTGTAAAAATTACTATTTTCTGTTTTTTCTTATCTTACTGAATTGTTATAGATACAAGGTGAATAACTCGTAATAAAAAGAAAAATTTTATCAATGTTTTCTCACTTAAAAAAATTCGTCCCTGAAGAGGTTAAATGACATTTTATATAAGGTTACAAAACAACACCCAAATTTTCAATCTAACCCACATGCGTTGAATCCTACTGATCGACAAACGACGCAATGGCGACCAAAAGATGGCGGAATAATCATCTCATTATAAGCCAGACCTAAGGAACACAGGCCGATAACAGGCAGCGGCGTTATCGGCCCGCTATTCCACGCTAAGGTAGCGACCACGATTACAATGGGGCAAGGGGTCCGAAGAATCCCACGGGAGAACGTGACGTTTCATAGACGGAGTCTGCGGCACGGCAAGTACTGAATATACTTGAACACGAAGTCCAAATAGAGCTAGAGAAGATAAGAAAACACATTATCGGACTAAGCGAAGTCCGTAGACATGGGAGGACATGCTTTTGTTGCAATCAGGCCATCTTCTCTACTATCGAAAGAGACATAGTCTTTTACAAAGTCGCGTAGGATTCCTCGTCAATACAAATTGGCGCGAACCAGTAAAATTCGCCGGAGAACCACTCACCGATATAACTCTTCAAGTTAACAGACTGAAATGGCAATGGACGAGTTTATTAGTGGTAGAGCCACGCTGCAGACGAATACTTTGTCAAGATTGGCATATTATTTGTCTGTAGCATGAATAGGCCGGCTCGCCCGGGGAAGTACCACACTCCCGCAGAAAACCGGTGTCTGAGTGGTAGTTTGTATACCGCGCTTCGTACGGTGAGCGGCCTGAGTTTCGGAGGCCCAACACCCAACACCCTCCCCTTCCCACTTCCCCTCCCACTCCCACTCCCATAATTTCACTTTCCTTTAAGGTCGGCAACGCTTCCGCACTTGGCGTTGCGGATGTCTATGGGCGGCGTTGGTTGCTTTCCATCAGGTGACACGCCTGCTCGTTTGCCTTTCTATGCCATAAAAAAAACGAGTGTTGAGGTAGAGACCGCATCTTGGCAAACGTAGTGTGGAACATCCCCCTGCACATTACGTACCGTGGAACCTATTTCAGCTGAATGCTAAAACACCTCACGAAATTAAAATTCCAAGACGGCAGAATGCCGTGGAGGAGAGGAGAGGCTCACGTCTACGTCCGAGCTTGTCGATGAGATCGAAACCGTCTACGATAAACTAAACGCTTCTTATACTCTACAACCTAAATCCGTACACAACGATCCCAGAGAAACACTAACGTTCGTGGAGTGACACGGGGATGTCATATTCCCGAAACTGTTTACTAATGCATTGGAAGGCATTTTCAAGACGCAACACTGGAAAGGACGCAACGTAAACGTAGACGGTGATTATAATTCACACTTGCGCTTTTCCGATTACTTCACAAAATTGCTGCAAGAACTACAAGAAATGCTGAGCAGCCTAAATAAATCCTTTCGACGTATTGGCCTGGCCATAACGTTGGATAAAACTAAAGTCAATAATTTACTTGAATATTGTCAATATTGCAACTCTTGAAGTAATCCAAGAGGTCTACCAGCAACTAATCTAGACTAACCAAAGTCACCAGCATAGTTCTCCGAGTCAGCAAACTCAAGTGACAATGGGTTAGTCACATTTGACAAACATGAATCGACAAGTGTTCAAATAGAAGAGTGGAGTGGAGACTGCATCTCAGCATACATAGTGTGTATAAAAAATGGATGCATAAAGCCAAATTTTTGAAAGATTCGGCTAGATGGAACTTCTTGGGGGAAGCTTATGTTCTGCAGTAGACTGCCGCAGCCAGTTGATTGATTGAAATGAAATTCACCTTTAACTTGGATTAAAAATTTTACAAATTTCAAGATATTTGTTAAAAGTTGTTCAAGATAATTATTAGCTTACCTGAATTTAGAAAAAGTTTTAAATAATCAGCATTATTTAATAAAACTTCACCATCAACCACTATATATAAACAATCTGTATTATTAATTCTAGCAAACTGCTTTAGTGGTGTTACATCTAATTTATTTTCAGTAAATGAATCCTGAAAAAAAATATATATATATGAGGGCTGTAATTTCAAAAAAATGTAAATGTCTCCAAAGTCGTTTTAGAGGGTAAAACAACTTTAGAGACATTTACATTTTATTGCACCAAAATAAAGGTTTTAAATTTTACTTTCAATATGTCTATAAGTTAACTTACATAACCTACTTAAATTCACAGTAAAATCAATCTAAAAAGTAACGTTAGTTGCAAATGCCGCTAAAATGTAGTGTTACAATCACAACATATTCAAAATAATCTTCTTATATAAAGTTTCTTCATGATTATTTAGAGGGTTTTGAAATTATACCCCTCATTTAAATAGAATTTAAAGTAATTTTAATTTATTGATATGATTTATAAATTAAAGAATATTAAATACAATAAACTTTAAATAGAATACTTACTTCTTTAAATTCTTGGTAAAAGTCAAAATTTGATTTCTCCTTCCCCCCATTCTCATTTACCTGAAACTCTAAAAAAAATTTTTACAACATTATCAAAACAATCCACAAATTAAATTTACAATATTCTTTTACCTCCAGTTTTATTACACACTGCATTAATATCATTAGAATTGAAATGCCTTTTTGCACTTATTATATGCCTCAAGTCATTCGGATCTCTTTTTTCAATTACTTTGGATCCAGAATTGAAATTTGTGTTATCAATATCTGTTGTTTGTGTACTTTCATCAATATTAAGCTTGAAATATTCAAAACGTTTAGATAGTGGAACTGATGTAGACTGTACATACTTAAATTCATTTGTTTGAGATTGAGGTAAAAATGGTACACTATTTGTTAAGAGTAAAGAATTTGTCGCAAAATTCCATATATTTGGATTCAATGTAGATGCAACAGGAATAAAACTTATTTGATTTTTTGAATATATAGGACTGAAAGAATTGGACGATTTTGAATGTGTTGGGGCTACATGTTGCTCTTTTGATATGTTAATAGATACTGCATTTTGCATAGCAGTGTCACCATTTTCATGTACGGAAAGGTATTTTGAACGGTCTTGAGGTGGATCTTTTGGTTCAGGACATCCATCAATTTTTCTTCCTGATTCAGATTCAATAATATTTGTTCTATTTTGGGCTCTCTCTACCTGGAAGTAATTACTTTTTATTTAAATTTTTCATCTGAATTTCATCATTAAGATTTAAAAAAAAGATAAGTACCTCCGAATCACATAAATTCCATGCGGCCTCTCCAGTTAAAGTATTAAAATAATAAATACGGTCCGGATAGGTCTTCGATTTACATATGACCCAAGAATTACCAACAGATGTTACAACATTATTATTAGAATTTGGTTCCATTTTATCGAACACCAAATATATATTTATTACAAATTGTCGTAAATAAAAGTTATATTACTTTTTAAGCAAATCAGCAACTACAAAAACTCGAAACTACAGAATTGATAGATAATAGGAGTGGACGATGTTTTAAAAACACTCGATGTGTATATATGTATAGTACAGATGCAGCGAAACCATCCGATGTCTTGTTAATTCGAGTAAACATCGTTTCTTCGATGCATCGAACAGGTTTAACATATTATAGTAAAAAAATTAAGGTTATGTCACTTTTTTATGTATATTGACGACATCTACTTTCACAGAGTGCTTTTTTTGATTTTTTAGTCATGTTTTTTTTATTTACGGCTCATTCCTACTTTATAAAAAACATCGATTTATTGAAATTATCGATGTATTTTTGTATCGATATAAAATCGATGTTAGAATGTACGTCGCTAAGAGATAATGAATTCATAATTAAAAAAATTATGACGGACTTTTCCCGCCAACTTACATCAGTGACGTGTTTTTATTTCATTTTCATAATCTTATATTATTATCAGTTATATTGTTTAATTGTGGTGGTGTATTATACAATATAGTTCGATTAAGACTTAGAAGTAATATGAAATAAATGCATGTATTGTGACTTTTTAAGTTGACTGAAAAAGTCAATAGAAGATTTTGGTAGAATAGCCACCATTTTATCACGACGTAACGTTACAAGCTGACTAAACATTTCAAGAGATTTGATATTATTCCATTTTACTTGACACTGTCATAATAGTTTTAACTAATTGCCATCAAATAAAAGAGAAAATATGCACATATGTTAGACTTGTCTCTTGCCCCTATTTACACGGTACTTGTTTAACACGATTTCGCTTTTACACGGTTTTTAAATTAACAAATTTTGTAAAATTTATATACATTATATATGGTTGAATATTAGCATATCGTCAAAAACATTTTTGTGTCGCATTTATTTGGCAATACTGATGGCAATAACGGAGGACTTCCCGTATTGTGTAAATATATTTAGTGTAAGGATAAGCAACACGCGGCCCGCGGGCCGCTTGCGGCCCGTTAAACATGTTTATGTGGCCCGCCAAGCATTTCTAAAATTGAATTTATTTTATCGACATTCTCCCATCAATATATAGTATAAAATTAATTATAATAAAATAGTAGTACATACTAAACCGAAACAAATTATTAATAAGTGTTACTTTATGTGCGGCCCGCCAAAAAATTTTAAAATTTAAATTGGCCCGTTGATTAAAAAGGTTCCTCACCCCTGATTTAGAGAAATATGTACCCTTTATATGTATATACGCAGGGACAAAATAATTGTGAAAGCAAGCGCAAAAATGCTCATATTTTTGACTTCAAGTGCGAGTTTATGTATTAGACCTTCTTATAATGTTATCAATTTTATAGCTCTTTTGGAGTCTTTTTTTCTTGGAAGTCCTGCTTTTTTGGAATTTTTCAAGCTTATATGATGCCAAAAAACATCGACAGAAAATGAAAAGATTATATCTTTGGAAACCTACCTGGGGCGGCCCAAAACCTGTTGCCCAATCGGTCGTATGGCTGAAGTGATGCCGTGGAGAGAGACCTAAAGGAACTTCAAGTTGAGGACTGTCTCACGGTGGCGCAAGATCGATCCAAGTGGCGACTATTATTGGTTGAGGCCAAGACATATTTTGGGTCATTGCGCCCGCCTAAATAAGTATCTTTGGATACAAAAATTAAAATATTAGATCATTTACGTAGTAGAGAAAGAGTAACGAATGTTGCTGATTTTTGTCCATGAATGAAGCCACAATAAGACAAAATTAAGGTTCCATTAGAAAAAGGGTAGCAGCTGGAATTTATAATAATGGAATTTACAATATGACACGAATTTTGAACGAGCTCGTCATTTCCAGCAAGATATTAACAGATGCTAAGTCAATATGAGGAGGTCTATAACGATTTAAAGAAAAAACATACGCAACTGTTAATTACAGATTTTATTACGAAATCCCCGCAAACTGAGATCTTTCCGAATTCGTCGACTGTTGAACCAGGATCGCATCAGGAATGGTCAAGTGATGAGTGATATTATACCAATCAGTAAAAAAGACATAGTTTCTGAAAGTAATGACAGCGAATAAATTTATTACATATTTAGTTTCTTGAAGATTCCTTTGTTTTATTTTTTTTTCCAATCTATAATGATTTTAATATGTAGGTTTTTTATGATGTTTTATTTAAATAAATGATAGAATTTAGCACATATGGGGAGTTTATTAGAATTGACATAGCAAAATCGGAAATTTTATTTTAAACGGCTTTGTCGGGAACCTATCTTCAGTGTTAATAGGGGGATAAGTGTATTACTAAAATTTAATAATAGAGATTACTTTTCGTCGCATATTTCAGCTATTATTTAGCTTGGTTCAAATTCTATGCAATTTCTTTACAGTTTGTCATAGTCACCTTAATGCAGCGAAATGCGTATCATTTATCCGGTATATTCGGTTTATTTTAAAACCCATATTTATTTATTTAGGCTTCAATGCACAAAGTATGTATGTACATAAGTCGGATTTAATGTCCAGATGCATCCTGTACCAGTCAATCTGAAAAATCACGAAACAAAAGAGATTAAAATAAACAGTTGGATTAAAATAAAAAATAACTATCATAATAACTAAATAATTAATATAGAAGTATAATACATTAGACATACTATGAACTTAAATAAATATATAACTACCTAAACCAAGAAAATACGATAGTTCATAAAGAAAGAGAACCAACATAGGAATGAAGAGAACAGCTGTACCTAATTGATGTTTTTGTTGCATTGCCAATACTAATTATATATATTATGCTCAAAGACCGAAAACGCTGCAATATTTTTTATGATTGATATCAAATATCCGGTGGCAGAATTAGTTTATAATCAGTAAACACATACCTACTCATTTACTACGCAGAGTTTCAAGATGATGGGGCTAAGCCTCACACTCTTCTTCTTCTTTCTTCGGGATTTCTTCCCTATCAAATTAATCAACATTTTTCTGTGGGGGTACCTCAAAAGTAAAGTCTATGAAACAAACACGACGACTATCTCAACACTAAAAGAAAATATTGTCCGCGAGATTAACGACATGTCGACATCACTAGTTCAGCGAGTGGCACAGAATATTTGTCATTACTGTAGCTTGTCTTGTTCTAATTTAAATAATACAGTTAAAATGATTAAACACCAGGTTCATGGGTATTATTTATTGTACCCAAATTTAGTTACAAACGTAAATTTAAAATCGAAAGAAAACAGAAGATAATAACAATTCCCATTCTAAAACAAGTTCTAAAACCCCTAAATACAATAAAAAAACAATTAAGTTACAAAAACATTTTAAAATAACAACAGAAGTCGATAACAATGTTTTCTTAATTACATTAAGTATATGCAAGAAAATATTTACGCGAAAGCTATGAAAGTAGTCGCTGCCGTATGGTCTTGGTCTGCTTCAGTACATTTTTAACTCTCCATTCACTCTCTAACTCCCTTCTCATTGCATATATTATACCAATTTTATTCTCTTGTTTCTCGTTACATATTTCCTTTAACATTTTCAGGTGTTTATCTTGACAATTTTACTGGATAATAACCCTTCTTTTCTAGGCATTACTTATTAAGTCTAAGGCATAATAAGTAGCTTTCGCTAGACATTACTTGGTACAAAAAGTTCATCTCTATATCATCTTTAGAGTTCCACCGATTTCTTTCCAAAAAATGAACTTTGGAATCTAGTGTCCTCTTTTTATTACTACTTTTACTATCAATAAAATAATTTGAAGAGAATCTAAATATTCTATCCGTCTAAAATATTTATAGCCATCATTTAATTATTCTATAACACATGTTAATTTTTCTAATTATTAATTTTAAATTTCAAAGTTTATTATGTATATTGATATATATAATAAAGACAATAATTTGCAAGACACAAAGGTTTTACTTAGATTACTTTTTACTAATTTTCAATAGAAGTATATCGCGGCTTCTATAATTCACATGCTGTTCCTCTTCTGGAATTCTTTCTACATGAAACATTTCCATTAATTTTTCGTAAAAATGTTCCCATAGGGTTTTTTGCATTTCTGAGTCTCGTAATTCTTGAGTTAAGTAAATTGTTGGAGTATTCTTTCCTGAATTACTAAGATTCTCTAGTGTTTCAAGTAAAGGGTCAACAGCCTGAAAACACCTTAAATTATTAGACCACAATTGTATTCATCAATAAAATCTAAACGAAATATGTTAATATTTCATTTAGATTATATACATATTCGGGAGAAAAGAACAAAAAGATTTGATAATTTTTTGTTGACTACACAAGAAGAAATTTGGTGACTAATTTGTGTTCAAAAATATTCGTTACATAAGTTAGTACCTACAATTTTTTAAAAATTAGTTTTTAAATATATTATCTACAGCGTTAAGCGTAATAAAAAATAAAGTAACATAAACGTTATTCGGGTGACCTTTTTTCCGTTCTTTATATTTTGCTTCTTTATTGATTAATGTTTCTAGTTTTCATATGACACTAGTGATATATAATTGATTGATACCTTAAACCTTACCAGCTTTCTTAAAGAATAATCTCGTTTATAGTTATGAAAGCATGAAACAAAATACCTCGAAGAAATGTCAGGATAACCAAAAATAATCATTTTCAAAATGTGTTCAACCTTGTCAATCATTAGCAGAATAAATTATTGCTAAACATTAATTTGTTATAATGTAATCGTAATCTACAAAATGTGCTAATTTTATGCATTCTTTGGTTAAACTATGAATTCCAATACCTACTTTGTAGGGATTTTTGGTGTCATCTATTGAATTCAACAATTAAATGGTGGTTTTATCTTCATAGACTCACAATATCAGTTTTTATATATAATTTTGACAGTATTTTGTTTAATATAGTTGGATTAGTGTAGAAGTGAAATACAATCACATAAATCAAGTAATAAATAAACTGTTGTATAAATGTATGGCTTTAAATCCGTCCCGAAAGTCCCACTTAAGACATTTATAATAAATTTGTTATCTATTAAAATTAAGTAAAATCAGTTTTAAAAAAAATACTCAGTTTTAATAAAATTTTTTACTAAACTACTCTTTGAGATTGCAACTAAATCTATGTACAATTTGAGATGTAAATTAACTATTATTTATAACTTTGTACATGAGCACCAGTAGCAGAGTGCAAAGGGTTATTGATTGTTATCTTGAAAAAACAAAAAATAAACTACAATCAAACTACAAGCAAACTTATCTAATGGAAATTCTTAGCCAGTTGATAGACATTTTAAGCTAGATTTTTTCAACTAAATAGAAACTAGACATTTTCACACAGTACAGTTTTATGAGTGATCGTCTATATAAGTATTAAAATTTTTATTAAGAGATAATAAATGTCAAAATCTTTGTTGTTTCCGTGTTAGAAAGAAAAGGTCGAAAATTATTGAGATTTCCAATATTTTTTGGTAGATTTTGTTAGTGCCTGGGCCTGTTCTTTAGAGAAAGTACCTACGATAGTCTCGCAGGAAAGTTCCATCTGAATAATAGTTTGATAGCTGCACTAGCTGTTCGTAGAGTGATAAGAGTCGGGGGTGCAAACCCTTTCCTCTTACTTTCCCGCTCCAACATCTATTGCCCAATATCTTTTTTAAGATATTAATGAGGGTTACTCGCTTGCCTACTTCTTTTATAAAGAATAAATGTCTGTAGGACATGCATGCACGTGCATTTACGATTTAAAGAATATGACCTGGTGGTATATAACCGCCGACGGTCCTGAATGTCTGCAATACAAAGCACACTGACAATTGGATATACATAGGACGGTAAGATAAGTAAATGAGACGATGAGGACTCTCCGGTTCTTATCTCTCACCGAATCTTGGGTATCATGCGAGGCAACTATGAATTCAAATATCAATAGATGGGTAGCAGCATCCATATCTTTAACAAAAAAACAATCTGTATTCCTCTATCGGACCGTCACATTTGGAGATTACGGCAACACACCCGATTTTTGAAGGAGGCTAATTTCCACCGAGGATTGTTACAGCTGTTTTGATGATAAAGAGACAGCTGAGTCAGGCAAGCAAGTTGTAGGAATTTCTAACTGCTAGTGTGGTAGTCTTGATATGATTTCTTGGGCATTATATTTCACGTTATGATGACATGAAGCAACAGTTGATAAGATCGGCCTACCCTTCTCCTATTTTCTTCACAACTTATTGTAAGTTTTTCTAGAGGCATCAGCTCTTATCATCAGATCATCATATATCAGATCTTAATAAGCTACTCTGAATTACAACTGCAGGCAATCACTAAACAGTCACCATCACCTTCTTGGGTTTAAGCTTCTTATTGCATTGTGGTAGTCTTTTATTACTCATTAACAGTATTTGTTTAGTGGCCCACTTTTCACGTGTACTTGAGTTGTTTATTGACATTATAACATTGATTTTATAAATTTAAAAGCAGATTTAGGAAATTGTTAAATTTTGTTATTTTATACTAACAAAGCATATTATTTACCTCTATATTATTATTTTGGGATGAAAAGAAGCAAAAAGCGATATTACAAGGTATTTTCACTCCAAAATTTATACATTACAGTTAGATCCAATACTTCGCCCCACCCTAAATAAATAACCCTGACTGATAAAAATTAAAAAACCTGAACAGGTTAGTTAAAGACATTATTCAAGTACTTAGTAACATTACATAATCGTAAGTATTAGTTTCTTGTTATGTATAAGTATAGTTATGTATCGCAATACGTGGGCAATGAATGCGCTGGTTTGTTACATATTAATATATTGTGCGGCATTTACCGCAGACCTTAAAAAATACTAACATCATTACAAGTAGTTTTTTTTTCATATTTATAAGGTGTGGAGCATAGTTCACACGATAGGACTTGGATTCAGATTGACAAACTTCCCAACAACTTATTGCGGAGTGTCTGATCAGTTTCTTCCGTGTCACGTTTATAAAACAAGCAACAAGCAGGCAAACAAATCAATCATCGGTTTTTGTTATACTAGAGCTTTTTCAAAGAATATTCCATTGGAGACATTCTTTATAGATGTATAAAGAATGAAATTAATGATGAGTTAAAAGTAGCATTTGCGGGATGTCGTGCTTCATTGCTTTAAAAGTAGTGCAAAGGATACTACAGATAGATAAAGACCACGACTACTAGAACTGTCCGCAATTAATTTAAAAAATATAGAGGTGGCAATTTTAACGTAAAGACCGAAGCGGCCGCCCAGCAACAAAGAATACGAACCTCATCAAGACTATATGCGCTGAAAATCCACGATATACTGAGCGCAAGATAGTGGATGCCAATAACATACCCAGGACAACAATAATCATAAGTACTTAATCAAGCCTGAATATCAACCAAAGAAATGTCTTTTGTGCATTAAGTGGGATTGGAAAATTATGATATACATTGTCCTTCCTCAAGGTGAAATGGTCAATTCTGTCAAAAATTACAATAAACGCGGTCAATTAAAAGTATATAAATAATATATGCTTCGAATCGACCGAGTATACTTATCATAGCGGAGAACCGGTCAGAAGTGTCAGACTGACAGGTTTTTATCAAGATAATGCAAAGCCACATGGTGTGCTGGCCATAACACAAAAACTATTACTGTTTGATTAGAATGTTCTACCTTGTCCTCTGTACTCCCCAGCCTTGCTCTATCCAACTATTTCCGGTTAAAAATCTCTCAATGTTAAATGTCTCAAATCCGTAAAACAAATAAAAATGGATTTTGATGAATTTTTCTGCAATTATAAAAGGGCATTATGAGATTTCCTAAAAGAATGAAAATAAGATTATGTAACATAATTTATAGTGTTTTATATGAACCATGTAACAATAAATTAACCTTAATATTTGATGCTTTTTTGCCAACAACTTCATTTCATTTAACACCATGTTATGAAACCAGTTACCTTCAGCAGTATTTCTGAACTGATATTAAATTGGAACCTTCAAATAACAAGCCTACTCATATCTCAAAGACTAGCAATGCATATGTTGTTGAAGATGTATGTGGTAGCGTTAATTTATTTCTATTAGGTGACAGGCTTGCTTATTTGCCTCCCATATAATGTCATAGAAAATTTATTCATTTTACATAAAAGGAAAAATCTTATTGGATACCTTCATAACATGCATGCATACATTGTAAGGCCAAATTATCTCTTTCTAACTAGTTTGATAACCCCAAAATTTTTACAAGTTATTTATATACTTCATCTGTAAATGTTGGTTGATGAGTATAGGTAATAAGATAGGCACAAGCAATTTCTTAATATAAGAACAGAATACCATACACAACAGAATTCAATTTTATTAATTCAATTAAGCATGCATATATTTTTTGAATTTTCTAAGTATGTATAATTTTTTTATATGAGAACAGAATGCCATGAATAAGAGAGTAGGAAAAATTTGTTTTATTCAATTAAGTATTCATATACCTTAAGAATTTTCTAAATAGTAATGAAATAAAATTTCATTAACAATCTATTAAAAAAAAATAGTTAAATATATAACTTGTAAATATAATTAACATTTTAGTGCTAAAGTGAAAAGTATTTAAATTCAAAAACACATTTAACTATCACTATGAGTAGAAAACAGGTGTAAATTTCATTTAATATCTCAAAGAATATCATGCAAATACTTATTTGTAAAAATTAAAATTTGTAGCCACATGCATATCTAATATATCACTGCATTAATAACAATATATATTTAAAGGCAAAAATAATATTATTAATTACATCTTCATAATATACACAATCAGCTAACACAACCATATCAAACTCTTGTTTATGTATTTCAGAATTGTTGTCACCCCATACTAATACTTCTGCAATGGCATAACCACCCATACTACCAATTTTTTGTTTATTTTCACTTATATTTAAACGAAGTAATGGTAAGGCTTCAGGTAAATCTGTAAGGGTCACTTGAGCACTGAAAAGAACAAAATCAATCAATAAATTTTATTTTGAATGGCTATACTTTGCCCTGATTATGTTTAAAGAATGTTGTACAAACCCTAATGTTGCAGCTGTAAGGCCAACCACTCCTAATCCAGAACCTAGCTCTAAAACCTTTGTGCCACTTAAAAAGTCAGGTCTTTCCTGACATATTGTTTCAAGGTATTTAGCTAAAACTAAAGAGGCATCCCACACAACACAATTAACATCACCTTCAAGCTTCTGATATATTTTAAGAGTTTTTAGACAAATTTCTATGTCTATTTCACGTTGGTACAGATCATTTGATGATAAACTGTATCTTCGGTGAGACATCGCAAATTTATTTACTAAAATTATTATTTAAAAGATGCTTTTAAATATATTTAAATGAAGGTATTGAAAAGTATTTAAATATTTATTAAATTTTGGTATTTGAAAATAATTATAGGCAATCGCATAAAGAATTTACGCAACACAAAAAAAAGTTTATATTGAGATAAATTTTAGTCTCCCTCATTTTGATAGTTTTATTATTATATATTTATAATTAAATACTACTACTATTATGTGCTTAGATGTTTTTATTTTTTTTTTTCTATTTTTTCTACCTCTAGTGATTCTTTGTTTGCGATTCTGACTGATATAGTGTTGCCATTTATCGTACGAAGCCGAAAGAGATCACTGAGTTTTACAGGTAAATGTAATTTGTGAAAATCAAGCGCGGAGTTACAATAAATAGTGGCGTTTTATTACCGATATTATAGGTGTTATAAGTCATTTACGTATACAAAACACTAAGAGTTTCCATTTAATAAATAAACAATATTTAAAGTATTTGAAAATGGAACTTTTTGGCTGTAGAAGACAGTTTCGGAGACCTGTCGATTGGGGTATCACAATAAACACAGTTTGATCCATATAAAACGTTTATTCGTGAATGTAGGAAGTTCCTTGTAGATGAAGAACCCAAGAGGTTGTGATTGACAAGAGGCTTTAGTTGGGCGTATTTTATTTAGTTTGCTACCTAATTGTTCTACGAAATCCTTTGTGTATTGCGGTCGCTCGGCCAGAAGTGGAGAGACAACTAATTCTCCTGGAAAGCGTAAGGGTTCTCCATATAATATCTCTGCAGCAGCAGAGGATTTCAGGTCTTTCTTAAGGGCAGTTCGGACGCCTAGGACACACGATTAGATCACGAACTTAACTTATTAACATTGATTCTTATCTTGTTATAAGTACAGTTAACGCAAATATCGTCGAAAAAAAAGCAGCAAGCCTAAGCGCGAGCGCATTCCCTTATTGGTCTCTCCTTGACAAGATGACGCTTCTCCCCTGTGTCAAGCATCGAACTCCAACAGGGAGCGTTCTGTTTCGTTCCGAAACGTCTGTTTCGTTGCGAAAACAATTTGTTTCATTTAACCGTGATTTTATAACTTGCGTGTCTGTATAAACATCGCCATGGATTTAACTCGTGAAAATTTTTTGTTGTATGATTTACTACGATTTTACGGTTCAGCAGCTCGGTTTCAAACTGTTATTGGAGATCAAGTAATGTAATGCGAGTATTTTAGTTGGATTGCAGAATTTAAGCGCGATGCGTGGGCTCCAAGCTCTATAGGCTTCCCACGAACGCAGCATTCGATAAATCTCATAGTGGTCAAGAGCAGTTGTGACAATCTCAGGGTCCAATTTCATGATGATCGGCCGTCTACCGCTGTAAATAACAAAATTAAGCTATAAATATTTACTAAAAACCTGCACTTTTCTGTTTCGAAAAACTTATTGATTTTTATTTATATCCTTTGTAGTACACTTTGAAGCCATGTTTCATAGGTCATAAAGAAAACACATCTTTAATTTAATAATATTGAGCATCCAAATACTTACATACATAACAGAACTGATATATACATTAAATATAAATAAACAAAAATAGAATTGCATATTTCTTGGACCTATCGGTTCCAGGTGGAAATATCGATTAAAACTTCGTCGAGTAAGCAAACTGAAGTTGGAACGGTTTGGTTAATATTGTTGGAGAACTGAGAGAGTAAACGTAGTGTGAGTCACCCCTTGGTCACATGGAGTAATAATCTACGCAAGGCTAGCAATAACGGATGTGTGAAACAGAAAGTTTTTTGGAGGAAGATGACCTATGTGTTATAATATTGCATATTTTAACACCATAACCTAAATTTTAGGTTTTTCTTCTCTATTAAATAGAAGAAATTGGAATATTTCTGGCGGAAAAGCAAAGGGATGTTCCGGAACTTAAAAATCCTGATTGGTTGTGTGATTTGGCTTTTTTAGCTGACACTACAAATCATTTGAATGTCTTGAACACACGGCTTCAAGGCAAAAATCAACTGATATCCCAGCTCTACGCTCATGTATCATCCTTTCAATGCAAGCTGACACTTTTCAGATCACAATTGAATTCTGGAAATTACAATCATTTTCCGAATTATAAGAAAATGGCTGAAAAATTCAACAAAACTGCGATTAATTTCAATTATGTAGAAAAGCTAGATATTTTGATTCAATCTTTTCAAGACAGATTTTCGGGGTTTAAAAAAGTGAAACCTCTGTTGGACATATTCAGCAATCCTTTCACGATTTCAGTTGAAAATGCGCCAGAGTCAATGCAGTTAGAAATTATCGACATTCAAAACGATCAAGATTTATGCAACAAATTCAACGAAGGATACTTGCTAAAATTTTACTGCTGCATTGATAAAAATATGTACGAAAAGTTGCGCATAAACGCTCTGAAATGTGCCAGCTTATTTGGTTCTACCTATATATGTGAACAACCTTTTTCAATACTAAATAATAATAAAACAAAAAATCGAAACCGCCTTGCAAATGAAAGTTTGGAAGCAGTTTTACGTGTTGCTACAAGTAAATTTGAGTCAAATATAAAAAAGATTGTAAGCACTATGCAGTGCCACGCTTCAAATTAATAAATTCTTTTTGAATTTTAATAAATTATTATCAATTCTTTATTGTCTTTACTTACCTATACTTCTGGCGGCCGGCCCGCCATCAGTTCATGATTTGCCCGAGTGGCCCCTAGTTTTCATAAGTCTGTGCAACCATGACCTAAAACAAACTTCGTTCATAGAAACGGGACTGTGTCCACGATTTATAATTTCTTTACTTTCCTTATTATGCAAACTATAATTTGTAAAGGTGTAACAACTTTTGTCTTGTCTCAGTACTTTAAAAAAATTATAAATAGTTGCCATAAAGAAATAATTCATGATTTATTTATAACGAACTAGTTTATAGTTCCATAAACAATATAACACTTACTCTTATTGCCAGAACTAAATAATAATTTAACTGGTAAGACTTTAATCATATGACAGTCATTACATTCATCCAAATTTGTTTGAGAAGTATGGGTGTAACGATGGCTCTTTTATGGTTTTCACTGCTTTTATGCATTACTGGTGAGTTTTATACTTTAGATATGTATATGCATATTATATTGCAATTGTTTTAGTATTAAATGTATATTTTCAGGTTCAAATGCTGCCGGAGAGTTTAGTGTTCTACACAGCCCTGAATCTCTGAAATTTTCAGGATCCTCGAAAGTTTCGGAAAGCCTAGTTAAAGAAATCTTCTCAGCATGTTTTGGACTATCAGTAGAAAAGGTTAAAACTAAAAATGTTTTGATTAGTTCCAATAAGGCCAATTATTATGTCTCCACCATACTAATTATTGTCCTTAAAGTGGTGCATTTAACATTGGGATTAGTTTTTATAGCAAACAGATCAATAATGATAATTATAATATTTTACAGGGCTCTGACTGGAATGGTTTATCGATTTTGGATCCTTTCAACACTCCAGAAGCTATAGTTGAAATATATATTGATGGTGTGTCCAGTCTGGGCAACAATGTAAGATTTTTATTTTATTCTTACATGACAATATCTATTTAAAATATCTTTCAATTCACTTTAATATGGGATCTATTTTTATGCTTATATTGAAAGTACAAATTTAACATTTTTTTTGTAGTCCATTTTTGGCTACAATTTGTTTTTTTATTTGTTACAATTGTTTATTTTATAGGGGCCAATTTGAGATTTCTGCAAAAGAAATGAACCAGTGCTATGCCAATTGTGTTATATCAATTGTAATAATCAGTAAAGTTTTGCAATATAAGGGCAAATATGGCAAGTGTGGCCACTTGAGTGTTTCCAGATATTTTTATACAACTTTTCCGATATGAGACCTACATTATCATGTACAACAAGTATGTCATGCCTTTGCTTATATTATCTAGAGCAAGGCTTGTCTTCTCAATTCTGAAATTGTCATTCTTGAAAAATCTAAACTATTTCCAGTAAGATTGATACGCCACAATAAAATCACTAATGTGTCCATATGTCTAAGATTGGTTCTAGACATTTTGGATATACCCTAGATCTAATATATAATTAAAATATGTCTATAGAAGCATATGAAAGTAGTATCATTATTTTTAATTAATATAAATTTTTACTTATGTTGTTAGGTTGGGTCGAAATCAAAGAATTACCCTCTTATTGTGGATGAATATGAACCTGATACATATGAAGCAATGAAACATAGAATTAAGCAACGTTTTAGCAATGGAGGAAACATTATTGTTGATGTAAAGCTATCAGAGCCTACGGAGGTAAATTACAATTGTATATATAGTTATTAATTAGTTGGTTGTAATGATTATTATGAATGAATTATTTAAAAAATGTGCACAGACACAAAAAAGCAAGTCTAGTCTGAAATGTGCCCACTCCTTTATCATTTTTATGGTATATAATTTTAATTCTACTTAAAATAATTTATAATTAATTCTATTTTTCTGAACATATTGATTATTGCTGACATATGTGTATTCTGTTACTGACAAAAAAAAGTTTAAATAGATTCTTATATCATCTTTAACTTATTTTGATATAATTTCACTATTGTATTTCTTAACATATTAAAGATTTTGCCAAATATTTCATGTTCATAATCCTAAGAAGCTTATATATTTAGCATTTAATTTATCAGATTTAAAGTTATAAGTATTTCTTAGTTGTTTAAACTTTACTTTTTTTGTTTAAAAATAAATTAAATTTTCAATTATAACTCTTAACTAACAGAAATGCACTGATGAAGAAAATTAGAAATTTATCATGAAAGTATATAATTTATGCTAAAAGTGCTTTATTTCTTACAGTTTTCGTCCTACTATAGTGTATTTGGAGAAGTAGTACCTCCAAAAGTACCTAAACAATCTCTACAGCACTTGAAATCTAATGTTGAGGAGGACTACCAATTTCTTGCAGAACTAGAGGCACTAAAAGCTTTCACAGAAAAGGTAAATATAAATAAAATGGATATTGCCACATTCTATAAACTCTTATCATTCAAATTCTTTAATATAATTCTAGGACAATTTTTAATTATCTAGAATCTGGTCCTATGCATAATATCATGACACACAGATAAGTGGGCACTCTTAGCCTACTGCAGTGTGGGGTTGCCACTATATTTTCTCATTATTATTATGTTATTAAATGTAATTTAAAACATTTTTATTCAGGTTAAGTCAGATGCAATTAATGTTGACAACATCATAGATTTCTACAACTTCAGATTCCGTTCCCTGCATGCATTGTCAGATTTCCATGGACCCAATTCTCTACAAACTAAGGAGGCTAAGAAATTATTAGGTGAGTTTGTTACATTTATTTTGTACATTAGGGATACAGATGGAGTACCCGGATAATAGGGTGTGCTTGCGTGTATTCATGCATCTGCTTGTGCATGCTTCTTTACCATAATAAGCCTCTATTGTTAAAAGCTTTTGAAAACACCAATAAATGTTTTTTTAAGGCGAAGCGATACAAGAATTTAGCCAAGCAATTGTGAAAGCATACGATGGATCCGCGCTAGTCGCCGCGGTGACGACTGATGTAGCCCACACCCGTCGCGCCGTGCGAGCGGCGCCTGATTTACCTGAAGCTACTACTGAGGTTTGTATAAATCTATTAGTCGAATCATGTAGTTCAAATGTAAGGGTCAACCACAGAATGAGAGATAATAAGCTGAAAACTCGTTTTGACTTTTTATTTTAGCAAGACTTTTCTCAAAAGTCTCATAAAATCTCGTGTCCGAGTCTTAAGATATTCAAGGTTAAAAGAAAAAAAAAACGGTTTTTTGCAAATATCTTGTTGAAACCCCTAACATGACTGGACTATATATAATTGTATACACAAACGCACAAATACAATACATGGAGTTACTATGCCTAGAAAAAAACAAGAAAAAAAGGAATGTTGTGCATGTTATGTAAGATTGTAACTTTCGGATATTAAGTAAAAATGTGTCCAAAGAAAACATTACAATGTTTATACAGCCATAACAATCCAGTTCTGTACATTGGCTTCTCTCAAAAATTGAGGAGTTTTTCTCTAATCCATGGCAAGCAGATTAAGAATGTATTTTCTTGTTTAGAGAATCAAATGGCCATGGCGAGTACAAAAAATAAATAAAAATCAAGGCTATCCAGTAACAATGCAGTACAAACATGTACTACATCCCAAATACTAGTGAGTACACACTGGTATTTCTGTTTGTAAATATACATTTACAATTATTTTTCATTATACCAAGAATACGTTCTGCCTGCTATAGACATATAGGTACACATATTTCGGAGTAATCTGACTCAATTGTGTAATCGACGTTTTTCTATTGTGATTGCTGATTGGTGCTAGCTTGCTATTAGTCGGCGACTCTGATTGGTTGGTCAGACGCACGAAATTTACAATGCAATTATGAATAGTTCTCTTCATGTTCACTAGATGGCGTTCTTACAACATAATGGCGCGCCGACAAATATGACTAATGTTTATATAGAAAAATATTAGTCGTCCTCATGTATCTAAAACACTATATGTATTACCAAGACATTTTAATAAAATTAAATAATTCCGAATTTCTTTTACAGGGTATACAAGACGACGCTTACTCTGGTGACTACTCAGCAATCTTCAACATAATTCTGTGGTTTGGTGTGGTTTTCACCTTCACCCTCGTAGCTATTGTCTACGCTATAATGGATATGGATCCAGGCAGAGATTCCATCATTTACCGTATGACAAGCACTAGAATGAAGAAAGATAATTAATTATAATTATTCTATTAAGACTTAAATTTCAAGTCTATAAATGTTAGTGTTAATATAGTAGTGTCCTGGTAGATCCAATTTGCTTTATAAAATCTTCATTTTAGCTAAGGTCATTCCACATCTCAGAAATTTCAAGAGGACAATTTACACAAACAACATCAAGTTGCTGTTGAAATAAGTGTAATGTTATTATTTTAGTGGTAATATCAATTTGTTGAATTGAATGTTTTGTTATTTGTTATCCCATCCATGTTATATGAGAATAGAATTGGATAATATAAGGGCAGAGTTATATTTGGGGGCAGTAAATTTGTCGCAAGAATGAAGAAATGACAATGCGACAGTAGTAAAAACATATTTGTATATGATATGAGTACTATAGAAAATTAAATTCCTAATTATATACTGTATAAAATGTTAAACTATGATTATTTTAAATATTTATTAATGCATTAAATGATGAGCTTAATTTGTTCTTGCGAATATTTTGTTTTCGGGTAATAAACGATTAGTCCCATAACCTGCCAATATTTTATTAAGTTGTAAGTAATAAGCTCGCAAGATGTAATCCATATATTTTAAAAAATTTTAATATTTCAATATAATTTAAAAATGTATAAAATAAGAAAAATAATAAAATAAAAAAAATATATTAAAATATATAAAATTATATTAAATCAAAAAATAAAATAATATATAAAAATAAAGTAAAATATAAAAAAATATATTAAAATTTAAAAAAATATATTAAAATTTAAAAAATATATTAAAATTTAAAAAAATATATTAAAATTTAAAAAAATATATTAAAATAAAAAATTAGGTAATTTTCTGGAGCACAAATTACAGTAGTTCGACCAATGATATTCAAACGTATTTTATTTTATCTTTGCCTAACTTTACGTCAAAACAGTTTTCCACTATAAAACAAAAAATTGTTCCTTAAAAAACAATAATATATTTACTAACGAAAATTATTAGATATTATGGTATAAAAAACTTTCCTGGTTTTGTGTCTACTCACCCCGCGATCTTATTCCCCGTTTTACGGTATCTAAAAAGAATGTGTCGTTTTATACCCGCAATATATTTTCAAATAGGTAATACTATTTTTTGCAATTCAAGTAATTTTAAGTTTTGCACATTTGATTCTGGTAAAGCAGCGGTACTCAACCTTTTTTTCATAGGGGCCACAAACGTGTCAGTCGTAGTGTCGTAGGCCGCAAAAAAAACTAAGTAATGACTTTTTAGGTTTCAACACAGTTGTACCATGTAAATAAATTTAAAACAAGTCACGAACAGCAAACAAAGCGACACATATGTACATAGTAGTATGGAAGCCTAGGAAAGGGGATTCCTGCGGTCTCATTCGCTCGACACGGAACTAAAAACGTCAAATGCAAAACATCGCTAATCCAAACACTTGATTTGGCGTATTTATAAAAATATTAAAATGACGTGTTGTTGTGATGCAATCAGACGTCTGCTGTATATTAAAAAATAAATGAAGACATTACACTGGCAGGATTCACTGATAGTTGCCATAAACAAAGAATTGAAATGAAGACATTGTCGTGTATTTTTTTTGGGCGATAGAAATTCAAAATGGTTTAAAATAAAGTAATACAAGATGGGCCAACCACAAAAGCCCGGCGGGCCGCAGGTTGAGTATAGCTGTGGTAAAGGATATTCTGTTGCTTCCAAATTGAGAGCTTGAGTGGAAGGCTAAATTAGGTTCCAGGTATAGAATTCAATGGTTATGGTTTTTAAATATTGACATGTAGGTTGGCTGAACTTTTGTTTTAATATCCTAGTAACATTATTAATGGAGTCAGGCGTTACTTTGCGGAAATCCATCACTATATGGACAGTCAAAAGTTTTACTTAGCTAAGATCCGCGACAAGTCGCGGATCTTAGCTAAGTAAAACTTTTGACTGTCCATATCCTAGTAACAGTTCAAATTACAAATCCGAGGATGTTCTTTTTATCCGCTGCTAGCAATACTAAGGCCAGCAATGCATTTGTGTCGCCTGCGGCCTTGTAGATGTTAAGTAGTATAACTTAGGTGGGAATAATAAGATGAGAGTAGCAGAAAACAGTAAATCGCAGTAAAAGTAAAGGTCGATCTTTCGCGAGATGTGTGGTCCCTGTATGTTAATGTAACCAACCACTATTATACATATATTACTACTTATATGTGGATGAATACAAGTTAAACTATATAGATAAATATAAATCGTCGCAATGTATGTATGAACATAACTTCAGAACGACTGCACAAAATTATATATATAATAATTCTTTTTTTGCTGTTTCTTATTATTATTAGGACAAGGTTTGCATTAAATATAATTTTCTCTTTTCCGTTATCTCAAGTCGCCATATAACTAATAGATGGCGCCATTACTTTGATTAACAAAATAAATGTCAGTATTGATAGATTCACATTCATTCCTTTTCAATTTCTTTTTCTGTACTGTGCTGTTCTTCCCTCTGAGATTTCGTGTTTTTGTTTTCGTCGACGAGGTTACTCATAATAAGAAAACGGAAGATTGTCTTATTTTTTCATTAGGTACACTACCCATGCGAAACTAATGCTAGTTACAAATATTTCATGGAAAGTAAAAATTTTATAGAGGAAAATTAAACACATTTTTGCTATTAATTTTTTTAATTAAAGCGTTATTTAATCTTTTAATACATTTTTCATTAGTACAATATAAGTAATAATTTAATGTTGCAGAAGTTTGCATTCGCATGTAAAATATATTGTCGAGCAACCGTAGATTAAAAAGCTCAAACGATAGAACGTTTTTTTATTGAGAAATTTGTCAATGAATGATAATCTAAGAAATTTTATGGTAAGTGTAAAAAAATGTTTTCCACTTATAGCCCTACACATACTTCCTGCAGATTACATATCTGGGTTGGTTCTTAACATATAAATGATAAGTACAAACACCTAGACTCAGGATAAATACCTGTAAGCCATACAAATATCTATCCTGATGTAGGAATGCAACAGAAGATAAAGAGAAAAAGCGAATGCATTCACCACTGCACCATTTGGGTAGTATAATATCCGAGTAATTCGAACAAACATTAGAAAATAATTCTTAAAAGATTTGATGATTAACTTCTTTAATTTGCTTATTATTAATATATTGTCTTATTCGAAAAAAATATATTTTCATGTAACTATCTATGAAGACATTTCATATATCAATTAACAAATATCTGAATACAAGTTACATGTATATAACGTATGAAATCCTATTTTATCATTCTTTTTAAATAAACAATTTTAATATGTATGTTATAATAATGTAGTATTTACTTAAAATATTATAAGCTTATAAAATGTAAAAGGCACTTATTGTATGTTTGACACAAATACATCTTTGTACATGAAAAAAAGGATATATATAGAAATAAATACAGTCGAACGTCGACCAATAGTAAATTTAATAAATTGATTTCCATTATTATTCACGTTTTTGTGGTCCCTGTTGAGGACAAAAACCATACTGGTCGAAAGCTATTGAACCACTGATTCTAAGTTAACTTTTCCTATATTACATTTTAGTCTTTTAGTTATATTAAAGTCTATAATAAGACACCTTTATGTATATACATAATACTAAAAGTAAAAATAAACTTTTAATATTAAAAGTAAAAATAATATAGTAGTTTAATAAAAATAAAAAATATGTATAGCTTTTATTTGTATTATCTTTTTCAAATATAATTTAATAGATTTTTATTAACAATTTTAACATTATTGAAAATATATTTGTATCTTGTTACATGAAAAAAATATTTTTACTATTTGCAAAAAACATACACCTAGTAGCGTTAGTGTAAATATTAAATTAACGTTTCTGAAGCGCGAAATAAGTATTCGTTTCCGGGTAACGGTAAATTAGCGTTATCAGTACAGATTCTATTATAGTGTATTCATATCGTACAGGTAAGTAAATATAGAGTTTAGTATTGGGTAAAGTCACTTTTTGGAAATGTAACTATTTCATGTACCTATGGGTATTTATTTATCCATAATACGTTCTAAAAACTACATATTTAGAAAAAAAATATCATAAGATTGTACCGGTTCAAATAAATAGTTACGTTAACCATTCAGATTGACTTTTATTACAGCATCAACCATGTTTTTATACAAATTGACATGTTTTAATTCTGCTAGATCAGCGGTCGACCGCTGTACTAGATGGTACCATGATAATCAAAAAATCTTTCGATGTGAAATATGCAGCTGGCATGTTGGCAAAATATTAAAAAAAAATCGGTGTATAAAAAGGAGCTAGTTCCTGCGCACAGTGTAATGGTGCGCGCGCCGCAGCCGGCGACGCAGCTCCGCGGGAAACTTCTCGTAGCAGCGGCGGCACGCGGGTCGCTCGTCGTACTCGTAGAACTTGCTGCGCGTGCTTAGTGGCGCGTCACATACCGAGCACGCGAAGTGATGCACGCACCACGCCTTATTCAATGCCGTGAAAACTAAAAAAAAAGAACAAGTAAAGTTATATATACGTATACCAACTATGTGGTGTGACGGACACGGCACGCGGTTGCTACACAGTTTACAGCCAGCGTTGCACACAGTTCATATAATGGAGGGTTTAAATCAAACGAGCATATGTTATTATAGCTAGAAGTTAGAAGAAGAGATTCTTTCGCGATCTTTTAGTGTAAACGAAAGATCGTTTACAATAAAATATCAACGAGAAAAAATTAGAAGCAAGAAATAGAATTCTTGCACAATCATCAACCTCAGCATAGATCAGCCGAACGAATGCTCATTGCTCATTCGTGTCAATTCTGTGGTTAGTAGACCGCTCGAACACAAGAAGCACCTGTTCACACGCTTTAGTACTGTTTACATCAAGTGAGTGTGCATTCTTTGAATATTCCATAGAATTTTTGTAAACGAAGACAAAACAACGAAAAAATGCTCTACGTCTGTTTACAATAAAATAATTTGATAGAGTGAGAATAGAATGAGCATTCGCTCGTCTGATGTAAATCGGCCTTAGTGGGAGGTATGTTGTAACCGCCGTCGCCTTAACGAAATTTGGTGGCATGCCACTTCTTTGGAAGTCTACATAGTAGGAAATCATCAAGCACATTGGTGGGGAGATTTCTCATAGTGTAACACAGCAGATGAAGGAAATGTGGTATTTTGCACTTGTGAAGACTGAAAAATATTCGTAAGAATAAAAATTATTTATCGACACATATTTATGTTCACTTTATGCTTTAAAGCAAAATATCCTAAGAACCATTTTATGACACTCGTTAGGTTAAAATTATTTTCTTTTTGTTTTGTGTTTTTATTTGTATATAGAATATTATTAAAGATTTCATTTTGATAATTGTAAAAAAAATGGTGTCATAAATAAAGTTTTTCTATTTCTATTTCTAAGTAACAGCTTATGTAATATAACTTAGATTATATAGGCTATTAGTATAAGTACTAATAAAATAGAATTCTTAATTTAAAAATTCTTATTATTATTATTTTACTACCACCTTTATTATTTTTTTACCAGATTTATTGTCTTAATTATATAATATGACAAACATATGACGTAGAATAGAAAAGAAAAAGCGTGAAGAAAATTCACTCTTCATTATGGACTTTAACTCATTGCGCTAGTCTAAGGCGGCTGATTTGTGTAGCATCCAGACTCCTTATAAATGCTTACAGTGACACATACATGTAGGCTAACATATATGCATCCTTTGAACAGACTTCAAAGCCAGTAGCTTCGCCACTGAGCCAATTAGGTCGTAATTTATTTTGATAGATTCGAAGGCTGTTTTTTCGTGAAATGTCCGGTTTACGGTTGGCAAAAAGTGGAAAAAGAAAGGCGTCTTGGTTGATTCGGAAAACGGGCTTATCATATGCCAGCAGAATGCTCGAACAATGAGTATTCTTATCAATGCCATCTATTCCTCCAAAGGACACATGTATAAGCATCTTCGATTACATATTTCGTTATACATTAAACCTTCCTAGAACGCGGTAGATCACTAGATAAAACTGAATACGAAGTGTATACTGTTCGCGCGTCGAACGACAATATGTACGTAACTGAATCCGCCTTGTCAGTAGATTGTTTAAAATAAATGAACAGAGTATCCCGAAGTCCAGATACATCGTTGTCAAGGAGACCACGTAATCAGAGTTCGTCCACAAAATTTTATATGTACATTGATAGGAAACATTAAACTAGTGCTAACGCCGCTAAGATTCATAGACCGCATAAAAATAAATCGCACAAAAACAAAATCGCAAAAAAAAGGATCGCACAAAAACAGGTTTTACTGTACAAACATATGACTTGAGAAATCCTCACGTTATACGAAATCGCGCTATAAATTACCGCGTTATAGGAGGGTTTACTGTATAAAGTAGAGGAATAGATGGCGCTGTTACATTTAGTAACAGTGGCAATCGGGTTGATCAAGTGTAATAAGAGGAAAACCTACCATCACCGGCGATAACTTGGTTGCACACGTAGCAAAGGTTGCCAAACAGCTGATGGTAATGTTGTTCACAGTATGCCAGACCCTTCTTTTCATAGTGACGATGGCCGTGGAATGGCTTCTCACATTTGGCACAGACGAAATGCTGTAAAAGAGTATGAGCATACTTAATATTAGGGCAACATGTTTTTTTTTTATTTTAATGGCAATGGGAGATTCGACGTTGATTTATAATTTAATAGTGTTACAAAAACTATAATATATCATCATCATGATAATATATAATAAATTTGATAGAATAGGTTCACTTTATCTTCTATGGATGTCATAAGAAATTTTACAGCGTCATCATGATTGAAAGTTTCACCACGAAGGGAGTTGTCCAGGTACGATCCCTACGATAAGTGGTATTCCGATGGCGAAACATAAGAGCTACATGGTGGGTGTAACATCAATTCTGGGAGTGAGAGACGTTTATAACTGAGATCGGCAATAACTTAGTTGCCAACCCAATATTTTACTTGACACAGGCATGATAGTTATAACTAATTCCCATAAAAGAAAATAAATACCAGATTTCAGACAAATTGTCACATTCAATAAAAAATATATGTTTAGTATAAGATATTAACCTCCACATGCCAATGCTTGCCAAGAGCCGTGACGATTCTCTCCTCAATGGGCCGACGGCAAGCTCCACATATCGGAATACCCATTTTGTCGTGACAACGAAGACAGAAGAGGTTGTTCTGGAAAATATATTTAATTATTTATTATATAATTTACACCAATACAGTGAGTTAAAGTTTTCCGAAAGATCCTCGACCCAAAGCAGATATTCGATGGAGCTGGAGAATTCTAAAGAATACTGAAATCAAAGAGTTTGAAAAACTTATGCTGGCATAAGTGAAACAGTTATTTATACAATACAGAAGACTAAATAAAATTAAAATAATACCTGTAATCCTATATTCATAATAAAATCATTTATGCTGCAATTAGACTGAGACATCTAACCTTTCGAAATATTGTTTCGAAATAAGGTTAGATAATGTCTCAGTCAACAAGGATGGGTATAGACTACGAGCACAAGAAATTCAAAAGTAAGACTATATTAAGGAATTTGCTTTGAACAAAAACATATATTACAAGCAGGTTTCACAAGTATTAGAATGCTCATTATAATATTTTTCATTTTCGAGTTGTAGTTTCCTTTTAAAGTTTCTTTTTGTACCCAGTATTTCTTCCAAGTTTAGTTTATTATTCTATCTACTTCATTTTCATTGTATTTTCTTAGTAAATATGGTATGCAAATTTCATCAGGATGTTTTTCCTTCAACAAAACACGTGACAACCCAAAATACAAATTTTAAACGCTTAGGGCCTAATAATATGCGTCCACGCGGCCAGAGATTACACGAGATTATATGCATCCAATTATATGAAGCGGACTTGTCGCCGGCCGGGCGGCTCGTCTGCTCGCGACAGTGGACGGGCCGCGCTTACGTGTTTGTACGTTTTTAATACCATCCTTCGGCCGCTTAATATAATAGGCTACGACCGCGTAAAACGGCGGAGTCGCGGTCGTTATTTATTGCGCCGGGCCGCGCGGATACGCCTCTTCACCTGTTTAGACACTTAATACAAAGAAGAAAATAAGATTACGAGTCCGTACAACCCAACTTCGTATTTGATGTTTTAATAAAACTTAAATATAAAGTTAAAAACAAAATATACAAACCACATCGTTAGCAGCGTATCCGGGGCGGTGTTTGACCTCACGAGCAGTGTGGTCGAGTTCCACTCCGCAAGTCGCGCAGGTAAAGTGGTACCCATGATAAACTTCGCCGCGATACCGAAGAGGCTCACCGTCAATCACACCACTGGAGATATTTATTTGTTAGTTATTTAGTATAACAGCTATCACTGATTCGTGACATTTGTTTAAAAAGAGATAAACATAAGCACCTAGAGCTACCCGCGATGAGCTAGAGTGGGTCCTGCTGTCTGATGCAAACCTGTGACAATTTGCTGATAGTTTAGAAAATTAAAAATTTGTGATAATTTGATTATAAAATATTTATTCCAACGCAAGGATCGAACCCGCGACCATTGACTCCGCGGGCGATGGGCCCCGCCACAGAGCCAATTGGTCGTCCGTATAATATATGTATAAATATATTATATAGGTAAGAACATTGAATACTGTCATGCTTGCGCACGTGACTTCTCTAAGAATTCTATCACATCTTGTTAATGCGACGATTACATTACTTAACATGTAAATTCTAGTATCAAATGACGTGAGTACTCACTGGCATTTATGGCACATGTAGTTTTGTAAGCCGTCTGCCTTAATTCTAGCGTTGCAGGCGTGGCAGAGAGCTCGGCCAGCGTGCTTAATAAAACCTGCGTCAGCCAACTCCACGTTACACTCCTCGCAACGAAAGCATGCTGGATGCCAGTTCGCATTCATAGCTTTTATAACACGTCCGATAACGAATTCGCCTAAAAATATTAATTTAGGTTAAAGAAAGTCAAAATGCTTATGACTTAGGACTTCTGAAACTCAAATTAGAACCATCAGCAGAAGTGTAGTGTGCTGCCTACAACCATTATCATACAACACACCTAGTATTATACCAGTGTGAGATTTGGTGATTACAACTCATCAGCAAGTTTCGTAAAATAATGCGCCATTATTACCTACATGAGACGAGCGAATGCTCATTCTGTCCCAACTCCATCAAATTCTTTTAGTCTAAACAGAAGTAGAGCATTCTTTCGTTGTTTTGTCTGCGTTCACAAAGATTTTGTGGAATATTCTAAGAATGCTCACTCGCTTGATGTAAACAGCACTAGAGCATGCTAATAGATGCTTAGAGCGTTCTCGGGTGTTCAGACATGCTCGCTTTCCAGAGCGGTCTCTCCAAAGTGTTCTAGTATTCGAGCGATCTGAATCACTGAGCATTCGTTCGGCTCATCTAAACATCTATCGTGCAAGAATTGTAGTTCTTGGTTCTCATTCCTGCTCATTGATATTTTAGTGTAAACATTTAGAACGATCTTTCGTTTCCACTAAAAGATCGAGAAAGAATGCTTTTGTTCTAGCTCTAAATTTATGTTCTTTCGGTTGAAACCCCTAATATACAAAGCTACACATCATAAAATCATGAGTATTCATAAGCAATGTAATTCCATAAGCAAATTTAGGAGAAATTCATACATTCTGATTGCGAAGATCAAACATATGATAAACATTTATAAAGGCGTACATACCACATTTTCCGCAGCATGGCGCAAATAAAACTTGAAAATCTCGTTCGCAATATTTACGTCCTTCGAATTCGTAAAATACACCTTCAGGGAAAACACGAAAGCATTGCGCGCATCTGTAGGACAATGAATATATATTCGTATAAGGAAAAATTTGTTTACAATAAACTGAACATTAAAGCACCAACTGTTTTAATTGTTTCTATTTGTTTAATTTTGTTTTAATGATTGTATTTGTTTAATCATATAATGAGACATATGAATGCAAGTTCCTATTGATTTTTTTTTAAATACTTTGTTTTAGTTTTAACTGGTCCAAATCAAACTTGAGTCAATAAGTAATAAACACTTAGTTGATGTTGAATAAAAATGTGTGCTAATGTGTGGTAATATCATTATCATTGAATGCAAAAACCATTCACCATAACTGATTAGTGCAAGTTGCTTCAAAATATATTTTTCATAATAAAGCTCATTCTACTATTATGAATCAATAAAACTGAAGATCAGTTCAAGGAAAGAAGTTAAAAACATTTATTTTCTATCTTAGATTAAGGACCTCACGCATGTTGTTTTAAGCATTATTCAAATAGCAGCCTACAAGTTTTTCACTCAGAGGTTTAAACATAATGAATTTTTTATAAGACTAATTGGGAAAAATCAATTCTGTTAAAAATCAAGAAACTCAATAGTTACTCTTTTAAAATGGCAGTTTCAGTAACAAATTACACTTCAAGGCTTATTACTTGTTACAATTAAAGGTATATCTGCTTATACATTTTTATCATTTATTAAATAAGAAATCCTTTTTTACTTACACAAAGCAATTAGTGTGCCAGAGCTCTCCATTTGAGTTTACGATTTTCTCATTAGACTCAAAGCCATCTCCACATCTGGTGCAAAACATATTATCCAAGGACATTGTGGCAATACTAAAAAGAAAAAATAATTGTAATCAACTCTATAAGAATAAATTTCAATGTATAAAATACATAAATGTTTATTGTTAGGTCACTGTGCATCATGCATCATATGAAGGTAGGAATCAATTAGTTACAAATGATTAATAGATTATCAATTTATGGGATTTTGAGTAATGTATTAAACAGTTCTTTACCCTTTTGCACCAAAGACCATATATTCCCATATGTATTTTTTTACAAGTAAATAATTACCAAATTAATATTTTTAATTTAGTACAATATTCTTGTAAAAACGCCAATTACCATACTTTTCTGGTAAATATATGCTACAATGACAAAGAACATATGATTCTGCAAACCTCGAAAACTTCCCATCTTAATAGGAAAATACAATGTTGCGAAAGGGTTAATAAGGGTCAAGTTGGTTAAAATAAAGGATACTATTAATTTTAATATACCATAATGAAAAAAAAATGCTCTTTCTCTACCACATCTCTTATATTTAAGGATTCCTCTTATATCTTATAGTTAAGGAATTTTTTTCAGAAACCAGAAACTAGTTTATTAAAATAAGTAAAATTTTATGTCTACTTTTAAGTTAGATATAGGTATCCCTCAAATAAAAAAAAATCATTGTGCATGGGTTGTTGACCTCAGAAGCAGCCTTCACTCACCAGTAATCTTTATACTGTTACAACTTGTGGATATCTTACTTTTCTTATATACTTTATCTTGTATAGTTATATGCATAGATCAAAGCTAGACATATACACATCTATCATACATGTGATAATAGTAACAGTTTCTGTATGTTAAAATAAGGTTCTCTACATCTACTAACAAAAATGCTTCAAATGTTAATTTTGTATATCATAAGGTTTATTTATTGTGAAATTTAATGTGCATGTATGATTATTAAAAAAACATGGCACTGATTATACAACATGAGTGAGTTTTATGAACATGAGGTAATGACTTAAAATCTAGGAGTCCATTTTAAAGAACCACTCCCACTGCTTACCCTGGCATTTTCACCTCAAATATAAAATTAACAAAGATAAATCGATGTGCACAAACTTCTTTGATGTAGGTTTTTTTTTAACTATTTTACCTGACAAAACAGAAACAGCCTATTAAATTAAACTTATAGTTGACCTAAAATGATGTAATAAATAAAAATAGAACATGATTGTACTTACAAGTACTGTATGTCAAACCATATTAGTAGAATACAAATAATCTCACGTAAATTTATTATAAGTAAATTTGATTATATTAATAAATACTTTAAAGAAACTTATGTGACCATAAAAGTTTTTGTAAACTCAGAAACAGGTGTTCCCTGCTCTTAATACAAAAAACGAACAAACAATCATCGATCGATATTATTAATCTCAAAGTGAGAAATAGCGATGGGCGATATTAATAAAAAATCGATTTTGATATTAATCTTGAATACTCTTCTACACTACTGGTAGAGTAGTTTCATGAATCGTCTATTATGGTGGTAGTGGCTTGTGTTGAATAAATCGACCAAAAAATGCTGTTTTATGTAAAGTAGATACTACCAGCACAGTATTTATAACTATAAACTAAAACATGTTTGATGTGATCTTCTTGTTATGTAGTATCTCATTTTTCTCGGATCTCATCTCGGATAGTAATTCCTACAGCTGGATTTGAGACTTCATAAAGACGTGGACTAGAAAGGGACATTTATCATCATCTTTGTAGCTTTTAAGAGCCTCGGAGAACGATAGGTGGACATACACAGTTTGTATCGAAGGAATAGCGGTGAATGGGTGTTTGATGGTAATTTTAGGTGAGGGATTAGATGTGGTTGGGTCATCAACGACCATACGTTTTTTTGAACTGTGAGGACCATCTGGATCTGGATGACGATCCAAGTCCATCATGAAAGATCAAAGAAAAAAGTTATTATAAAAAATTACGTACAATATAAAACTAAATATAACTAACCTAATATACCCAGTAAAACACTTATCAAACTTTATGATAGTTAGTACAAACTAATAGTACCAATTACCCACCATTTATACTATAAAATTTATTAATCAGAGATAATTAACCCAAACTAAAACACTAAAATCTCTCAAACACGTCTAAACTACTTTACATTACACACCACCCCGCAAGCATATTTCTATGGCCTCGGTAATAGAATTTTTAGTAATTATGTCATAATCAAAACTGGCAGGTTAGTGGATATAAAAATATTCATTGGAATGTAAAATTTGCAATAATTAAAACATGTTTTAAAATTGTATTTTGCCCGTGAGTTTTGTGTGACGTTAACATACATCAGTATCAAACGATTCATAATATTCTATATCAAGCAGAGGCTTTATTTAAATTTAATGCCATCGGAAAAGTTCTCTTTTATTATTGAAAGTAAAAATGATACTTTTAAGTCTGCTCTGCTTTAGAGTCGACTATTTCAACAGTTTTGTTACTTAGTATAATTTCTTCTACAACTATCGTATTCTTGTCAAATCAACATTGACATTGACAGGACAAGAAGTGCGCTAAAACTAAAAGTCGTGTTCATTTAAGTATGAATTTGTTTGGTTAGAGAAATTTTACAAAAAATATGAATACTGTTAAAGAAATGATTTTGGATGAAGAAAAATTAGTTACTTATGTTTCTCTCAGTAAAGAACTTTGTATTCATATTAATGAAAGTAAAATTTTGCTGCGTAAAGCAGTGGAAGAAGTACGATCAAAGCTACCAGATATTGTGCTTAGTGTTAATTATATTTTATCGGGCATTACAAATGATAATAATGCTCGAATTTTTGTATGCCCTGAAACTGAACGAGAAGTTCTTAGAAAGAGTTTTAAAGTCATACTTTTTGAGCACATTTATAGTGTTAACAAAGGAGTTTCCCGTGTTGATATTGCGGCTATGTTAGCGACGAACCGATTTGATGATTTAGTTTTATGTCCAGGTATTATAAAAAATGATATTTGTGTTAAGAGAACGGCTGGCGAAATCGGTACCTTCAAGATAAATTGTCAGGAAGCGTTAGTACCTAAAGAAAGTCCATCAAATAAATCTCAGGTCAAGATTAAAAAGGAAGGTACTTTATCATCTATTAAAGAATTGCAAACCATTAAAGTTGAGGTGAAGGATGATAAAATGAAACTGGAAATAAAAACAAATATTGACACCAAGCAGTCACCAAAAAAGTCAGTAGCTAATGGTAAACAAAAAATGCATGTAAAGCAAAAAGGCATTGCAGGATTTTTTAGCAAATCAAATGGATTTTCTAAAACACAAGAAGTCAGTGCGAAAGAAATAAATCATACAAAAAATTTGCCTTTGAAAGATAAAACAGAAGAAAAATGTATCAACACGGATTTCAAAGCAGAAAAAATAGTACAAGATGAATACATAGAAGTGATGCAAGAGAATGAAACAAATGATCTTAATAGGAATAATGAATTAATGGTCAAAGATGGATCTCAAAACATTGTTAAGAAGAATTTAAAAGGTGACAAAAAAAGGAAGAGAGTCTTAAAAGTTTCTGATAGTGAAAGTGAACATGATACAGATCCTTTTGTAGAGGAACAGCAAGATAAAAATGACTCAGAAGATGAAATACCACCAACACCATGCATCAGTACAGTTAAAATCACTTCAGGTATAATAAATCCCAAGAAAAAAAGAAAGATTGTTGATAAAAAGTATGTTGATGATGATGGCTTCATACTCACCAAAAAAGAAGAAGTTTATGAAAGCTGTTCTGAAAATGATGAAGATGTAATACCAGAAAAAAATATTTCAAATGTATTAAAACAAAAAACTGAAATTTCTCCTAAAGAGGATAAAAATTCTTCAAAAAAAATATCACCACCCCAAACAAGAAAGCAAGTCACCATTAAGAACTTTTTTAAGAAGAAATAATGTTATAGGTATTATTGATAATAACTAATCATGTTTCTAAAGTATGGTTAGATAAAAATGTTAAATTTATTTTTTGTGTATAAATTAATCAGTGTTTAATTAAGGGCAGAAATAAAACACTAATTAGAATTGATTTTTTTTGAACATTCCCATTTTCTTTATTTTTTAGTTCCAATAGCTACCAACCAATCTGGATACACATGTACATCAACTAAATAAGAGCATTTTGTGTTATATGTGTAAGTCTGCATGTCCAAACTGGATGTCTGTCTGTGAAAGAGTAAAAAATATTTTTATTTATCATAACATAACATAAAAACTATTATCATAATTTTAATTTGAGACCAAATCCAAAATGTTGGTTAGCATGATCACCAACTGCATACATATAAGGACCAAAAGAAGATTTATACTACTAATAATAATGATGAAATTATTATGATTGTTTTCAATTCAATTTGACATAATTTCATAGTGCATTTTTTAACTTTATTATTAAGTTATTGAAAATATGTGGACAGTCAAAAGTTCCACTCAGCTAAGATCCGCGGATTTATTTGGAACTTAAACCATAAACTTACCGAAAATCGGCCATCATCTCTCCACCCACCAACCACTACACACAACACCAAACACACACTACCACTTTTCCACCTTATAAACGACATGTGTTTCGCCCCAACACGAGGCATCTTCAGGTATAGTAGACTCTACGGAAGACAACCGAAAAGTGAGACTACTTCCGTATGTTGTGTTGGAACTTTTGACTGTCCACATAATGATGGATTTCCGCAAGGTAATGCCTGACTCCATTAATAATCTTATTGAAAATAATTCTCAAGAACATAATTATTACTATTGTCAAGCCTAAATCGTCCTAATCGTGGCATTCTAGGTATGATGTCCATTGAAGAAACAAAATTCCGAAGTATCTCATTGGTTCCAGAATGAAGCATAGTAGCAAAACTTATTTTAAAATTGATATTCTATTAGGGGTTTGGCATTTTTCTAGACAAGTCAGCACTTTCAACAGCATAGGTGTACCACTAGTTCTAATTTTACAGTAAAATGAATATATACTCATGTACATATTTAGAGGAATGCCAAAAAAGAATAACAAAATATATATACAAGAGTATGTATACAAGATTTTCTTATGGTTCTATTCGACAAATTTTAAATATAATATAATATTGGACAAATCTATTTTTATATTAATTTGCCCCTTTTTACATTCCTCTAAATATATCCATGAGTGTAACAAAAGAACATAGGTCTTCAATAAATAAAAAATAATTACTACAAATCCTTACTTATTTTTGGTATAGTTGTCATACACAATCTTTACAATGCCATCCATACCGGCTGAGCACAAGAGTGAATTATCTACTGAGGTGTCTCCAGGGTCCAGCATACCTCTGTTGGTTAAGGTCGCCTTACCCACTGCAGACCAATCTAACGCTGTTACTTTCCCATGATGTCCTCTATGTTCATGTATACATGTACATGCTGCTACGTCCCATATCTTTGTTTTTTTATCGTCACCTACACAAAATTGATAGTAATTATTTTCATAATGTATAAAAAATATTGTATGTCATAGAAAATTTGGGCTATGGCAATGGCTTAACTTTAGTATATAGGATCCAGACATTTATGTGAACTTCGTCTTTTACGCTATATGCTTTTATGTTCTTATTAAAAAGTCTTTAGATGTTTTCCATTAGAGAACAGTCGTTATTAAAATTATATTTTATTTTTTCAAACAAGACTTGAAATTAACGTACATCTCATTAAGGATCTTCAAAAGTATTTTTTTGTTATTTTTGCAGTCTAGTACCGTTTTTTAAAATATTTTAAAGGGAAAACTACTTTATGAAACTATTTTTTATCAGTAGTATTTTTCGACATTTTAGAACTCAAGAAGCGAATTTTTTCTGATAGGCCGGAAACGCATCTGCATCCTCTCGTGTCAATTTTACAAGAATACATTTAACCCTTTCGGTACGAGCGCTCTTGCCGCCGCGACACTCTCGCTGTACGAGTCACCCAGCCGAAAACGCGCACATAGCCAGTCCTCCTTTGTATGAAGACTTTCTAAACTTTATATATGATCTATGCTTAATAAAACAATGCTTTTTTCCAAGTAGTTTCAACTTTAATATTAAGATATAGTTGCATAAGGTTCTATCTTATATATTACCTATATATTATATAGATAAAATTTATAGAAATTATGTACAGATTATAAATAATACTATAAACCCGACAGAAATGAGTATTTATATATTCTTAGTTGATGTATGATTAGACACAAGACGTCTAAAAATTTAATTGGGTTTGATATATTTTATAACATCAGATTGGATGCTGGAAATATCCGGCGCTCGTCCACACAGGTCATTAGATGGACGCCGATATATCCTGCACCCGTACCGAAAGGGTTAAGCAATAACGATTACGACTTAAAATATTTTATTTTATATAAAAAAAATCACCAGCACTCGCTAAGTAGGCTCCAGAGGGCGCAAACGCAAGAGCTCTCACAACTCCACGATGTCCGCATAAAACACGCACAAGTCTGGCGTCACAAACGGTCCAAAGCCGAACGCTGCGATCTGCACCACCAGTTGCTATGTATGCTTCGTTGGGATGGAACTTTACACACTTGCAATCAAAATTAACAATCGTTACACATACATATGTATTTGTATTATCACATTACAAATTACAAAGAGATCTAACAATATAATTGATGGGTATCGTCTTCCAAATGCTTCGTGAGCGTTTAAGTAAAGAATTCATTTATTTTATATAAGGAAGTTTAATTGTATCTATATGCGATTATTTCATTTTATGTCTACCAATAAAATGAATATTTGAACATCGGTATCCATTGTACCAGCATAAATTGTACCAGAATAAAAAATCAACGTGAGTGAGAAAGGATAATCATTTGTGAGGGAGACCTATGTCCAGTAGCAGACTGTTGTCTTCTCAGATTCATCGTAGCGAAACGGCTCTCCGTTAGTCGCTTCTCGCTCTCGTGGGAATCAGGACGCGACGGGTGGCGAACCACATCGTCGTCATTATCTAACAAATTAGGCTTATTAAAATTCGTCATAGTGAATCCCGCGAGCCAGCAACAAACTAAAAAAGGGGTTAATTTAAAAAAAAACGAAAGTTGACCCAAATTCGACTTTTCCATCATTTTTGGCCTGCCAATAATTAACTTTTACCGGATTAACTAACCGAACGTAGGACTTGCTCCAACTTGAAATTCGAGCTAAGTCATCAAAGCAGCTTCGGTATATATTTGAAGATGCTATATCATTATTAACAGAACAATTCAATAAACGTTAAAACTTTTTTCCTTCAAGTAGCGTCGCAATGCATGTCGGCAACAGCTAGTGATTAAATAATGATAATGTGATAATTTACGAAATAAGCCAGGTTTCAAGGTACAAAACTAAGAGCAGTTTGAAAAAGAGCATTTAAACTTTATATTTTATTGAAGTAGTCTAGTATGATCGGATTTTCATAACTATAAATGATTTTTAAATGATAATATTTTTAAGTAATTACATTTATAAATTTAATCTAAATAAGGTTAATTGTTACAAATCTATGAGATACTTACTGTGACATCTGACATATGTCCAACGAATACCCTCACTGGGAACGTTCGGTCGAGCGACCATAGCTTCGCTGTTTTATCGTGTGATCCGGTAACAATATACAAACCGTTTTTTGATATATCCATACACCAAATAGGATAATTGTGACCTCTAAAAATATAAAACAATGGTACATTTCCGTTAGCCGGGCGCAAGCGAAAAATCGCCAAATAATATAGAATTTCGCCAAATTTCTTACAACCCAACCTAACCTCTTTTATTTTTTTTCCCCACTTAATAATTTCTTTTAGCTAATATGTATGACATTTCACTCTGAATATGACAGGAAATAGTTAAGGTTCCCGGAATTGTAGTCTACATCGATGTATAGCGTTTTTATTATGTTAAAAATCCCTTTTTTATGTTGCCCGTTCGGTTTTTCTCCCATGAATTCCGAAAATGTCATCATTAGACTAGTTTGTTACCTCTTTCAGCATTCATGGTTATAGCGAAATTGAGTTTGCTAATTTTGAAACTACTCGACCTAATTGGATCAGTCGCCAAGTTATCGATTTTGGAGTCAATGGTCGTAAGACCGATTCCCTGATTGGGATAAATATATACATTACTCCAGAAATGGAGAGGCCCACGCTCAGCAGTGAAACATATATGGGCTGTGAAAAATAAGTGTAGTCAGTAAATGTCCAGAGATGGGGAGGTTCGTGCTCAGCAGTGGGATATATATGGGTTGTAAAAAAAAATAGTAAAGAATTACTTAAGAATGCTCTTTAGTTTAGTTCTGAGTTCATCACAGCAAGTAAACGAGATGAACAATTAGTTACCTATATATAGAAGCGCATGAACAATCTGAAAGCCTCCAAGCTCTCATTGTATTGTCGTGTGAAGCCGACAGCACCAGTTGTTCTCTTGCTAAAATATTAATAGCTTGCACCGGACCAGAGTGACCACGCAGCGGTAAACCAGTACCGATTTGACTGAAATGTGCCCATAGGTGAAATGTATAGCATACAAATTATTATAAGTTTAATTCTCTTTTTACACGAATTTGATTTAAAACGAGTTAAAAAGAAAAAGTCTCTTTATCCACGAATTGTTTTGTTATAATACGATTTTTGATAATCTATGAATTTTTCTTGAAATCGCGATATTTTGACGCGTTTACGAAGCGTTTAAATTAGTATTAGGAAAAGTCTCCGAGACAAAGAGAAAACTACTGAATTATTAACACAGAAGACTAGAGATGATCAACCAGTAATAATTTTGCAAAATGATAAACAAAATAATTCTAGTGACAGTAGTGAAATTAAACGTTTACGTAAACGTATGCGTTTTTTGTCAGAAAGTGACAATGCATGAAATGATGTTGTTTGGGTTAAATTTATTTTTTTATATTTATAAATTCTAGCCATTATTTTTTTTTCTTTCTTTCAAAGTATAATTTAGTTTTTATAATATATTTAATGAAATGAAATGTGTAAGCATAAATAAATTCTTAAGTGAACTTAAATTTTTTTCTTTGGTATTGATTTTCTCTCTCTTCACACTTGAGATTCTCTTTTCACACGAAATTGTATCTCCATTACATTGTTTACGTTTACAAAAAAAAATGATACAACAAAGAGTTTCAAATAACACTAAGTCATTACAATTCCCTTAAGTTATTAAATTTATTTCGTGTTTTCTTAAATTTTAGCCAAAATAATGAACATTATTTGTATATTATATGAAATAATATTTGATATATTATATGAAATAATGTAAAATAAAAATGTAATAACACCATTGTAATGAAAAAAAAAGTGAGAAACACTTGAGTTTATTTTAATAAACTCAAGGGATTTTTTAAGTTTAAGATTTTTTAAGACTCTTTTAAATTTAGAAACATGCAATATTTTTCGAAAGAAAGTGAAAAGTGATTAGCTATCTTTTATGTTATAGTCAACCGAAATACTATTTGTAGTTAAATATTAGTACTCAATATATATTAAATTTCTATTACAAATATGTATCTGCAGGAACTTCCGGTTCTGGTGGAATATGGCAGGCTAATTCTATTTCAGAGATGTTGCGATTCATTTTCCTCTTCACATTGTTTTGTCCAAGATCCCATAATCTAATTTCAGAAGTACTGAAACCGCCACAGAGCACATTGCAATCCAAATCTGTCTTGGCACATATTAAGCTGAAAAAAAAAAGCAATATTTAAGGCGATAACACGAAAAAATAACACTTAACACACTGTCGTTAATGTTATTAATGTACTTTGCTCTCATTCATATGCTATATGAATAGCAAAATATTAAGCAAATAGAAAAAATAGAATAAGTTAATATATAGTATATAGTATTAAAACCTTATTTTTATTCAATTTCAACCGATAATATTGATGGCAAATTTAAATAAAAAATAAGGTTGGCAACAAAAATAAGTTCTTGTGAACAGCAATTACAACCTCCCCCAAGAAGCACCACTAAGTCCGATCTTTGGCTTCATGCATCCAGTTCCTGTCAAAACTTTGGTCTCCACACCAACACTCGTCTACTCCAGTAGGTGTCCATTCTATAACAATCGCAATCAGCACTACAGTTTACTTACTCGGAGAATTATGTTGGGGACTTTGAGTGTCAGGCAATTTCCCCAACCGAATCATAAAACTTTTGACTTTTCTGTAGTTCACAGCTCAATACAAACTTACTTAGTATCTGGTGCAGATATTTTGTACAGTTTTAATGGCGCCATGGATTCCCTTAATCCTTTTATTGCATCTTGAAGGTCTCTTAGTTCTTTATCAACACTTTGATAATCAGCATGCCCATTACATTTTGAAAATATATCTGAAATAGATTTATATATTTAAAAACAAATTTATATGTAAATATTAAATCATTCTTTTCCCATATAGAAAAAAGATAAATAGAAAATTTTAATGTATTGCCCTGATATTTTACACATTTTCTTTCACCTCAGACATCATGACTGGATTTAATCCTTTCCCACTTGCTAAAATGCAAGTGGGAAAGGATTAAAATCACTTTCACAGAATTTATATTATCCAGCAAAGCCCAATAGATTTATTGTTATTTATTATTTAGGATTGTATAGCATATGGCAAGTACAAACATATTTGCTGAGATATAATATAGATAGATTTATGACCATTATTTATTGGGTTGCCAACTAAGTAATTTCCGATTTCAGTTATAGATGTCTCTCACTCCCATGTTTATGATATCCATAAATGTTATGATCTTCTTATATATGTTAGCTGTCATCCTTAACTAGCTTTACAAGTTAATTGCATATATATTTTCTTAAAGTTTTTTTTAACCTAATATTAATATGGAATGCAAAAATGAACATTTTCACCATATTTTGCTTTATTATTTCCGTAAGGAAAGAACGCAGTGACACCCGCAAAAAAGTTACGTGATGTGTATGGTGATGAAGCCCTCAAAAAAAGGCAATGCCGAAATTGGTGTGAAAAATTCCATTCTAGAAATTTTACTCTTAAACTTAATGAGAATGAAATCAAAACCATCATCGAAGCGGATCGTCATGTACACTACTACACGGTAGATTGCAAAGAAGTTAGATGTTTTACATACAGGCATTGAGAAGCATTTAAAATGTGTCGGACTCATTAAGAAGCTGGATAATTGGGTTCCGCGCGATTTGAAAGAAAAACAAACACGACAAAGCGCATCAACGCTTGCGATTTATTGCTTAGACGTTAGACTCCGTTTTTAAAACGAATCATCACTGGAGACCAAAAGTGGATTGTGTACAGCAATGTCGAGAAACGATCGTGGTGCACGCCTAATGAGTCATCGTAAACCACTTCAAAGGCCATCCACCACAACAGATTTTGCTGTTAATTAGGTGGGATTCGAAAGGTCCGGTGTATTTTAAGCTACTTCCAAGGAACCAAATCATTAATTCGGAGGTCTACTGTCGGCAACTGCACGAATGGAATGCAGTTGTCAAGGAAAATCGATCAGAATTGGTCAATCTTAAAGGTTTCATTTTCTACCGGGACAATGCTAAGCCGGGTTGGATGTTGGTTGAGAATTGATGTTACACCCACATAGCCCTGATCTCGCGCCGTCGGATTTATTTCGATCCCTGGACCTTCGTGGTAAAACTTTCAAAGATGATGAAGCTGTAAAATCTCACTTAACTCAGTTTTTGGCTGAAAGGATCAGACTTTCTACAAGTGTGGAATTTTCAAGTCAACACAGAGATTGCAAAAGGTCATCAAACAAAATGGAAAATACATCATTGGTTAAAGTTCATACCAAGTTAAAAAAAACTCTTTTATTTCACTGAACAAATCGGCAATATTTTAGTTGCCAATCTAAAAGTTTAAAAATCATAACAATGCAGAAATATTTTGTGTTTTAATTTAAATAACTTTTTTGATATTACTATTGCTTTATTCGTGTCACTCTCTTTTCATGAAAATCTAAAGATTTGAAAAATAGTAGTGTGTATGGAATTATATTAGTTAATATTCTAAATCAAAACAAAAGGCAATGCAATAGGAAAGTGGGAAAGGATATTTTACACATTTTCTTTCACCTCAGACATCATGACTGGATTTAATCCTTTCCCACTTGCTAAAATGCAAGTGGGAAAGGATTAAAATCTTTAGATCGCGCGAGATCAGGGCTATGTGGGTGTAACATCAATTCTCAACCAACATCCAACCCGGCTTAGCATTGTCCCGGTAGAAAATGAAACCTTTAAGATTGACCAATTCTGATCGATTTTCCTTGACAACTGCATTCCATTCGTGCAGTTGCCGACAGTAGACCTCCGAATTAATGATTTGGTTCCTTGGAAGTAGCTTAAAATACACCGGACCTTTCGAATCCCACCTAATTAACAGCAAAATCTGTTGTGGTGGATGGCCTTTGAAGTGGTTTACGATGACTCATTAGGCGTGCACCACGATCGTTTCTCGACATTGCTGTACACAATCCACTTTTGGTCTCCAGTGATGATTCGTTTTAAAAACGGAGTCTAACGTCTAAGCAATAAATCGCAAGCGTTGATGCGCTTTGTCGTGTTTGTTTTTCTTTCAAATCGCGCGGAACCCAATTATCCAGCTTCTTAATGAGTCCGACACATTTTAAATGCTTCTCAATGCCTGTATGTAAAACATCTAACTTCTTTGCAATCTACCGTGTAGTAGTGTACATGACGATCCGCTTCGATGATGGTTTTGATTTCATTCTCATTAAGTTTAAGAGTAAAATTTCTAGAATGGAATTTTTCACACCAATTTCGGCATTGCCTTTTTTTGAGGGCTTCATCACCATACACATCACGTAACTTTTTTGCGGGTGTCACTGCGTTCTTTCCTTACGGAAATAATAAAGCAAAATATGGTGAAAATGTTCATTTTTGCATTCCATATTAATATTAGGTTAAAAAAAACTTTAAGAAAATATATATGCAATTAACTTGTAAAGCTAGTTAAGGATGACAGCTAACATATATAAGAAGATCATAACATTTATGGATATCATAAACATGGGAGTGAGAGACATCTATAACTGAAATCGGAAATTACTTAGTTGGCAACCCAATAAATAATGGTCATAAATCTATCTATATTATATCTCAGCAAATATGTTTGTACTTGCCATATGCTATACAATCCTAAATAATAAATAACAATAAATCTATTGGGCTTTGCTGGATAATATAAATTCTGTGAAATTGCTGCAAAATATAATGTCTTTTGATGTAACAGCAATGTGCTAAGACCAAAAGTGGAAAAGTGGACATTTTTAGTATTTAATATTTACAAACCATGCTAATACAAAATATTATGATATCACTTGATGCTTACCATTCTTATCTGTATTTTTATCATCACAATTTGCGAAAGGTACATTAGCTTCTTCATTTATTTGCTCCTCATCATCTTCCTATCCATAAGAAATTCATTAATATATTATATAATACACACACAAATGCTTTAAATAATAGTATAGTGAATTTAAATACACATTTCTATACATACATTATTTTTTTTATTTGAATCATTGTTAGTATCAATATGAAACCATGTTTGTAAAATTTGTATTAACAGTACATGGCCATGTTTAGCTAAATATCCTTTAAGGGTATTTAATGCATCTTGTGACAAGTATAAATCATATTTACAGGATCTGCAAGCAAGACACAAGGCATATGACTAACAAAAGATAATTAAATTTACTGTATTGTACAAATAATTCATACAATACCTAAATGCTGCAATTGAGGGTCTTGATTCTATTTCTTGTAAAGTATACACTGTGCCAATATCATCCAGTAATTGATTCATATAGTCCTTCTCTGGAGTTTCATTGTCTATTGTGCCATTTTGTAAACAATTAAATAATTGCTCCAAACTATTTGGCCTGTATAATGCTGATGGTAAATTACCATCAATTGGTTGATGATAGGATAAATCTTTTTGGGGCAAGGTTACTGAATGTCTTTTGAGGAACATTTGTGCTGCACCACCATGACCTCCTCGTAACATTTCCAAATAAAGATGACAGAGTAAAGGTGTTAACAAGCCTAACAATTCATTTTTTACTTTCTCTATTTTGATATCTTTGATGAAATTGAAAAGCCTAAAACAATTCTTACACCATGAAATATCACCACTTAATTGGATGGATTTTGAAGTAAATAATGCAATACATATATCTATTTACAAAAGAATAAAAAGATTGCTCTAAAGTTAAAATTTTATAAATAAACAAATGGATGAAAAGTATTCTTAGAAACTTCTTTAAATGTTTTAAGCGAAACAAAATTAAACTATGTATCAATGGAAATTCAACTTATGAAATTTAAATAATTTTAGTATTTTTATGCAAGTTGATGACAATAATGATATATAACTGTATCAACCATATGCCTGATGGGATATCTAGCATAGGTTATCATGGGGCATACAGCTTATGTGTATACACATTTTCATCCACTATTTAACTCTCTTAGGATGTGAATTTTTAAAAATTGTTTTCTAGTGTTCAACCAAGTTATAAAGAAAACCCATATGCAAAATTTTATGCTTCTAGACCCATTAGTTTAAGCTGTGTGTTGAATGTAGAGTAAAGAATTTTCTTAAGTAGGTAATATTTATTTCTCGAAATATTTTTAGTGACATAACTTATTGATTATTCTATTACATATTTTGTTATCTTTGCTTTTATTTACCTTGTGTATTGTATATCATATTGGCCCGGATCATTGTTAATGCACGAAAATAATATGGAGTTTGCTCGACTTGTTTCACACTGAACTATGTTCGTTACAGCCATTTCTTCAGCACTTTGACTATTATTACTGTTGTTACTAAAAATATCTATATCCTGAAATTTATTTTTCTTATATTTATAACTTTTTAATAAAAATAAACTATAATTTGTGTGATATGTTTGAGTGATTTTAGCACTTACAGGATAATTTCGCCTTTCTAAGTAGGAAGTAACTGCCGCCTTAACTGCATCGTTTCTGGTTCTTTTCATTGATAATTAATATTTATACTTGTAATGTTTACTGGAAATGTTCTAATTTTACTCAACAAGACACTAACAAAAACAAACAAGTAGATATTTTTCTTTGACAGTTTACCTCACAAGCACAGACACAGATTAATCTATCTTCCTTTATAGTGCTTTTATTTAATTTTACTTTTATGTATTTAATAAGTCCAAAAGACATCACAATTACTAATTTCTTAATTTATAAAATGGCAGTTAAAGAAAGGAATTCTTTTTGAATCTTACGAAAAAAATATATTTCAGAAGGTTTGGAGTAGAAAACATGGAGGAGGAACTATTTGTATTTTTTGATGCCAATTTATTATAAATATTATGCCAGTGTCAAGTAATATATAGTATAAGTATATCAAATCTAGTTAGCTTGTCACGTTACGTCTTGATAAAATGGTGGCTATTCTACCAAAACCTATGGACTTTTTCAGTCAACTTAAAAAGTCATGATACACGCATTTATTTCATATTATTTCATTAATACACGTAAAACTAGTTGACGGGAAAAGTCCTATCTGGTATTTAATGTGTTGTAATTCTAGGATAAGGGTGGCCAACTCGATTAGACCCAAGATATATAATTTACTAACTAGACTGTGCAATCTACTAAATGGTCAGGGAACCTATATTTTCTATAGATGTATCATGTTAGTCCTTACTGTTACAAAAAGTTTTTATAAATCTTACATAGACTGGAAACTTTAAAGAAAGAATTTTGAAGAATATTTCAAAAAGTATATGATAATTAAAAAGTATGTTAATCAATTAATTACACACCTCTCTGAACTCTCTGATAATATAATTAAATTAAAATAAATTTATGAAACTTACAATTACAGAAATATTTGGTTTAATGTTTTTTAGAAGTGCTTTAAAAATTATTAATGATCAATATCTCTTTAACTAAATTCTTTAGCATTATGAATATGTACCATGTCTCAGAATCTTACCGATTCTTGTAAGGGATTTTGGGATAGGAATAATAGTGTACGTACATGAGTATATTTTTTATTCGGAATAACAGAATACATGAGTGTAATCTTTGTTATTCATGGGAAATACGTAAATACATAATACAATTATTTTAACTGACAGGAAATATTATGGTGTTTCTTTAGGACAAATAGCCACCAATCTTAATGGGGCGCCAGATCCCTTAGCAATTTTCATTGGCATCACAAAAGCTGTGCAGCCGAATTCTGAAAAATGAAAATAATTTTCAATCGAAAAAATATTGTATCAAATATTTTTGTGAAATATTAAATTCTAATCGACTAAAATAATTTAAAAAATATCTAATGTTATATTAAGTATATTTTGGTATGTTCAAAATATACTTAATATAACATTAGTGTAAGTGTAAATAAGTGTACAGATATCAATTGTATTGGGAGATGTAAACGATAACTTAGAAAAAAATCCACTGGTTTTTAATTATTATGTATTTGATTTACATTTATAAAATATTTGTTCTAACTTTTACATTTCATCGTTCACTTTGATATCTATAATCACAACTTTGATAACAATGTACTTAAACTTACGTTAACATACGAAACTTAGTATATATAACAATAACAATGTTTATCAACAACAAAGAGCATGAATGAACAATGAGTTGCTGCGAACGATAAATTTGCTTTAAATGATGTTCCAGAGGCCGTAAATAAGGTTAAGGTAGGGAAAAAGATAATGTTCGCCTCATTCAAATCGCCCAAACAACCACTGTGTGTGCTTATACATACATATACTTTTAGATATTGCGTACAGGCCAATCTGTTATTTATCTAATTATCTGTCCTTCAGTCGCACACTCAAATTACATGTTATTTGTATTTTTTTTGTTATTCAAATTGATTTTATTATAGATATTTTTTTAAGGAAGGCAGAGGTAAATGAGCAAGCAGTCACTGGATGGTAAGCAACCACCGCCATCCATGAACATCTACAGTATTATCGGCATTACAAATGCATCGATTACCTTATGGTAAAGATGTGAATAATGGGAGGAGAAGACGTATCTGATGGGAGGGAAAAAAAAAGCAATGAAGGGATATAGGAAGAGGGAACGGAATTGAGCCTGAGTTTGCCTAGATGCAGTCTCCACTTCACTACACATCAAGGTACTTCAACGGTTTTTGCTTCTGCGACAAATGTGGCCAGCCCATTGTCACTTCAATTTACTTATTCGATGATATTCTTAAATGATTGTGACCAGTCGGGTTATAATAATATTATGTATAAACATTCTGTTTATGTGGTTGAACTTGAACACTATCAATTGAACTCGCTCAGTGATTATAAATAGTTGTATGATACAGGAGTTAGCATATACATACATACTGTACACGACAAATAGTGATTATGCAGGACAAATAGCAATAGTGAAAAAACTGTCTGTGAATAGTATTTTAAATAGAAAATATAAATAGTGATAGAAAAGGTAAATAGTGAAATATAGGACAATTATAGGCAAAGTAATAGAAAATGATTGTTAAAGTGACAGATAAGTTTACACAGACAGTATAGACTCATACACATGTACAGTTAAATAGTGAATAGTTTTATAATAGAACGTACATTGTTATGATTATAGATTCTTTATGTCACTTATAATCGCGTATTCATGTTTATTTAAATAGCAGATAGGTTTATATTGTTCTTTGTGTCGTTTTATAGAATAGTTTGTTTGTAATAGTGAATAGGATAGAATAGTTCATAGATACATAAAACATATAGGAGAAGTTATAGTTTCTAAGATTGTACATAATAAAAACATGGCAAGGAGGTATGAGATGGCCCACTCATAGTTGGCCATCCTGCTCGCACATCCATTCGTCGTCTCACTCACACGTGGTAAAAAAAAGTATACTACTCATTACGCAGATGGCCAATGTATGCAATACAAGACGTGCACTTTATAGCTCCATATTGCAACTAAACATTTACCCGTGCGTACGAAATTGATGGTCTATAAGGCGTACGTCCGCTCCCGACTCACTTATGCCGCTTCGGCATGGTATGCGCTAGTGTCGGAGTTACAGCGCAAGCAAATTGAGACCCAGCAGAATCTGACTCTGCGCGCCATCGTGGGGGCGCCTCGTTACGTCCGCAATGACTTCATTGCAAGGGACCTAAGGGCGGAGAGCGTCCACGATTTTGTGGCCCGGTTGGCTAGAGGGATGTTTGACCGAGCTGACAATGGGCCACATCTGCATCTGCACAAATTTGCTCCCCTTCATGCGCGTCCACCCGAAGGACGCCCGCTCCCACGAGAACTTCTACTGTCGCCGCCTGGCCCCCGTGAGGGGGGAGGGCCTGCGACGGACCCAAGGTAGGAAAAGACTTAAGCCACATCTAGACGACGCGAAGTCGGCAGGATTCGACTGGGGTTCAACCCCGAGGCTCGTTGGGTCGTTGTCTCCGTTCCGTTTCGTTTGTTTCGTTCGTTCATTTCGTTTGATGGATGACCCAAGAGCCGCTCGTTTCGTTCGATCGTTTCGTTCGTTTCGTTTTGTTTCGTTCGTCTCGTTTTGTTTCGTTCGTTTCGTTTGTTTCGTTCGGATGGATGCCACAAAAGCCGCTGCGAAAAACAGCGGCACCAAAGACCAGGGGGCGGTCGCTCCGTTGAGTTTAAGCTCGAGTAGTGGGGTTCATCCCCGAGGCTCGCTCCTAAATCCCTCTCTGAGGGAGTACATGTCCGCGATTCTTCTTCTTCTCCATATTGCATTAACTTCAGTAATATCAAGAATAACAGTAAGATAGTGACAGCAATAAATAATAGGAAGATAGTAATATCAAGAAACAATAGGAAGATAGTAAAATCAAGATTAATAGGAAGAAAGTCCAAACCCAATAGAAGAAATGTGAAGTGTTTTATTTTATCAAAATAGTGAATAATTTATTCCCATTCGCTATCAACATCACTCTCATCGGTACGGGAAGCGAAAGTCCCGTACACATACGTATGTACATAATTTTTATATATTAAGGGATATACCGCGATATCGTTTTTAATAACAGTAATAAAAAAATTAAACTCACCGGGTATTTTCCTAGACAAATACACATTTTCTATGCTGTAAATGCCAGCTCTGGAAGTTATTTTATGCACTGGCATATCTGTACTGGAGCCTGGATCAACGGAGGCCACATCGACACCGATTCCCACAATGTTCTTGTATGTAGACACTAACCACTGTGCTATTTCTCCACTTAGCCCTAAAATTATACAAATATTTTAATGCATAAAGGTTTCCAATATCGATATGGATATTAAATAGTTCAAACTATTTTTCTGAATCTGTATATTTAGATTTTGAATTATACGAATATTTTTTTTGATTCGTTAAAGGCTACGACTTCGTCAAAGCCTTTGTAAGTAATTAAATTATAACAAAAATTGTTTTATTAATGTAATATTATTTACCAGGAAAATTTAACGCTCCGTTATTAAGTCCCAAGTATTTTTTCTTATCCTTCGCAAACTTACTCCAACCAAACTTGAACACAAGCAAGCATGATTTTCCAAAATTGTCATTCACCATATAATCCAAATGATGTTTGTATAGTACGAAGTTGGGATTATCATTAACTTGAGAACTTACGTCTGCTATGATCACTGAAACAAGATTGTGGGACTTAAAATTTGGAAATATAGTCCTTATTATTTGTAAAGCAAAGATAAAACCAGAACACCTTTTTACGAGTACAAGATTTGTAACAAACATATATTTAATAGAGTAAAATGGTTCTTTATCGTTTAGCTGCAACTACAAACCCTCAAAGTTTGTATGTGGGTTGTGTTTTTATGGGATGGGAAGACTGGTGGCTTATATGACTTGAATCAAAAGCAATCAACACCGCCTATAGATATACCACCAGAAGTAAGTAGGTTAACGATCTTTGTGAAATACTTAGGTTTTGTTTGAAGGGTCCAATATCGTATTGATTAGGAAGTGAATCTGCTAGCTTGAATAACACTGAGCGGTTCTGTGTGGGTACTTTTTTTTCCCCCTCCCATTCCCTCAAGGCCATTTGCCGTGTCTTTGATGTTGCACATTTTACATGTCAGGTAACCCGCTTTCTCGTTTCTTTGTTTAATAAAAGTTTCTCTTATTTGAGAACCAATGGAATTTAAAAAAAATCAAAGGTTAGGCTACCTTTCTGCAATGCCTATAATGTTGCATATATCTATGGAAGATATTGGTTGCTTTCTGTAAGGCAACACGCTTGCTCCGTTGCCTACAAATGCTATACCTATACCTAATAAATACTGTTCTCTGTTTTGCTTGAAGGTTACCTGGGAGAGAATGCCTATTGACATAAAGTCTGCTCATGTACGTTTGTTGTGCCTAAAAGTTTAAATAAATAAAAATGTCCCATTAAAATTGTACAGTGTTGCTCTAACCATTAAAGACAACATAATTTAATGTCCTATCCAGGGCCGTCTAAAGCGCGCCGGGGTGCGGGTAATCAGCCCGCGCCCTTGCTGTTGTAAAAAAACGCAATATAATTTTAATCCTTTATTTATTAAAATCCTAAAATTCTGTAATTTACAAAAAAATGCACAATCAAAAATCAACATTTTAATATATAGTCGTATTAATATTATATATTTCAATAAAATTTCTAATTTCTAGCATTCGGCGCCCCCTAGGACCCCGCGCCCGGGTGCGACAGCACCCCTTGAACCCCGGTAAAGACGTCCTGGTCCTATCTAATGTCTACGTGCGGATACTTTTGATCTGTATTAACATATATATATGTACCGTAAAGTGGGGTCGAAAGAAACATTTTAGACTTTGAGTCAGATTTACCCAATGCTTTAGACTTTATATATAAACCAATTTATGTTGGAGTATGAGTTAATACTGGTTTTACATTTATTAAACAGCAAAAAGTGTTTTATACCATAAATATTTCATAAAATACAAAAATGCAAGACTGGATGTGGGTTTAATGGATACGTAAATAGAAAAAATGTTAGTGCTGTTAATATTTCGGTAGTATATGTGAAGGTAAATAATTATAGGTACTCACCACCTGATTATATTTGTGAATATTATTGTATTTGTGAAATGAAACTAAATATTTAGATTACCTATTTATTTTATTATAAATTGCACTTAGAAATTCAAATTAAAGGCATTATAATTATTAGGAATCATAGAGTATTACAATAGTTATCTCTTATTTATTATTTAATCAATCTTATTAATTTTAAATCACTTCCTCATATGAGATCTTTTTAATTTAGTTGTAGCTACATATTATCATCATCCATAAAATCTTTGAGAATATCATCATTAGTACGATGATCAACGTGCAGGTACCATATTACCTCGCAAACCGCTGGAAGTTGGTTGACTAAAGTTTTAACCTAAGAACATGGAGAAATTCATCTGCAGTTATTTAAATTAACTGATATCTTTTATTCTGAAGTACTTGTCGATATAATTTCGTCAGCAAGAATGTTTACTTTATTATTTGTACTAACTTCCTTTATTATCGTTGTCAAATTTTCTCTATTTATTCCCTGCTTTGACTTTTTCATTTTGTTCATACAAAACGTCATCTCCAATAGTAATGGACATATAAGGAATTAGTAACTTTTCTGGAGCACTAATTAACGTTGTTCGAGCGATGATATTCAAACGTATTTTATTTTATCTTTGCCTAACTACACGTTAAAACAAAGTTTACACTATAAGAAAAAAAGTTTTTCCTTAACACAAATAAAATAGTAGATTTACTAACTAAAATTATTCGATATTATGGTATAAAAATCTTTCCTGGTTTTGTGTCTTTTTCACCCCGTGATTTCTATTGACCCCGTTTTACGGTATATATGAATGTATATGTACGTACCTATGTATAAAATTAATAATTTTTCGCGGATCTTAACTAAGTAAAATTCTGAGTGTCAACGTATCAAATTGTTTAAGTATATTGTAATTTCATATATTTTATTAATAGTTTATCGTAAATCTATTTATATAGGTTAATTACTATCTCTTCTTCGCATTCTGCCCTAAAATTGGTTAAATTTATGCTATACAATTGTTTTCATAATTTCAGATGTTATTTAGAGCAAAGCAAGGGAGATATTTACAAAATATCGGTTTCTGCGACCTTTGAACTTAAACATCTACATATGAGACTCCGTGTCCTATTAATAAGTAACCAAAGAGAATATAATTTATACAAGTTGATATCTTATAAATAGAGACCAGACCTTATATTTAGAGATACCCCTTTTTTTCACTATATTTTGCTTGATTATAAATATAATTATAAGGTTTAATGTATTAATAAATTTATTACATACATGGTACAATGAGATTTTCCACTGGTAGGTCTCCCACTTGTTGACCTGTGAGTGAAAAGTGATAAGGTGCGTCTATGTGTGTTCCACCATGTTCACCCGCTGCAAAATCATTTGCAGCGTACCTAAGTAATTAAATAAAATTATTTTTTTTAATTTACTTAAATAATAAAACCATTACGTATGTACAATATATATAATATAAATCTCACTGCTAGGCACGGGCCTCCACATTTATGGAGGAATGGACATTAACTCATCACGCTTTCAAGGCGTCAAAGCAAATTGGCGGAGTTTTTAGACTAAAGTTTTTAGGCGAATTTCTGACTCATCGCGCATCGCGACTGAGGCAATTAGGTTGTCAAATAAAAATATAATTTGTTTAAATGGACAATAACTTGAAAAATTGTTCTCGGTGCGTAAATACAAAACAATATATAATATATAGATAATAAAAGTTTTATTCTCACCATGATCCATCTTGTTTAATATTTTCAATTTTCTTCGTAAACTCAAAACTTTTACTATCTGGCCAATAAATTGTCTGATTATCAAACGGATAGGTTAAATCAAAAAATTCATAGTCGCCGCTAAACAGTACGTCGTTAAGACTATTTTTGGAGAACACAATTGTGAATAATAAGCAAAATGTCAACGTAAGTTTTAAGTGTGCCATCTTGGCCCCGACTGATGACTACTTGGTTGCTTTATTTACAATTGATACATATCATTATTATTAAATTTGTAGTGTTAGAATTTTTGGTAGCTTTTATGTATCGAACATAACTATGTTCGATACATAAAAGCTACCAAAAATTCGATAAAACAAAGTAATCTTATAAAACTCTTCTTTCAAAGGTAAACATTTCTTTGTATATTTTTTTTTATTTAACCAAGCCGTACAAATCAGATTTTTTTTAAAAAAAAACCTTTTTCTATGACATTGCTGACTTTTACGGAAACAAAAATCAATATTTTTTTTATCTTATAATCAAAATAATCACCCATGGAATTGAAGTATCTTTGCCAGCGTACTGGCAGTTAATCCACGTTCTTCTAGAAGAAATCAGCAGGACGGAAGGCAACAAACTCTTCCTAGGCATTTTACACTGCCTCTTAGTTAGTGCATACTTTCTCGTCAAAAAGTTATCCAATTTCTAGAAAAAGTCTGCAAGATCTGGCAAATATTGCGCATGATGGAGAGTTTCCAACATCAACTCTTGTAGCTTTAAAAGCATTTGTTATAGAGTATGGAGTCGCTGCCGTGCAGGTGCACCGGGGATGAGCGAATGGCCAAATCTGGTTGAAGATGTGCGAGCTTCTCCGTCATTGTGTTCATTTCTTAACAATACACATATCCAGTAATACCCCCTATTGGTAAGAAGCTGCACGAATCACACTGGAACAAGACCACCACACAGTGACCATCACTTTTGGAAGGGTCTTTTTTCGTTTAGAGCAGGTAGGTATTCCCAAAGTGGTTTAAATGGGTTTTTCAGGGGCCGACAAACGAAAACTGATTTTAGGGGTCGACAAGGTCTAAAAATCGACTTAACACAAGTTCTTATTTGAAACTTTCAAGGTACGTGAAACAAGAAACTTCAGGCACAACCAGCTCATTGATTAAGAAGCAATAAATCTGTTATTTAATAAATATTAAGGTATTTAAATTTAAACATTAAGATAAGTTAAAACTATTGTATGACAACATTAAATTAATTTTTAATTTAACAAATGTTTAAAATAAATGTACAAGCACAGTACCTAATAGTTTTATTGTAATTCAATGAAAATTACTTTTTTGGAGGTTGATGGTTTTCGATAAATTTTCAATCAAATCGTTGTTTAAAAAATTTGGCAGTCCCTGATTTAGAGCATTGTTTAGGTGCTGTACCAGGATCTAACGAACTAAGCGCTTGCAATTGTGCAGTATTATGTATTTTTCGTCGCTGTTTTAAACAAAGGAATTTTAATTCCTCTTTTGAGTGACTGTTGGACAGCACAAGGCAAGCCTCGACGTGTACGTTGCGCTGTTTCAACTTGAAATAATGTGTATTATTTGTACTCAACCACGTACCTACTTTTTATGTGTTGGGTGGTCCATGTTAAGTCTATTCATCATAAGAAGTCAATCGCTTACAGTCGCTTGTCACTCAACCGGCGTGCACTCATCGATAGCAGCGGCGTTGACGCGAAAGAAAAGTTATGACACGATCGTACTAACCTCTCACCACTGAAATTACTCTTCGTTGCAAGACTATGTATAAGACTGTGATGACAACTATAATTGACAGTTTATTGATCCATTATTGTCAACATAGCGGAAAGTAACGATGAACAGTCTGTAGTAGCGTAGAGAAAATTGCTTCACGATATTGTTTATATATCTTCATTCATCTCCTTCATGTTGTCAATGGATGAAACTCGATCGTAAATTATTATTCATATAATTTCAGAGTAGGTTTTTTAATCAACGTTGTTTTGGAAGAAGAATCGAAAAATAACTTTGTATTCAGAGAAAACTATGCTTGAGAAAAATTGAGAATTATGGTTTTAAATTAGTTTCAAGATATTAACTTAACATTATGTATTATTGGAGACAAAATTGTCATTTGTGTAGAGCCTGTTTAAATTGTAATGATCTTCAATTATCAGAAATGCAGATGCCACGTTGTTACTGTGTAATAGTGCAATCTATTTCCTTAGTTTCACTAAATAACAAATCGAAGCTGATAGCTATTTCTTTGCTTTAGGAGATTAGACAGTACTAATATTTTTTGTTTATAGTGCTAGTACTATATATAATAGCATGAGATAAAGCTCTTTTTCAAATAAGACATCGAACAAAACACATGCCCCTAATTTTTTTCCTCTCCGTTCTGCGCCAGCCGTCAACCCGAAACTACATATGTACGCTTATCTCCTGAAACGCAGTAGTTAAGATTGTAAAAATAAAATAAGCATTGACTAATAAACCGTTTACTTTAGAATTATTTAGCACTTGGTTAATATGTAACAAAGATATCTTAAATAGAACAAAAACACGACATTAAGTCGTTAAAATATTAAGAACAAATATCAGTACACAGTAAGATTTTCTTTTCAATTAGGTGCTTATAAACTAACTCATCTTTATTATTCTTTAATTCAACACAGGGCATACTGTTGTTGCATTCAATAATTTTGGCATAAAATGGACCCTTGACCAAAAACGTATCAGCATATTCTTTGGCAACAACATTTATGTCAACTTCTGGATTAACTTTCAATTTGTGCAAGATGGCGGATATGGTCAATGGGGGCAACATTACAAATTCTTTATCAATTTCTCTCACGTCTGATAAAGAAATAACTTCAATATTACCATAATCGACATACTTAACTTTAATAAGCTTACTAGCTTCATTGTATTCTAAAATTGAAGCTCTATACCATAGACCGTCATCAGGAAAGATGGCAACACAAGCTTTATTTTCAAATACACCATTTATTGGTGTCATATAATTACTCTTCTCCTGTAATTTTTGAAACATGAGATCGTATGCAGCGACTATTTCTTCTGGCTGGATAATACTCAGTTCTAAAATATCCACATCATTTACTATTGTAATATTACAAATTAAGTTAACTTTATCATTTCTTGCATAAGTTATATAATTTTCTTTCTCATATATTTTTTCCTCTTCTTCAGCTAATATTGCATTCCAATCTTTACCCTCTAACATTTTCATATTTAATGAATCTTGCATGGTATTGGTTAAGTTATCGGCATCATCTTCATTATTAATAGTTTTGTCTGATATGCAAGATTCTTGTAGAAATGACTCAGCATTATCAAAGACACTGTCATCTTTGTTGGGTGTACCCATTCTGACTACTGGTTTTGAATCGTCACAATATTCTGCCATTTCCAACTCCACTAGATCGTCATTGAAACAAACATTGCCAACTTTAAGTTCAATAGGAGTGACGCCATTTATTTGCTCTCCAGATACCCTTATAAAGCATTGTTTTTCCACTATTGATTTATGTATGTAATCTAAAAATTGTTTGTTCCAATAATCATAACCAAGAGGTCGAATGCGGCTTAAAAAACACTTACTGGCTTGTGTTGGAATCTCATGTAATGTAATACCTTTTCTCAGATTAGAGAATGTGCATATATCATTATTACCATAATCAATGTAATGCACTAAGCAAGTGGATGCTTCTTTGTTTACCGATAGTATTTTTGCACGGTAAAAATTATTGTCATAGGAATATAATGCAATGCATGGTTCTCCGACAGTCCATTTTGCAAATTTAGCGTTTGGATCAGGTTTTCCGAAGCGGACCTTGAGTGCTTTATGAATTAAATCCAATGTGTCTTTTTTTAATACATCATGCAAATAGATAGTGCCATAAGAGTCTATGTATCTGAAAGAATTAAAAGTAAAAAAATCTGTTTATGCATCATTGAGTACAATACCTTAATTTAAAAAAAAAGAGTATGGCTTGTTTTATATAATGAAAAATATACACATTTAATATGTATATATTAAATGTGTATATTTTTTCATGTATTTTATAATGCATATTTAAAAATCAAAAAACAAATGAACCAACTAAAATTAAAAGTTGAAAACAGTTTCTATTTTAAAGAAATAGTAATCTAAGAAATAGTTCATCTCACTTAAAAATTAAACTTAAGCAGGTGTTCTTTGTTTAATAATTTACTAGCTTATAAATTATTTGTGAATAAAATAAATAAAATAAAATATTTTTAGTTTTTCTATAGGGTTTTAATACTTATATAACGATTTAAATGTATATATTATAATGTATTATGTTTTAACTTACGTAGGCACAGCAGTAAACTCTTTATATGGAAATGGTTCAGGAGATAACCAATCAGATATGAAGACATTATCTAGTGTTTCCAAATCTTTATTTTCTAAATCATCAAACGGAGTCGAGGATTTACTATTGTTCTCCGAGTCAGAGTTAAAAGTAAAAGGTTTGATCGGTAATGATTCCAATTGTAGCCATTTGTAAATGGATCCTTTTATATTAAGAAAGGATAAGGTATCATCATTTGTAGTTTCGTTCTCGTTGTCAACAACATTGACCTGTTAGAAAAAGTGTTGTCATTGTATTTGGATGCCTTAGAAGTAAATATGTTCTATTGAAACTATTTCACCCCATATGAAATTGTAATATAGCCTTATTAAACAACATTAAATTATTATTTAACACGAGATTGCCCAGCAAGTCTGAGTGACTGTTTGTTTATTTAAAAGAATATATTTGAAAGCGCATGAGGGCCTTCATCAATATTCATCCCGAGAATAATTAGTGGGTGTGGCAATTTACTTTAGACATAAATCACTTTAGACACAAATCACTCATACAATTAAATTCAACAATTAGCGATTCGTCGCAGACACGGTTAGCTGGCGGCGCCTCAAATATAACTGTGCGAATATTATTTGATTCGAAGGTGTTAATGCTGGTAGCCTGTTTGACTTTTATAGCTTTATCGAATACCGGGCCGGTAAGCTCGGGGGTCTGCGGGCGAAAGTGTGCGAAAGTGCCGCTCTGCATCCATGTATACGTCGCTCCGCTAGAGAGGCAAACAAAGACCCACTCTTTGTTTTTGACACAGACAACACACGTTTGTCGTTGACAAAGATAAATCACTCTCAGGGCTGAAGCGCCGTCATTTTTATAATGATATAATTTCTTAGAATTTTGTGGCTTTGGATACACTTTTATGTTAGTACCACTGTATTGTCTCAAAATACTAAGAAATTGAATCAGTATATAATTTATTTCTAAATAAATTTATAAAGCAGTATAATTAAACTTTTGATTTAAATTCACATAAAATTTTGTTAGTAATCATTGACTTATTTCGAAGTTAATACACTGTTTACTATTTATTACTGATGCTTTGATACACTACAATAAGTCACCCATTAACCCTAGAAATAATTAGCTATTCCACTATAAATATAAAAAAAATCAGTCACAATAATTCCGCTACAATTCATTAGTATTAAAGTAATAAGGGCAATCCTTACAAAATAACAGAAGAATGTTGGAAAACACTTGCATTTTAAGTGGGCTTCTTTTTATATGTGATTTCAGTTTACAAGTTAGTATAAAACTAACCATTCAACGTTTGTACCTCGTTCATTTATTAAGTTTAGTCAAGCATTGGTAATAAAAACGAAATATTAGTTTAATAAAAAATAATAATCTGTAGTATTTTTGTTTAAATAAAATTTTAAGGTTTAAAAAAATAGTCTAACATTTATATATTTAAAAAAGTATGAAATAACTACCTCCAACGATGTTTCTGGTATGCCTAATCCTTGATCAATGATTTTATTATTAAGACAGCGCCATTCGGATTTGTTTGCTTCAAGAGCTCCTCCTTGAGTTGTATGATAGACCCAAATTTCTACTGGCATACTTTTATCTTTAAAATGCCCTACTTTTGTAATGAATATCCTTTTGTATACATCTAACATCTCTTTTAAATATTCTTTTGTAAGCGATGGCCACTCAGTTCCCGCAGCAGGTATAACACCACACATATGACATTTAAAAGCTGCGTCTCCTATCTGTGCGAATTCTGACGGCAGTTTCCTCAAGCTAGATATGGGCACTGATTCAATACATGCAAAGTCAGAGTAAAAAACTTTGGCGTTTTCGCCTTCTAACTCTAGTATCGCAGCACGGCGCCACGTGTGCGACTGTTGGCACATAGCACAACATCTGTCGCCGATTGCCCACTCTTTTTTATCTTCAGTCTTCTTAGAATAATAACACTGCATTTTTTCATACAACTCGTTAAACGTCTTCTGTTGATGTACAAGAGACACATAAATTAGTGACGGAGATTGGTAATACAGAACTTTAGCCTCTAATCTGAGAGGCCCTTTCTCTTTTGCTTCTAAATTGACATCACTCACATTACTTTTGGACGATGCTTGCTTTTTTAATACTGTGACATTTTTAGTTTTAGTATTAGAATGTTTTTTACCTCGATTTAATGGCTCATTGGTAGTTATGACTTGGGCTTCGACGTTATTTTGTTTGTTAAATATAAACCCTCTAAAACAAGTAAAATATAATATAAATACATCTCACTAAAATATTAAAATCCGTATAAGATATAAGGACAAAATCAGACATTTCTTTGTTTTGTAAAATTATAAAAACTATAATACTTAATTGAAGAATTTCAGATTATTTCCTCTGCAACCAATTGACATAATTTAAAACATTTATCTGCTTGTAAAATAATGAAAATTTTCTGTATTTTAATTTACGAATCTCATGTCAATAGCTAAATATAATGATTGAAGGGCATTACATTTGTGAATTTTAAGCGAAAGCATTTGTAAAATGTATAAAATTCATTCTTATTTTTCAATTTTTCTATTTTTAATCTGATAATACAACAGTACTGAAAAAATTTCATACCCGAAGCTGACAGCGAATTTATGCTTGACCATTTCATTGTTAATGCAAATAACATTTTCTTCATCACTTTTGTCGTAAAGAATCACTCCCAAAGATTTTCCTTTTTTTTTCTCCTCTACATGAATTTCCAACAAGCGATCTTGGTAGGTCCGCAGAAGGGTCACTGAGTTCGGATTCCATTTTTTGTGCAGAGCACTTACGCGAGCTAGGTGACATTCTGTTGCCTTTAAAAATAATATTTTATTACACGCATTACCTTATGTATTTAATTAATTGAAGCATTTCAAACTTATGCTGTTTAACATCAGTATGTTCCACTTGATTATTCTCAAATAATAAATAAATCACTGTTTTTTTATTAAAACTTTCAAGAAATATTCTAAAAACTACATCTTATAATGGGCTTAAAGGTTTATAAACTTTATAATCATGAACATTATAAATGTAAAAATGATAAATTTCGAAAGATATATGATCCTGTAGGCTGAGACCATAGATCTGCATCTGTTGTGATCTCGACATACTTTTCTTGCTTCTTCTACACTCACTCATACAAGCCCGCCGCTTAAGGGTACTCTTGATCTGGTCTTTCTTAAAATCTTCAGCAATTCGCTCAAGGTATGTTTTTCTTGGTCTTCCCCTACTGACCCTTTAATCCACATCCGCAACGTTAATTCCTTTTACGAGTCATCTTTCATCCATCCACATAGATATGTGCCCGAACCATCTAAGCATCCCTTTCTAAACTTTTGTCACGACACCTTTTACTCCACATTACTCTCTTATATCTTCATTTCTTATGCTATCCTTCAAAGTTACTCACACAATCTTCTTAATGCTCTCATATCCACCGCATTCAGTCTACTTTCATGCCCTGTTCTGCCGAACCCAACTTTCACTACCGTACATCAGAGTCGGAACAAACACTCCTCGATGAACTGCCAGTAGGGCCGTTTTAGACTTATTCTGTCTTTTTATACAGGAGTGCAAGGCTCAATTAACCTGATAAGGAGCTTTCACTCGCCTTTCAATATCACCTTCACATTTTCCAACATGTATTGCCGACTTAAAAAGCAGAGATGTGTGACTCACGAGCGCACACTGAGTAGTGAACTTGGTGTGTATTTGTCGCAGCGTGGACCAGTGCACGAGCAGCGTCGCGCCCGTGTCGGGCAACGACACGCGGACGCGCGCGCGCCCCGGCAGCTCGCGCACTACAGCGCGCGCCCACGTGCCGCACGCCGCGTTCACACCGACACTGCTACCCGACGGCAAATACTTTTCCACGTTCACCACGCACACCATGCCTGTAATAGGATGGAATGTGTACATATATGTATATATCTGGAAAAACTCATTGTGGTTGGTAATACGGAAGCGAAACGGTCGAGATGCCGATCACAAACCCGGTGGACAGACCATCTAAAAGAATTGTCAACCACCAAGTTCTACCACATCATTAACGAAGCGATGGGCGGATGCCGTTGGAAACAAATGTGTGTCCGCATCTGGAGCGTACTGATCCAGATGCGGACATAATGATGACCACGATCCTCAGACATGAGAGAGCGACTATAGAGAGAGATATGTGAAATTTATATGATACGGTAAACAAATTTACAAAAAGCTTGTCGAAAATCACTATCTATCTATAGGTATATATTTTTTTATTTATTCCTTTATTATTTACTTTTAACTTATATTTATATATACTTATATTTTTGTTTATGGCTATTAACTTTGTGTATTAATAATTTTGTTCTATCATCCCGACGATAATGTATCACCAACCTACATCAAATTATATTTTTAACACTGTGTCCATCCTACGGTTGTCTGAAAGAAATCGCTATTAGCGAAACGGTCTTATCCGTTATTTTATAGTTACCATTTGTATATAAATATTACAATCAATAATTGTTTTTGGTGTACAATAAAAATATATGTATATTTATCTAAATCCTCCTATAACGCGGCAGATTAGTTCCGCGTTATACAAGGGATCATCATTTTATGTATAATCAATGTTCATAAAACTAAAAAACTAGGAATAAACTAGATAGGCTCTGTGTGTATGTATATATGTGTGTGTGTTTGTTAGTGTGTGCGCGTGCATATATATATATATATATATATATATATATATATATATATATATATATATATATATATATATATATATATATATATATATATATATATATATATATATATATATATATATATATATATATGAAATATATTTCTTTCAACTAAGGAAAATAACGTTTAATTCAATTAGGAGTGAGGCCATCATAACGATTTGATATACTGAATTTTATACAAAATTATTATTTGTTATATTTTATATATATATATATATTATACAACACATTTTATTCCCATATATTTGAATATTGCACCCTGATAACTTCTCCAACCCTTTAGTTTTTACTGTTACAGTTCTAAACACAACTATTTTGAGTTAATAATATGAAGAAACTTACCTACTATAGGAAGATAAATACTTCCAGTATTCACACTTAAACTGTATTCTTGATCTAAAGCTTCACAAAGTTTTTCGTACGTACTTTGAAAATGGCGCTAAAATAGAAAAAAATAATACATACATATACTTGGAACCGAAACTTATTAGAAAATTTTAAAATTTATATTACACCTATCTAATATTAAAAAAACTCGATTCTTTCGGAAGTGAGAGGAATCAGAGTGTAATATTTTTATTATTTCTGTAAATATTCATTAATATTTATAGAAATAAACAGCAGTCTATTACCAGATGTCTGTATAGACGTAGAAATACGATTTATGTTTATGATTTGGTACTGTGCGCCATATTTGTTTTCTGCTATAACATTTATAATTTAATAACTGCCCATTTATAATTTGAAATTCATGATTTCCAAATTCTTACCTTGCGAACATAAAAATTATCAGGGCTATTTATGTAGGTGATATAAACTTCTTCCATGTTGTTGGGCTTAAAATCATTGTTACTAATGAATAACTTCGGATTGTCCACTGCACCCATGTTTCTTGGATACTGAAATAAAAATAAACTAGTCAAAATTTTGTTCATTCAAAATTTTAAGATTTTGCAAATCGTGTTACATAATGAAATACATAATTTTCACGCGTTAAAAAAATACATTTATCAATAAAAGAATAAAAAAAATTGTTAAGGAATAAAAAGTAAAGACACAAAAGATGAGAAGAAATTCACAGAAATAATGGAAAAACACATTATTTGATATTCAGTTGTCCTCTCCATTCTATTCCTTCCTTATCTCAACCGCACCGATTAATCTCCTTCGAGTTTTCTCCACTCTATGACATTGGCAAAATCATCCGTGCTATTTTGGCACTAATGAAAACCATTAATTCAAATGAATAAATGATATTCAGTAATCAGGTAGATCTCACAAGCAGTGATAAAAGCTCTGCGTTGTCTTAGCATGTTAAACATCAGGTTGTCAAAAGTGACCTGAGTGATACTGCTCCATGATCGAGACTGATGCAAAAACGAAGCCGTTCAGTTTGTTAATGTTTGAGTTTGAGACAGTTTGATTAATGATAACCCCACCTGGTGTTGAGGTCAGAGACTTCGTAACACATTCCCATCGGGCTATTTTTGCTCAAACTTGCCTATAAATCGCGGTATTTTTATAAAATCAAAATATTTTGACGACCTGTGAATTAGAAATTTTTATGCTTAAATATGTAACGTATCAATTTTATCAATAGTTATGTATTGTTTTCAATATTTTTTTAGTAATTTAGGATTTTTTTAGTAATCTTGGATTTTTTTAGCAATTGTGGTGAATTTTAAGTAAAATAGGAGAAAAAAAATACGCATCCCTAAAATAAGTGCTTAAACATTAACCAGAGAAAATGTAATTGTTGTCAAAACATTTACATATCGAATGAGTGGTCCGTTCTATAAAAAAAAAATTAGTGTTGTGAAGCCGTAGTTTTAGGCTGTCTTATTGTAATGTTCGTTGAGTTTTTTCAGAAAACTTACCGGCAATTTAGGGTTGTTAATTCTTGCACGGCCATGGAAAGCGAGCGCGTGCGCGAGGCTAACTCCACCTTCAAAAGTTGTGACGTCACAATCTAAAGTGATGCCGTAATTGGATGTCGAGTGAATTTTGTGGATATGGATCACCGCTTGTTTGCTACAAAATATCATACACAATTATTTATTAATAGTTACAAATCCACTTCAGGGATATCAATATTATCCCTGTTACTATGATTTAACATAAAAATGTTAACAACAAAAAAGGGACCCGTGTAATAGATTGAATTCTTGTGATTTCGAATCACTAGACAAGTTAAAAAAGGGTAAACTTTTTTAACTTGTCTAGTAATTCGTAATCATTAGAGTTTGACACCTTACACGTGTAGGTTAAATGTAGAAAATGAATAAATTTTATAAATGGTTAAATTTTTAGGTGCCTAGTATTGAGAGAAAATAATAATGTGCGGAAATGAACATCGAAGTAAGAGGATAATTAAAATCTATTTAAATTTTACCTATCCACATTATAGTGGTCGTAATTTACATGTTTCATTTATAAATTAAAGGCTGCTTCCTCATCGGTCAGTTAATACAGATACAATATGCGCTTGACATACTGAGAGCATATTAGATAATAGAGAATTCTTTATTTTAATACTCGTCATGACGAGCCAGCGAAGCGATCTATCCTGTGAGTCACTTTGTGTAACGATAGTCAAGGTGTGCTATTCTAGGATTATTATGACACGCTAGTTTTATTTGTTTATTGGTTTGAACATGCAATATGGGATGTTGACTAATTTTGGGAACATATTTAAAACAATGCATAAGTACTTAATATGGAATTTACCCGCCTACTTACATCAGTGACGTTTTTTGATGTCATTTTCATAATCTTATATTATTATTAGTTATATTATTAAATTGTAGTGAAGTTTTATACAATATAGTTAGATTAAGGCGTATAAGTGAAGTGATATGAAACAAATGCATGTATCGTGACTTTTAAGTTGACTGAGGAAGTCAACAAAAAGTTGAGAGAATAAACACCATTTTTATCAAGACGTAACTTAACAAGCTGACTAGTTATAATACATTTATATTTGATATTATTGTGTTTTACTTGATACTATAATATGTATCATAATATATTGTATATATAATATTTAGCATAATCGTTGTAACTAATTGCTAACAAATAAAAGGAAAAAAATACATTTATAGCTAAAATATTTAAAAATATATTTTTTAATAAAACTAATTCTTTTGTTACCTTTATTACCTGTGGATGGAAGGGCCGGAAGAGGAAGACCACGAAAAACGTACCTTGACCAAATTGCTGAACTTTTTAAGAAAGGCCAGGTCAAGAGTACCCTCAACCGGCGGGCTTGCATGAGGAGAATAATGAGTGTGGAGGAAGCAAGGGAAGTATGTCGAGATCGTAGCAGATGGAGATCTGTGGTCTTTGCCTATCCCTACGGGAGACAGGCGTGACGATATGTATGTATGTATGTACTAATTCTTTTCTCCAAACACATTTACTCCAAAAAACTTAAGGTCATATAGTTGGTCAAAAAGTGGCGTTTATTGTAGAAGACGTACATTTTTTTAAAAACAACACAATTACAGCCAGTGTGTTGTTTCGGTACTTTTCGGAAGAAATTTGGTGGAATTCTACATTATTTGGCGATTTTTGATTTGCGCCGGGCTACCGGAAAAGTACCGTCAATCCTAAATGTTTCGCCATAGACAAGTGTATATTGATATTTGATAATAAGTTTTTAAATTATATCTTCAATGTCAATGGTCAACGTCTCAACGTAACTATAGCGTTAGATAATGAGGTTAATAATAAAATTAAATGAAAAAGGTTTCAAACCTAATACATACCTACATAACACAAGTGATGTACAAAAGTAAATAATGAAAAAAAAAAAACTGAAATTGAAAGAATCTTCGAATATGTTACTCGCGAGTACATCGATGGCTTGAGAGTGCAAACTTAAAGATATAATTCTAGCAATTTGCTGGTTTCTTACCTTCAAGAAGCTTTGAATGTAAAGCCATTAATGTAAAAAAATTAAATATTAGTTTTTGTCCACGGAAAAGATATTGTTTCAGGACATGTGTTGTTTTAAAATCACTTGGCTTTACTTTGACTTTAATTATGGCTAGTTTTGATTTTTTTTAGTGTGATCACAGATGATTTGTGGTACTTACTTATCGATAATATTTTGAATCAGTATGGCGTCGTCACTGGTCCAAGAACCAGCCAATGGCTCACAATTTATCAAGGAGCAGTTAATGGCAAATGGAATTGGTGACTGCATTCTTGCTGGTGGCATTAAACGTAATCTAAACAAAAGAAAAAGGGAAAGTAGAATGAACTAGTAGGTGTATATTACTTTACATACTATTTCATTCATTTTTGGGTAATTTCTCAGAATATTTGTTAGTATGTAAGTAATCTCAAATAAGTAATGCATCAACTTATTTAGTTGTGGGGCAAACGGGAAAACCAGACTCGGAATAAATACTTGTGCCTTACAAATATTGAACCACGTGACCATTGCGAAAGCGGTAGGTCTGCCACTGAGCTAATTATGTCAACACAAGATATTATAATGTAATTACAAATTAAAATAAGTTCTCAAAATTAATTACAATCATCTCAAGAAAATAAGTAAGATATACTAAAAAATAATGATTATATATAAATAGTTAAAGATATTAACAGTGGACCCGCGATAATCCGGACCCTGCCTAATTTAGCACCGCCTGTAAGCCGACACGCCTATCACTGTTGATTATACATAAAAATCTTCACTAATATAATGCATGATTGAACAGATTGTAACTCATACGCGCCTCCACTATTGTTTTTGTAAGTTCTACTTAAGACTGATGATGTTATTTTTATAATAAAATATTAGTTCTCCATTGTGATGTTTAATTTAATAAATTCCACATCCATATTATATACATAATTATGAACAATGATACGTAATTCAAATAGATTCTTTGATATGTAACTTGTCAGTTTACAAGGTACTCGGATTCAAAAAATTCCGGACTATAATCCGACATCGCCCAGCAAAACGTTTGTCAGATTACCGCGGGTCCACTGTACTAAAAATTCAATTCATACGCGTCAATTGAAGTCTCCTCCGTACTACCGAAATCAATACAGAAAACTTGGAATAGTGGCTGTTGGGTGTTATTTCTATTAACTCTTAGAACCCGGCACCTCTGCCACATGTTGTCGGCTTTGTTGTACACCAAATACAATTTCCCTGTAAGTAATAATAATATGTGTCAGACGTGGAAGGTGACCAAGGGTCGGTAAGGGTAGATGAATGAAAACCTAACTTGATTAAATTAGTCCCCTTAACCAACGAGCTTGCATGAGGAAAGTGAGGAGTGTGGAGGAAGCAAGGAAAGTATACTGAGAAGATCTCTCCTAGAAAGTATACTCGAGAAGATATCTCTGCCTACCCCTACGGGAAACAGGCGTGATGATATGGATGTATGTTCGAGTGTGTATAAGTTATAAAATCTTAATTTATTAACAGGCTACACTGAACATAAGCGCTGGACCTGACATAGCGTTATGTGGAATGCGAAATGTTTTTGTGATTTATACTGTAATATTTCACACAATCTATTTATGGCCAGCTTGATCATGTGATTTAACATCGTTAAATTCTTTTTAATGGGGTTATGTTAAAGACAGAGTCTATATGGAGTCAATCGAATCGATTGCAGTTTTAAAACTCAAAATTAGTGAAGTGATTAAAAAAACTTTGATAAAAGAATCAACTTCTGCAACTATGATCTTGGTGGACATTTATCACATATCATTTTTCATTCATAATTGCCAAACCTTACTTTTTCAATATTATATATATTCACGCCTATCCCCCGCAGGGGTTGGCAGAGACCACGAGCTCCATCCGCTTTTTCAATACAATAACAATTTGAATCATTGTCATCTAAATTTATTGTTTTATTTTGATTTACAAAGCTCTTGTTTAAAAACCCATTACAATAAACGCTTTTGCTTTATTTAGTTTTATATTCATTAATTATATTGTTTCCAGTCCGCCATGGTTTCGCAACCTCTGTTTTATTTTCTTTCTTCTAATTTTATCAGTTTCCAGTATATCAACGAGAAATCAATATTAAATCTGCAAAACATATTTACCTTCAGTTACGTGATTTACTGACGGTTTGGGCAATGAGGCAGCGTCGCGAAATTCCCGTAACATTTCTTCCACCTGACTCTGATGGCACACTCTTTGTACAAAAAAATTGTGCGGGGAGACAATGTGGGAAACGTATATTAACTCCTGACATCCTGTAATAAAGCCGTAAAATTAAAATGGCAACGATAATCAGAGATACAGATTTAAGAAATGTTATTTTTCATATTCATATTTTACTTGTTTTCAAGAGTTTTACAAAATCTTAATTTCATAACAAAATATTTTTTTTTGTGCGCCATGGCCTAATTGGTCCTACGGTTTTTACTACTTCGCCGGAAGGACGCGCGATCAAAAGGCCAACAAAGTTGAAATATCATTAAATGTGTAAAATATACCATCGTAAAGCTGTTTTGGATGTTGGTTTTCGAGAAATGGTGCTACTGGTTGAACTGTAGGTCCTTGATATTCATCATCTGTAAGCAATTAATAAAATGTGTTCAAAGATTGGAAAAGACATTAATCAAAATGGCAAACGAAAACAAAAATAAAAATATAAGAACAAACATGGGCATGGTTATTACATTCTAACGATTGGCTATTATATTCTAACGAACAGAAGTAACTTATTCGAAGACTGGAGTTTCTTTTTTTTTTATGGGATAGGAGGGCAAACGAGCAAGCGTGTCGCCTGATGGAAAGCAATCGACGCCGCCCATGGACAACCGCGACACCGCAGGAGTCGCGGAAGCGTTGTAAATTAAGTTTTCAATAAAATTAAGTTCAATACAAACTACAGGATGGTGCGAGCGAATTTACCAAACAAACGAAGACTTTTAAAGCGAGAGACCATACCATCAGCAAATTGATTGACAAAGAAACACTACAACTATAAAATCAAAATAAGTTATCAACAGAAAAACAAAATCTAGACAAAGTATGACAAACTATGTCAAGCTATTAAAAATCATTTAAAAACCGAGAGAAAAGAAATAATGCAGGAGAAATATCAGAATTGTCAATGAAATTATAAGAAGAAAGAGCTGAACTGATTAGAACCTAAAGTAAGACTAAAATACTTAAATCGGAGATATCTTCTGTAAGCAAACAAATAAAATTTAACACAGCTTATCTTATCTCTCTTTCACTCCTGGGTTTGCTAGAAGAAAACTCAATTTTGAGTTAAGCTCGCCCTTGTACATCTTCTTTCCTTTTAATTTTTGTATGTCGTGTTTTGTGTACAATAAAGTATTAAAAAAAAAGCCAGCTGGTTGGTTAAACAATGAATCTACCCAAAACAAAAGCCATGACAAATAAGACAAGAGATCCAATAATAGTAAACAATAATGAGATCGAATATGTCCAGCAATAAATACCTTGGCCAAGTCATCTCCTTCACCTTATCCCAAGACAAAGAAATAAACACAAGAATAGGAAATGCATGGAAGAAGTACTACTGGTCACTAAAGGAAGTCATGAAAAGCAAAAAACGAAAACATTAAAACGAAACTTTAAATACTTGTGTTCTTCCAGTGCAAATATATGGCTGCCAGACATGGGCTCCTACAAACAAAAACATTAAAAAGCTAGAAGTCTGCCATAGGTCAATGGAATGAAGCATGCTGAACATAAAGATATCGGATAGGATAAGGCATTCAGTCATAAGGAACAAGCCCAAACTTACAAATATTACTTATACTATAAGGAAATATAAATGGCGTTGGACAAGACATACTCTTCGAGGAGAAAGAAAATGGAGTAGGACAATTACCGATTGGTACCCGAGGAACCTGCAAAGGAGACGCGGAAGACAATACAAAAGATGGGACGACGAAATAAAAGAAATAGCAGGAAAATTGTGGATTAGGAGATCCAGGGATAGAAGTCTATCGAAAATGTTGGAAGAGGCCTTTGTCATTAGACAAACAAATAGCAAGATTGACATTATTTTAATATATTATGTATTTATCTGAATAAAGATATATTATGATTAGATATATTATATAATACAATATGTAATTGCATGATTTGCAATAAGGATACTAACGATTGATCGAATTACTTATCGCATAGATTTAAAAAGTAAGTAAGTACATTAAGTTATTATGTTTGTAATATAAAGTAGATAAATCATAAATATTTTTATTTAAAAACTACCGAGCTATTGCTATCACCTCTTTGCTTTCCAAAGTAATGAAAACCACCATTAACCGCCAGCTCTTAGGTTACTTGGAGTGTTACCAGTTACTAAAAGATTGCCAGTAGGGTTTCCGCCGTGTGATCTTCTAGTTCAACTTGTGATCTTCTAGTTTATCTCACAAACTGTTGGGCAGCGATTAAAAGTAAAGGAAAGACATTGGATTTAAGTCTGGATATTGCCTGGACAAGTCTGCTCTTTGATCGGGTTTGGCACAAGGCACTTCTCTCAAAATTGCAATCTCTCAAAAAGCAACATTTACTCCTATGCAGATGCCAGCACGGTAGATGCACGTTATTCCGGCCGAGCCAACGTCTCCGAACAGCCCGTAGTAGAGTGTCGAAATAAACTTGTGTCTCAAATTCAACCCGCATTCCAGCGGCTATCAGATTGGGGCAAACAAAACCTATTTATTTTAATCCCCAAAAGACCAAGTTTGCGCATTTACCGCAAGAAAGAGGTACTTTGTCATATCACCTCACTTTGACAGAACTCGCCTTAATAAAATGCCTAATATCAACATACTCGGCCTTGACATATCGAGTGAGGTTTAGTTCCGTAGTCATTTGGAGGGAAAAGCTAAATTAGCTTCTAAAAAACTTGGGGTACGAAGCAGATCGAGACAGTACTTCACATCCGTTCACCATCTCCAATTGTATAAAGCACATGTGGGGGCGACATATGGAATACTGCTCTCATCTCTGGGCTGGAGCTCCCAAGTACCAGCTCCTTCTATTTGACCGCATCCAACAGAGAGCGTCCCGAAATGTCGGCGACCGCGGGATTTCCGATAGGCTCGATCTTTTATCTGTACGTAGAGATGTATCATCCTCTCTCGTATGAATTTATTACGACAAATGCTTTGAGGAGTTGTTTAATTTCCTCCCAGCCGCTCAGTTCCACTATCGCATCACGCACCACAAAAATAGGTTCCATTTCCATCACCTGGATTGCTGGCCGTTAACGACCGTACGATTTAGTCGCAGTTTTCTGCTACGAACTGTGGAAATAGGGAAAAAAATTACCACCTGTGATGTTCCCGCGTGGTTATGACAGGAGAGTATTAAGGAAATGAGCGTATGTGTTTTTTAAAGGCCGGCAACACATCACGACTCTGGCGGTGAGGATGATTATGGGCGGCAGTGCTCGCTTACTAACAGGTGACCCGCATGCTCGTTTGCCTGCTCTGCTATAAAAATATATATATTTTTAAGATCTTAGAACAACTCTTAAATATAACATAGCATGCATTACACAGTTAGAAGTGTAAAACAGAAACCAATAATATTTACATGAATTTGTATTTCCATGGAGATATGTGTCATTGTTAATGGAATATGTGGATGACACAGATCCGCTTTTACTTCGATACTTAGGTACACTCTTGTACAAAGTTGGCTGTTTAATGCTCTCATTCTCTTTTTCATCATTCTTGTCCTTCTTCTTTTCAACCTTCTTTTCTTTTTTTTCTTTGTTAAGCTGTCTCACATCTAGAATATAGGAAAAAAATGATAAATATAAACAAAAAAATATAGTTTGATGGTGTTCATAATTCTAAACCAAACGTAAACTTGTGTCCTTAAATTTTAAAGTTTCTTCTCAGAGACCGTAAATTGCTCTCTAATTTTCTCTAAAAGTCTATACCAAAATTGGATTAGCTTTTTCAAGTTTTTTGGTAAAGTATAAAAAAAAGTTATAAAAAGAATAAGTATTTTTTATTTTATTTACATGAATTGTATTGTTTTAACACGATTTTTAATATTTTTCTTGAATCTCAGAGCATACAGAGCGAGATATTTTGGCGCGTTTACAAATCGTTTAAATCAGTCTTATGAGTCTCTGAGGCAAAGAGAAAACAACTGAATTATTATATCAACACAGAAGAATAATCATCCAGAAATAATTTGAAGATAATAAACAAAATAATTCTAGTGATGGTGAATATAGAAGTGTTATAGAAGTCTTGTGCAAACGTATACGTTTATTGTCAGAAAGTGACAATGCATAACATTGTGTTTCAAAGTTTATTTTTTATAATATATCTAATTTTTATAACAATAGACAGACCTCTTGGTAGCTGTGGAGGGTACACTGGAGCAGGTGGAGGCGGTGGTATCTTATCTGGATCTAATTCGGAAGTGGAGAGTAAAGAGTATTCGATGCTACAAACTTCATTTAACTTAATATAATCATTGATGAGCTTGCAAAGATTTTCATTCACTGCCACACTGCATAATTAAGATTCAATTTATTTATTTGTGGATAAATGCACAATATATTTTTATTAGTAACATTATATATCTTTATTAACACATTCCTATCGGAATCTTTTTCTTGTTTTTTTAAAAAAAATTAGACATTATTAATTTAATATCATCCATCGCGTCATGTAAAATTAAAAAGACCTCAAAAATTGTATATCAATCGTTGTCATCTGTATTGTGAAATCTTATAGGTAAAATACAATTAACCGAGCGTTCACTTTTAATGATATTTAAAATCTAAGATTGAATCATAGCATCAAAATAAATACCGCAATTTCGTTTCACACGTCGAAATACTATGATTTCATAAAAATACCCCGTTTATAGGCAATTTTGAGCAAACGTACCCCATTGGGAATGTGTTAATAATATATTAATATTATATTTATTATTATTGTATTTCTGTATAATGTACATGTTACTATATTCATAACTTTGAATGCAGGTGCCTTTAAATTCAATATTTACTTCATAATTATTTCACTGTTAAAAATCAAGATTTAAACAGGCTGGATCTGCACCCAGTGGAACCAGGTCGGTGTTGTTTATTATGAGCTGTTGAAACCAAACGAAACCATCACTGGGAAACGGTATCAACTTCATTTGATGCGATTGAGACGAACACTGCGCCAAAAACGGCCACAATACGAGCAAAGACACGAAAAAGTGATTATACTGCATGATAACGCTCAGCCTCATGTTGCCAAACCCGTTAAAATATACGTGGAAACGCTCAAATGGGAAGTCCTACTCCACCCGCCATATTTCCTTTATATTGTACCATACGATTATTATTTGTTTCGTTCGATGGCACATGATCTGGCTGTTCAGCAGTTCTGCTCATAAGATGACGTCGAAAAATGGCTTGATTCGTGGCTGCCTCAAAAGACGAACAATTTAATTGTAACGGTATTCGAGCTCTGCTAGAAAGATGGACAAAAGTTGTAGCTAGCGATGGGAAAAATTTTGAATAATATATTAGGTGCGCAACTTAGTTCTCGCTGTTTGTTTATAAAAATACATTGTTGTTGTTTTCATGCAATATGTTTTTCCTTAAATAACAAAATGTATACATACTTCACAGAACTCTCGTTTTCCTTGCCTTTATTTAAGTACCACTTTGCATTCATAATTTGTTTGGCATCTTCCAAAATTGCAGACATGTTTACCTAAAAATTTAATCAAGTATTACTTCATTATTCTTGAGAAAAGGCCTTTTTCCTTGCTACATATTGAAACTGCCCCAGACATAACAAACTTTTCTGCTTCCATTAGGGCCAAAACAATTATATAATAATAATAATTATATTATTAGTAAAGGTCAAATAATTAAGACAGGATCAAATATAAAATATTATAAATATATATATATATATATGTATATATATATATATATATATATATATGTATATGTATATATATATTATAAATATAGATATTATTGATATTTATTGATTTTTATATATATATATATGTTTTATATATTCACGCCTATCCCCCGCAGGGGTTGGCAGAGACCACAGAGCTCCATCCGCTGCCATTCATCGCAGCGAAACGGCTCTTCATTGGTCGCTTTTCGCCCTCGTGAGAATCCGGACCACGTCGCCGTCATTTTCAACAAATTAGGTATATTAAATTCGTCTTAGTGAATCCCACGAGCCGCAAGGGAGGATGGAGGTCAGCCCCAGCAGAGCCCTGCATGCTGAGGTAACCGGGGGAGCCCGATCCCGGGACGATCGGCACGCTTGCGACTAGGCTCGCCCCTAGCCACGCATCCATTGGCACGGCAGACCGTGAATTGGCGGTGAGGAAGGGAAAGGATAGAGAAGAAAGGAAGGGACAGGAAAGGAAATGTGGATTGGGGGGGTTACCAGACTCGGAATAAACATTTATAAATCCATATAAATATTTATTCCGATGCGGGAATCGAACCCGCGACCATTGACTCCGTGGACGGAGGGCCCCGCCACTGAGCCAATCGGTCGGCCAATATTTATTGATGTTATATACATAACAGATGTCCAAAAATAAATATACATATTACCTGTTTGATTGTTTTTAAGGTCAAAAATGTGCCTATGACCATCATAGTTTCTTTGGCTTTTATAATAGAGTCTGCAATATCACTTCTTGCTTTTAATAATGAATCTTTCTCAGCATTCTTTAATTTCTCAATTTGTTCTATAACATTTGATTTATGTTTTTGAATCGCAGATGTAATTTTGGAAAAATGTTGTTCTATTTCATTTGTTTTTTTTGTAAGATCTGATAATTTTGTTTCATTTTGTACATTATAAAGTATATGTCCAATATCCTGCAGAACATTTTTTCTATATTAATACAACTTTTAATTATTTTAATCATATTCAATAAAACTAAACTTACAACTGCAGTTTTTGTCAATCTCTTAAATATTTCCTCAATTTTAGGAGAGATTTCTGATAGTTTTTCTAGTATACCTTCATTCTGTAACATTATGAAATGATCTATATAACCATAATTATATTATAAACTATAAATGAGCTGGTTAAACAAGTATGTCTTAATAGTAACTTTTTAATGCTTTGATTGAACTCCAAAAGTATAATTCCAATAATATAAACTTATAATGTATTATACTACTCAACAAACAAAATATAAGAGAAATGGTTTATCTTTTGTTTGGTATATAGACAGCTATTTTAACTTGAACATATTGCAGCAAAATAAAAATGGCTAGTCTGGAGATAAATATGAGAATAGAAAAGCAAAACATATGTTACTGATAAATGAAGTATTAATATGATGTCCAAGAATATAATAACCATTAAGATAAAGGGGAATAAAATTAATGAGTCTATGTGACACAAACAGATTTAACATTTAAGTTGTGTAATACAAATATGGACTGATAATTCAGTTTTGAGTGGCACATTCTTTTTTGCATTTTATATCTATTTAGAGTATTATTAATCATTTAAGATTGCTGATGAAAATTACTCCAATACTACATAGAAATTATATTTTACTATCACATGGCATTTATTGAAGATCAAAAACTTCCTCTTTCTTCTTCTATAAATTGGAGCACCAGATGGCTGAAATGAACCCATATTTTAGTTGCAGTGTGTACTTAGCTTTTTGAGTTCTTCTGCAACTAAGGTTATATTTAAAATCTGTGAGTTTGGGAATGTAAAAAACATAGTACTTAATTGTTTTTTACATTCCCAAACTCAATTTATGCTTAATGTGACTGACATACTTATTTACCAAGGTAGATACAGCCTCACTACTTACCACTTCTTGCATAGATGTAAGATTGTGATTTTTACATGACTTTTCACCTCCAACCATTAAACAATCCATGCAAATAGATTTTGAACAATCCTGACAGTAATAATCCAGTGATTTTTCTTTGTGAATTTTGCAATAGGTAGGAGACAGTTTTGGTTCTGAGCAATGAGAGAGTATTTAGAAAATATGAAAACAACATAAAATATACTAACTAACAAAATGTATTACTGTAACATACCTATATTTTGTAGTACATGAAAACTAAAGATGACAAAATTCTTATGACTTTGGCGAAAGCAGGTATCACATAGAACATAAGCACACTGTTTGCACATTTTATTTGTTGGGTTTTGGCATTCTATACATTGCTCTGTAACAAAATAAAGTCTAATATAAAGTCAATCAATTACTTTTCCACACCCTAAAGAAACAATAACTTTATTTGTGAAAGTAAAAATTTACCTTGTGCAATCTCTGCACCCTTAATTAAGGCATCCAGATTTAAAAAGCAATCGTCATGTTCATCTTTTGTTTCAGTACTTTGCTGTAATTTAAGGACAAAGTATTATTTAAAATGTATATTTAGGATGTATTATTTTAAATGTATAGTTAGGATGTAATGAAATAGAATATGCTGAGTGGTTCCCAATATATATAGTAGAATAGTACCACACCATTTCTTCTTGTGGGTGCCATAAAATGTGCATTCTAAATGATAAAGCAAATTCCAGTAGATGGGCAGCAGGGTCTACCTGAGTAATAGAGACCAGTCTGCGATCCTGAATCTATCCATAATATAGTACCAGGATTACGGTAAAACACTTTCATGCGGAGCCGATTACCAGATTGCTTTATTGACGATTATTATATAGATTGAACATTCTATGCTTTTAAAACTTTTTCAAATTCTAAATTAGAACTGCTACAGTTTAATATCTACAATAATTGTGTAGAGCTAAGCTGTGAGCTTTTATTGATCTACAACATGAATGAAGTTACTACATTCTTGCAAAAGTCCAACTATTACCATAGGTTTACCTCTATTACTTTTTATATATACCTTTTTTATGATAAAAAAACAATGCATGACAGTATTTCTGATGTTTACTTTTTTTAAGTTAACTACTTATTTCTTAAGTTTTAGCGTTACTGCTATTTTATTGAAATAACAGCAAATAAATAAAGAACTTCATGAAATAAACAAAGAATTGCTATCCTAAGATAATTTAGTGTCTATAAAAACTATACATAAAATATAAATATTAAGAATAAAAACACAAATACAGAAAAAAGTCAACAAAAGTTATTGCTTTTAAATGTGTTATTTTAATAGGACACAATTAATTACCTCTAAACATTCTAAAGTAAGTTCTCCGAGTATATAAATATTAACAGGAAATATCTGGTAAAGTTTCTTTTGTATATCATCAGTGATTTCCATAGTACTCAAGCATACTTTGCATTCGATAGGTTCTCTAAATTTGATTATGTTCTTAACACAGTTCTCACACATAGAATGCCCACATTTTAAAAGTAAAGGAATGTTGTTAACATTCTCTTTGAATGATAATGCTGTAACATAATAAAAATGTTTTTTAAACAGACAAATATGATAATGAAGTTAGTTTAGAATACAATCATCATATAATATAAAAATGTAACTGTTGGTAACATAGGTAGGCAAGATTTATTCAGATTTTGATTACTCATATATATACATTTTGAAATTAAATAAATGAAGTATTTTTATTGAAAGTTGAAGCATGTATATATTTTTAGTTTGAAGCAAATGTTTATTATTATAAAAAATGAAGCAGAATAAAGTACACTCAGTAAGAAAGATTACATTTCCTCAAGGGTTCAACAAGCAGTCTATTTACTTTACATTTTAAACAATTAGCTTTTGACTGGATTCTCTTCTGATGGTAAACAGAACTTAAAACAGGAAGTATATTACTTCTGTGCTTTGCGCTCCATCGGCTCCGTGCGAATACCGTAGGTATCAATGATACATTATTGTGTACGTCTCATTTTACCAGCGTTTTTTTATTTCGTTAAGAAAACCGACATATATTTCATTGATTCTTAGTAAAATTCGATTTATTTTCCCTTAATATTTTATAACTTGAAGGCATTTAACGAAAAACGCAATCAAATAAAATTTCCGATATCTATTCTAATAAAATCTTTTAACATCAACATTGTCCATAAGGTTGTGTAAAAAATTTGTTTATACTTACATTTTAAATTGTACAACTGACTACAGTTGGGACAATATTTTTTTATTTTTGTATTCATGGTGAAGTATTAAGAAGAATTAGTTATCATTAGAGTCGTAGATTCTGTTATAGAATGTTTACTGTAAATCACAGATATCTTTGTGATGCACAAACTATGTTACATATTATAACAAGAAAATATTATTCTCTTGTGAAAGGATCACAATACAATAATCATAGCCGGCCATTTCCAAACTAAATTAATAGTGCTAGGTTATTTTGTTTTGAATGGTTTTACGGCTCTGGGTTCAAGCCTTTTTTCAAGGTCTAGCTGTCTTGATAAAAATGTTCCTATTCTACAAAAACCTTAATGGACTATTGCAGTCAACTTAAAATGTCACGTTAATCGCATTTATTTGTTATCACTTTATTTTTATGCCTTAATCGATTTATATTGTACTAGCTTTTGCCCGCGGCTTCCCTCAAGTGGAATTTGGTCTGCCACATTAAGTTTCGTGACAGATCATTTTAAATAAATATATAATTTTTTTTACTTAATTTATGGTTCACAAGTTTGGTCATAGTGGCTTCCACATAAAAGATATATATATATATGCTGTCGCGCACTTTTATATGGAACTATTCAAGACAAACAATCCTACGGTACGTCATCTGTTCAGCTGCCTAAACCATTGTGTACCTCCAATGGTTTAGGCAGCGTACGCTAAGATAGCTCTCAGATGTCAGATTTTTTTTCCGACTTATTTGATATGTATCGTTATATTACGACCAAAAAAAATACCTAAAATCATTACAAATTGTAGCCTATATGTTATTCCGATGTATAACCTATATTACTGTAAAGTTTCATGTAAATCCGTCCCGTAGTTTTTTCGTGAAAGAGTAATAAACATACATACTCACAAACTTTCACATTTATAACGTTATAGTAGGAATAGGACTAGTAGGATAGGATAGGACTATGCCAATGACGACCCATCCGAACGGTAACACCTACCGGGGTCGACTTTTTTGATTAGTTTAAGCTGTATACGTTGCTTTAATCTCATCAGACTACCCAATTTTCTGAAGCCGCTCATAGTAGTGAGTATTTGCGTGTAGTAATCTTCTCCTGCTTATGATAATTTATTATTTTGTTTTTCGAAATTATCAAATGTAGATGTGTAGATGTATAAGAAAAGATGATTTTTGTGTAGTACATTTTTCAGGTAACATTAATGTACTCTCAACATAATTTCTAGAATTAGTTGAGCCTAAAGTTTAAAAAAAATTTAAAATCATGAGCATGGAAAGAAGTTTCGAGAGAAGCGCACCGTAGTAGATCGCCACTCATTCAGATGGGGGGGGATGAAACTTTTCTGTACGGCAAGTTGTGCGATTGTGGAATTCGGCGGCGGGAATTATTCCAAACAATTCCTCGGAGCACTCCCCATGATAAAAGTGGTAAAAATGCTGAGAGATGAGACATCCCTCCGCAGCGCTAGAGAATCAAGCCGATCGGTGAGATCTTGGTCATCGACAATTCGGATCGCATGTCTTTGTATGCGGTCAAGTGGAAGAAGTTGATACTGGGGAGCCTCAACCCAGAGGTGAGAATAGTATTCCATGTATGGTCTGACTTGTGCCTTGTAAAGATGCACATCTTCCAGATGGCCATAAAACTGGACGTCATGCGATATGTCTCTGTTCTCGGACAGCCCATAGCACGAAAGTTTAGCTAGAAAAGCCTTGTGCCACACCCGATCGAAGGCCTTGGCTATATCTAGGCTTACTGCTAAGGCTTCCCCTTTGCTCCCCACCGCTTCTGCCCATCGGTGTTACAAATAAGTAAGAAGATCACCAGCTAAGCGACCCTGACGAAATCTATATTCTGACGGTCACTAATCAGCTGATGCTTCTCAAGATGCCGTAAGAGCTGGCAGTTAATAATAGATTCCATTATTTTGGAGAACACAGAGGTGATGGCAATTGGCCTGTAGTTTTTGGTATAATCTTAATTGTAAGAGGATTGTTTATTATTCCGTAGGATGCAAATTAAGTGGATTGCTGAAGTGTTATACGTGTGTGTTTTTTATCCTATTTTATTTTTAATTTGAATACGTAATGCTTATTTGATTAACTATATTAACATTGCAAGCACAAATACGAACATTTTTTCCAATTACTCTGACGACAACTCTATACCTGGACATCTAAACACACACTAAAAAATACAAATCAAATCTACTCATTATTAAGTTTTCAACAGATATCAATGAGAGAGCCATTAATACCAAGCCATAGGCATCAAAATCCATTGATGGACGTGGTCTGGATGGAAGATTCAGTTCTGGTTCTAAAATTTTTTGAACCGGAGCTAAAACTTGAGGTTGGCTGTATTTATGTCTCTTATTTCGTTTAAAGTCGTTTATCAATACTAAATATAATGTTAAGTCGTAACGTAAAATAAAGCTAATAGTTTATGACATTGGGGGTACATAAATCTTTGTTTTTCATACTAAGAAAAATCAAATATAGTCGCTAGTCAAAAACTTTGGAGGCCAACTAATTGTATTTCATGCTTTTGGTTAAAGGCTTCAAGTTGCGATGAATAATCACAATCAGTGAACATTGCGCGCTTGATCGTCATAGCAGGCGCATGTGAATCGGGCTTGCGTAATTCGTTTAGATTCATCGCGAGATACGATGATTCTTTATATATATAATATTAATTAACAGCTGATGAAACCTTTCGATTACGTGTGCGTTCGTATAGGTTAAAAAAATAGTGCATTTAATATAAGCGGATGACAGTTTATTAAATGTTTATGAAAATGAATTGCGGAAAATATATTTCGATTTTATTTGTGATTTTCGTTACATGTTTGTCCTTTACTGGTAAGCACACTTTTTTCTATAAATAGTTTATAATAAATTATATTTTTGTTTTTTTTTTATTTTTAGCGAATACATGCACTCTTTTGGGAACTTTTCATAATAATTTGATTACGGAAACTATACCCAAAGAAATAAATCAAAACCCTTTCCCATTTATATTTATGTGTTCTCTGCTGTAATAAACACCAGTGTGTGTAAAAAGTATTCATACACCCAGCTTTTTTTACAAAAAATAGTGTAATTGTATCAAACAATACATGATAAACAAAAGAAGACCTGATAAGTCTTTTTTTCTTGATAACATTGAACGAAAAAACCCATAAATAATAATTTTTAACTTATCAAAACAAAACACTAACGAAATAAAGTGATTTCGGGTAGTACAAAAAGTATTCGTACAGTCATTTGTTTTTCAAGTGAGTCAAAGCTCAGTGTACGAATACTTTTTACACTCACTGTAGTTTATAACCATTTTACGTTCTTTTTTAACATGTAATTTTGTTTGAATTAATAAGAAGGGGCGTGATTCATCTTTAAGGCATAGAAACTAAACATGAGATATCAATAAGTAGTATATCGCTAGAAGCGTTATTAGATAAAGGGTTAACGTCAGCAAATAATATTTTAAATGTATGCTATTAGATGTAGCTGATTCACAATGAATGGATTAATGCATTGTCTTACTTTATGGGAACCAATCAGAAAATAAGTTATATATATCTTCAAACGATTATACAACGTTGAAAAATATTGTATTTAAATTCCAATTTTTTACCCATACATACTATATTATTGTATATAATAAACATGAGATATTACATTTCAATTGTTAAACGTCATGTCATGTCATTACACTCTTCCACAATATCGTCATGGTTTCTCTAGTCTAGACGAAAGAAACCTTGAAGAAACGGCTAAAAATCGGCAGATAATCCCTAAATTTTTTTTATTCTTTACAGGAGTATTGTGTTTGAATTAAACATTATAGTTAGTCTTCTTTCTATTGTGTAGAAATTCAAACTGATAGTGCGTATTAGAAGATAACCAGTACCTTGAGTCCTTGTTCTCGAAAATAGAAATAAAACAGTAAATCTAATAAAAGTGAAACATGACGGGTTTTCCCATCTTCCACTTATTTGTTTTCAATTATTTTATGTAATTAACATAATATTTCTCTTGTTCAAAAAAACGATGTTCTTAATTTGTAAATTGCGTTTACAATATTATTTAAAAGAATAAATAGTAGAAATATTAAATAGTTAACTTATGTATATTCCGTTTTCCTGTGAAAACGGTTCCGTTGGAGTAAATTGATTTTCAGCCAGAAAAGTAGCATCAATAGCTATTTAATTCCTTAAATGTATTTGTTATAAATGTATTTATAATATAATTATTAATTTGTCTGCAAATTATTTAACATTACGCATAATATTCCGTTCTTATTAAAGTGAACCAATGACATGATGCGTGAAAGGATTCTTGAAGGTAGTTGCGCCTCATAAGGTTTGCTATGTATTCTTCTCAAGTTATTATTAATTTCTATTTTATAAATTGCAATGATAGGGTTTCAAATATTGTTCATGTAGTTAAAATTATTTACATTACATTTCTTTAGAGCTTCATGGATTTAAAGTTCAATAACTATATATTGTTTCGTTCTATTGTGTTAGTATAAGTAGATATAATGTACGTAAAAAAATTAAAATAAATCGTGCATCAAAGCTGATACGCCTATTCACTGTGTTGGCTTGATAACCGACCTATATCACTTCACATCATAGATTCCCTAATCCCGGGGGTATGCTTGTTTGTCGAAGAGCGATTCAGCGCACGGTGTATCAGGTGGTACATAGATAAAGGAACAATCAAAGTTAAATTTATTTATTCTTAAGTAAACTTTTTATCAATAATAAACCTAATATCAAGGCGTAATGAGTTTTAACATACTACATCGACGCTTTTACCTTTCGTATAGTACTCGTATATGCATATATACACACGTATCTATTAATGTATGTTGATGGTAAAAGTTATGAACTATAATTTATTTTTTCGGTTTTTACCACCATAAATAACAGTAACATTTTAATTTACAAATATGTTGAGAATAAATCTTAAAACCTTTTGTAGTTTCGGAGAATGTTTTGGAGATATATGTATTCTAAAGCTTTTTATTGAATTATTTTCAGGCAGTGTGGAAGAAGGTAATCGGGTAAAGCGCCTACGTGCAGACAGCGCTGCTGCTGTAAGAGATCCGGCACAAGCTTTGGATGCTCCTGAACCGGAATCTTCCGCTTCAGGTTCCCACGCACCACCGGCTTTCTTAAGCCCTGCAGTTAAAGACTACTTAGAACTGGGCATGGCGATACCAGGTAAGAATAATATTTTAAAGTTATATACTTGTACATACAATGAAAGTTCAAATATTACCATTGCAATGTAAAGAATATTAGAAAGATATATTATTTTATGATTGTAATTGGTAAATATATATTAAAAAAATATATAATACAGAATGAAATAATACATAATTTTCGTAATTTTGTTATTCTTGCATGCATATGTTGCGTTTGTACTCTAGCAGCGACTAACAGTTTAAGTGATAGCCAAAATGAAGCAATGTTCCACGCCGTCAATCTTTGAATGAACGATCGCATTGAGTAGCACGCAATCTTGATATTCCACGTGTTTTGGAAGTCGAGTGCGCGGTCATAAAATCAAAGAGATTTTTAATTATAAATTCTTGGATTGATTTATGTAATTCATTATCATATTAAGAGAGTTTTGATATATGGGAAAATGTTGCTTATTTGAACAGTATGACATGGCAAAAATCATTGAGACCTTTTTAACGAAATAAATTTTATTTAATTTTTTTATTATTATAAATATCGTTTAATTTATTATAATCGAATTGAATTGTTGTTTATTGAATTGTTGGTTCATGTTTTTTCATTGTTGAATAATAATTAATTGCTTTTTCCATCGAAATGTTTAATATAATTTGACATGAATAATTAAAATAAGCTCATTAACGTTTCACAACTATCGCGAAAGTTAATTTTTGAAAAGTGAAGGTAAATTTCTCATTAGCATTAAATTGGATACATGTTCCAGTTCTTGTTATTCCTTCATTAGTTATACAGTTTGGACAAATGGTTTATAAACGAGTACATACATAATATTGTCATTGTCTTTTAAGATGTAATTCGTGACCACGGATTTAAAGATAAACTATAGTACTCGTGTGGGTGCAGCTACATCTGTAGAGCTATGTACCTATAAGTTATGGCGTGGACTTGGAACTTTTTGAAATAAAAATAAAGTATTTATTATTGTTTATTTACGAATATTAAAAAATTCTTAGCCTAGTTGCTCCTGCAATACAGTGTGTATACAATCCTATATACCTATACATGTATGTATTACAATCTTTTTGAGATACAACTATTAGTTGTAAATTAAATAGGAGGATTTTCATATTTTAAAATAGGAGAATTTCATTGGTTCTCTGCCAGATTTCCTTATTTCTTATCTACAAGGGAGACTCAGAGCATAAATATCTAAGTGATTTTGAGCTTGTGAAGAAGACAGAACGTCAGTTTCCACGTTTCGACACTTTTAAAAAGGCAAGGCGCAGTGGTTGAAGACTTCTGTCTTCAGTTCCTTTTTAATGGTGTAGGATGGCAAATGAGCAAGAATTCGGCAGCAGGAATTATTCCAAACCATTCCTTGGAGCACTCCCTATGGTAACCGTCTCTGAGGTATGAGTGTCAACAAGACTTGATAAATTTTTCTATATGGTGCCCGTATTAAAATCTCTATCCTACATAATCTTATGTAAAGTAAAAAATATAGTACAACATATATGCTTGTCTTTCCAGCAGGTTATTAAATTTAAAATAAAAATTATTCTTTTGGTTACGAGATTTCTGTTGTATTAGAGGCCAGTTAGAAGGAGTCGTAACGTTGATTCAATTCGTGCATCTTTTATGTAATAATTATTAGGTAAGGTGTCTTCTGGTACTGAAGGAATTTCGAAAGTCTATCTTAGAGTATTGGCATAGATAGACTAAAGGCAAATTGAAACAATATTAATTTTAGCATTATACAAACATGTGTCTTTCGTACTCTTTTTGATAAAATTTAAAAAAATGTATTAACTTATAAGATTACTTTGTTTATCCAGAAAACTATTGCGCATTTATATGAAAGTGTTTGAGGATAGGATCAAATAAAATGGTAAACTGGTATAAAATATTATATATTATATAAAGAGTAGTTGAGACGCGAGAATAATACAGGACTTTCCTGCTGGGCACAGGGCTCTCTTCTCATTTGATAAAGAAGTATGGAACAAAGTCCCCCATTACAACGAACTTCACGTGCTTTAACAAATATTTTACATCATGTAGGATGGCATGGATGTAATGGTGGAGGATTTTAAGTTTAGATTTGTTATAGTAATACAAAATATTATAATAAAATATGTTCTTTTCATAAAAATGACGAATTGTTGAAAATACGCAAGCAGAGATGCCTTGTTTATCATCTCATCTTGCTTATCTTCTCCTCCTAGAGGGAGTATTGTGATATATGTTAAGAATAAATTTAGAACGCATTAAGTGGTAACGTGACACTGTGAATGCTTGGTAGGCACACTAACCACAAACACGAACCTGTCTGTATAATATATAATCACTGATGTCTTCATATATATATGCTAGGTAATAAATGCAACTGTAGGTGTATATATTAAATATTAAGTTGAATTCAGAATGATTTGGGTCCAGCAATAACCTGGCCAAGTAAATTTTAATGGGCTTACATGAATTTTATATTTCATTATTACTTAAATCAATCCATAAAAAAGATAAAAGTAAAAACTTATGAAATATATTACGTATTTTGAATTATTTTTAGTATAAATAAATATAATTCGATATTCATATGTATAGAAAACTATCGTGGAAATATTACACACCACACCTTCAAGGTGATGCTATGGCGTGCTACAAACAACCTCGCTTTTTCGTCTTTGTCTTAACTCCCTGATTGTACTAACAGTCGCTCATTATGAATTCATCGGTAATCATTTCACTTCGAATAACGAAGTTTAGATTAATTGAGTAACATTGTAACATCTTTTATGTGGGTCAAGGAACATGTAAGTAAAATTTAAAATAATGCTGTTTAAATATTTAATAAAATAATATGAATTGTAGAAATATGAAAATTCAAAATGGTGGTGTGTTCAATCGTATGTGTCTGATTCGAAGATGTTAATGCTGGTAGCCTATTGGCTTTAACAGCTTTATCGAATTCTGGGCCCGCGAGCTAGGAGCCCGCGGGCAAGTAAGATATAATTGGTAATCTGTGCAAATTGCAGACTCCATCGGCTCGACATCGTATCGGAGGTACACATATGTGTGTGCGCCGATTTTAAATTCGTCATGATGCTACGTTAAACATATAGGGGAGGATTGGAGTGAAGTAACTATAGTCTCTATTAGTCCCCTAGGCCCCTAGGTCTAGTGGGTGAGAACCGACCGGGTACGTGAGAGAATCTCGTGTAAGCGGCCGGTGTAGAGATGTAGAGAAAGCCGGGGTGCGTGTGAGTGTTGGTGTCGTGGGTGGAACGATCGTATGTGTATCGTCAACATTTACTACGTTAAGCAAAACATTCTATTATTGTTTAGTTGTTTCTGATCCTAAAACTTATAATTTTTATTAATAATAATAACAACATTCAAAATCTTTTTTTTTGTTTACTGCTGGACGATAGCTTTTCCCAAATTAGGAGGATATACAAAATAGGTAGACATTGATTAAAATTTTACTTAAATATTATACAATATGAACGAACATTGTATAGGCCGACTATTGAATGTATTAAATACACAGTATGTTCCAATAGGTTATTTGATAAGTTACTAAAAGCTTGATTTATTAATTGGTCGATCAGTATTTACATTCATTATTCGTTCTATTGTTATCCATTTTCTTGTATGTCACTTTCGGACTTTGTTAACAGTTACTAATATATCTTTTCTAAATGATTTTAAGTAACAAATTTACAAGATATCTTTATATATATCGCTATCTTGATTTTTTAGGAGCAAATAAGTATAATGTAACGAATATTAACATTGAGTTATATAGACACACAGAAATGTTCTGTGATTAGGTAATATTACTTTAAGCAACATATTTGAACACAGTTTTAGATGATAATAATATATTTAATTTTAATCTCGTATGTAAGTTCTTTGATTTTTTTATAGATTTGTCCTAGTTTATAAAGAATATGTAAGAAGGGGGAGGTTAAATCATAAAGTATTATAGTTTAAGTGATCGCTTCTATATCTATCTGTTTTCGAATAACACCTTAATGAGAAGTTATAGTCTTTTAAATAATTATTGCGTTATTATTATACTTTGTGAAGTTGAAATATACATTAAATTACTAATATTTACTTTTTACGGTATTAAATAACATATATTCTGAAAAATTAATAGTGTTGTTTGTGAAGGTCATTGTTAGTTTTGAAGATCAATTATTTTATCACGATAAATATATTTACCTTTCGTGTTATACTAATCACGTTACAAATAGTATAAAAGTCTCAATAAAGACGATGGCCTCATTATTGAGCATTCGCAATATGCGGGTGAACATCGAACTTGATTTCTCGCTGTTTTTTTCTCGACTCACTTTAATCAGGTTATTAAACAGGTAAATTAATATAATAGTATTTTGATGTTAATTTGGAAGTCCTGTGCATGGATTTAAACAAATAAATAATAAATACGTCTGGAGAAAAACTCGGATGCAGTGTATTCGAGACACATTAAACGTACTCAAATTATATCCAGATATTTGAATACTATTTTTTTTTTTTTTTTTTATATATTCACGCCTATCCCCCGCAGGGGTTGGCAGAGACCACAGAGCTCCATCCGCTGCCATTCATCGCAGCGAAACGGCTCGTCATTGGTCGCTTTTCGCCCTCGTGAGAATCAGGACGTGACGGGTGGCGAACCACGTCGCCGTCATTTTTGACAAATTAGGTATATTAAATTCGTCTTTAGTGAATCCCACGAGCCGCAAGGGAGGATGATGGAGGTCAGCCCCAGCAGAGCCCTGCATGCTGAGGTAAGGCACCATAGTCCCCGGGGGAGCCCGACCCCGGGACGATCGGCACGCTTACGACTAGGCTCGCCCCTAGCCACGCATCCATTGGCACGGCAGACCGTGGATTGGCGGAGAGGAAGGGAAAGGATTGAGAAGAAAGGAAGGGGCAGGAAAGGAAATGTGGATTGGGGGGGTTACCAGACTCGGAATAAACATTTAAAAATCCATATAAATATTTGATACTATTTTTTGTGTTTATAACAAATTTTCGATTTCGAATACATACTATACATATGAATAAATTAGTTATAGTCTTTAGGGCATCGGTAGGTTTCGACAAAGTTTCTCATAAAATATAAAGTTTTAGAACGGCTCAAAAACAAAAGTTATTATCATAATTGTGCTATTTGTGGCATAAAACGAATTCTCATTTGTGAATCTAGTCAAACTTGTTTCGAGCGTCGAAGATTCACCTACTATAAATGTTTGCTTTTGTTTGACTTGTTTACCCCGCAGGTACAGTCAAATTGATTTTTTTACTTATTTTAAATGACATTATGCCCATAATATTTCGACCTTGAATGTATGATTATTATTCAACTGCAGTTTATATAAAGGATAAATTGTCCTGAAATTAAATAAATGTAACGTACACATCAAACATAATATTTTTAAAATAGCGTAAAAAAAGAATAAGAGAGATTTTTAATCCATTTCTTCTCTTTGAGAGCGCCACTTTGTTTTCTATGCTGTGGTAGTTTATTAGCTTTCATATTGACCTCAAAAAGAATTCCTCGTGAATCACTCACGACTGTCTTGTGTTTAATAATGGCAAAAGCTTATTTTTAATGTAGTGTAAGCTTTAAGTAGAAAGCTTTATTTTAGTGATACATATTGTAAGCAATAGATGACGCATAAAATTATTACGTAATACACGTACGCACATACAAGGTTAGTAAGGTACATATGTAGTAAATATGTCAAGTTTCACACTTGACGGTTATTGGACGACATATTTGTATATGAACATTATTACTGGTATTAATTTTTTCATTAACCTAATGAGGCATTTATAAAGATAATAATCAAATCAAATACGTGATATAGTATCAAAGATTCTTATAGCATTTAGTGACTTATGAAAGTTACCAAAAAAAAGTATATATATATATATATATATATATATATATAGATACAAAAAAGTAAATGAAGTATATACATTTGAACTTCAATCGAAACCCAACTTTGTGGTAACCTGCATTATGTATATCCTTACTACAAAGAATTCAAAGACTCTCAATTTTGGTTTATTTTATTGGTTATATTCATTATGTTGCTTTGATTGCTTAGTAAAACGACTTTATTAATATTTTTCATGATTGTTATTTATATATAGAACAATGATATGTAAAATATAATAGCGTATGTTGCGGGGAACGATAAATTAGCGAAGGTGCGGTTTCTTAACGTAGTAATAAATAGTGCTTATTGCCAAAAGTGAGATTAAGATTTTAAATTAATGGAGACTAGAAATGTTTAATAATTCTTGCAAAATTTTTTAGCACTCGGGCTTTAGTACTCGGGCTAGGAAAATTAACATTTTAAATATAAATAAACAGTCTAATGGAAGGATTGAACCTATGATCTTAGATGAAAGAATTTAGAATAAACTTTATAGAATAGAACTGAGCTATTGTTTTCTTAACGTTGTAACTACCAAACAGCAAAAATTTTAAATGTTTCAGTTGTAACAGTACTATGACGTATCTGCCGTACTACTTTTCGCGACACACGGGATCCTTAGGGCGTTTTATCTTCGATAAAATGAAATTCTTCCAAGTGAAATTAATTAATTTTTCTATTCACTGTACATTTATATTTTATTTTATTCATACTTTATCAATATTATTTACTTGTGCAAGGAAAGGCGATATGTTACATCCGAGACGTCAGTCGATCGAATGCATTTGTTTTTATAAAACAATTTATTTCTTTTTTATTTTAAATTTGAAAATTACGAATGTAAAAAAAGTAATATAATATAAAAGGTTTAAATATATTCAAACAAAAAAATTTATTACATTAGTGATACATTTATCAATGTATCAATCAGTACAGTACTCACTTAAAGTGGAGTTTAGTTTGCATGTTTGCTGTTAAATAAAAATATAATTATTGTAAAGTATATATCTTTTCCTATACATAAGTAAGTAAAGTACAATAGGTATATTTATGAGATGGAAGTCATTATTAGATATTAAATTTGTTACTTCTAAACTTGTTATGTATTTTCATTGTCAATGTTAATAAATAGTATGTCGTCAGAAAAATTGGTGCCTCATCTCAAATTATTACATAAACGTGCCGATGTTGGCCTTGTTTCCGTCTGTCCGGGGTGACCTTACGTTTGGTTGGGTCAAATTTATTACGATATTTCGCACATTATAAAATGCGCTACAGGCTTCTGGAAGGAAATAAAATCATTATAACAGTTAGTACTAATTTAAAACAATGATTTCAAAATAATAGTTTAATAGCATCAACCAGGATTGATAGCATCGACAAGCCTAGAGATTTACATCACATTTAACGTATGATTAGGTATGTTATTGTTAGTTTTTAAGAGTTATGAGTGTATTATGGCGTGTAAATCTGTAGATGATGGGGAATTCGTTCGTTCCAGGCTTGAGATTCGATGTTATTTAATCGTACAAAGATCTATCACAACTCAATTATTGTTTGCTCCAAATCAACTGCATGCGTTTATCTATTTAGCTCAGGCAACATTTCGCCAGATCCATTACGACAGATATTTTTATTGGCCATATATCACTTAGAACTCGAGTGTATGCAAACTGTTACGAAATTCATCTAGCCTTGTAGCGTTCAATCAGCAAAGATGCTTTATCATATTCCATTTGAAAGATGAGTATCATTACATATTATATTTTACTTTAATATTGTTCAGGGACAACTTTTTGACTTTGTTGCTGAAGTGTTGCTTTTGGATTATTGAACTTGAGTTCAATATTCGATATTAATAAAATTAACAAATATATTATTTTTCTATCCAATCAATCCACACACTCGGGGTCAGGGCTTCGCGCTTGCCAGTCCAAACGACGAATACCGACCTCTTAGATATAAGCTTCTACGTCGCCAGAACGATGGGCCTGAGCATTATCATTTAAGTAAACGGCATCTTCACCAATTACAGTCATTGCGGGTTATGCTTTTTGACAAAGGATTCCTGTTATACAAAATGACGGCGACGTGGTTCGCCACCCGTCACGTTCTGATTCCCACGAGGGCGAGAAGCGACGTACGGAGAGCCGTTTAGCTACGATGAATGTGAGAGGAAGGATGGATGAGTGTGAAGGAAGCAAGGTAGGTGTGCCGGGGATTGTAGCGGATGGAGGTTTGTGGTCTCTGCCTAATCCTACGGGAGACAGGCGTGACGATATGTTCCTGTTATATACCTTTGCGCATTTAGTGAGCTATTTTCAATGAATACTATCGGTACGATAGCTGGAAGTTACGCCCGCCCAAAACATAACAGATCCTCATCAATAAGGGGTGATTTCTTGAACACATATCAACATAGCGTTTTCCTAGTCACTTACCGACGTCGGTCCTTACCATGCAGACAAATTCGAACCCCATCGGAGAAGGGTACGCTACTCCAGTTATCTAATGTCTAAGATAAGTAATTTCTAGCGAACATAAATTTAGCAATCCGGTGCACACGGAGTAACTTGGGGGCCTGTGCTGGTCGTCGACTGCGTATATCAGCAGCTAAAAGCCTCCTGCTCAGAGTTCATAGCCTTACTTGTGAGCCTCATACCTCTTCAAGATTTCTTTTGTGGTCTATATTTCCATAGCGGTTCCTCAGCGCCTGAGTCACTAAAAAGCGGTCACTTTTGTGAACGAAACCTGTCTTTTGGTATCGAGTCTAGGTTCTTTGGATGGTTGACGTAACATTGGCTACATCCCTCTTCCAGTATCGTTATAATTTTACTAGCTCTTATTGCTTTTTTTGCCATTACAATAGACACAAAGATATTTGTTTTAAGTTACAATCATTTTTTTTACTAAAAATAACCCGCGAAAAGTAAGTTAAAAGTCACAAACTAAAAAAGTGATTATTTTTTTTAATAAACAAAAGCTTCGATTTTGGAATTAACTTTTTTCATATCCAGACTCTTTATTAAGTGCCAGTAACATAGTTTGTATTAAACTAATAGTCAACACCGTTTCATAACCGGAATTTATCTTCACAATTTAAAAGGTTTTGTCTTAAACGCTACGATTGTGCTGTGTGATTGTTGGTGAGTTGTGAAATTATGACGCCTTCTTATCTATCTTAAGCCTCTGCCATTTTGAACTGAATTATTAGGGTAATGTATAGTCAGCCTTTTTTAAAAAAAATATTTTCCTTCTTAAATTTATCTTTATACTTCCTATGATGAACCCAAAGACTTTACAACACGTTAATATCCATTGCAAGAAATCACAAACTCTAATCTTTTGTTATGTAAAAGGAGGACCATCTTAGTTCAGAGTTGTAAATCACCCATTGTTAGGCGAGCTATATTTATTGGACTTGCAAGGGTTAAAGGTGAACACGTTGCTTGTAGAGCTACGTAACTATCGTTTCTCGAAGTAAAGTTTATAGTGTATAAGCATTCGTATTTTTATATTGATAGACGTTGTTAACTCTAAGGCTAACGAGGTATGGTGCCTGGCTGGTCTGACTTGTGAGCAGGAGACCCGCAACGTATAGACTGAGCACAATGATGATGAATACGATTAAGCCACGAATGATGTGACTAGAATCGGGCTAATGGGAGAACCACCGAAACATCGAAGGATGTTTAGACGTACTTACATTGTGCATGTAATTGTATTTGAATGTTTCTTTTTAGCAGAAGATAAAGTGTTGTGCTATATTTTTTCCATTTCTTCAAAATAGGGTTTACTGACAGCCTGAAGCAATTATTTATCTATAAATTGATCCCAGTTCACATAATTAAAAAAAACAATGTATTCGTGACTTGAATAAAGTCATGTAAAGTTTGAGTGTGTGTATGCATGAATTAAGTTTTAAAGAAAGCCGGTAAACCGAAATTGATTCTCGGGATTCATACTGACAAAGTCATTTATTACAATTTTAAGTACAAATAGGATAACCTAGATATCTTGAGGTGAAGAAAAAAATCACCAAAAAATAAACGTCTTGAAATATCAGATAAATCTCTAACTAAATGGTTATAAAGTTTGAGAACAGACAGTGTTTTCTTTTCAAATCTTTTTCTATAGAAAAATAATTTTTGTTTGGGCAAGTCGACTTTAAAGTGTTATTATTAGAGTTCGAATAAAGAAACCTGATTCGAGTTTCCTTAGTTGCGTGTTAGTGAAAGTGCTTGATACGGATTACGGGCTAGTAGTCATTATAATCACTTTCTAGGAACTATGGAGTCGGGATAATTAGAAAAAAGAGCAGCTTTGGTCGCCTTAAAGCGACTTATTTACCCAAATATTTTTCAAAATTGTTTTGAAAAATAATATTTACTTTTGGTCACTATAAAATAGGATAATGCAAATATAATTAGGGAAAATAGTTATTTTTTTTTAAATTGTACATAAGTATATGTACAATACATGTATATAAACATTACAAGGTAATTTGCTTGGATGGGAATGGCATTACAATCGAATCGAATTGTAGTATGAAGTCTGTAGTAGTTATTTTGATATACCTCATAGTTTATTGATTATGTCGACAGCGGATCTGAAAATATGATAAATATATCATAGGTATATGCTATATTGATATGAATTGTGTTCTCAATTCATTAAATATTAATTTTATTCATGTAAAGTATAATATTTTTACTTATGTTGATCAATGATAATGCTTTGTTTTTGAGTTTTGAATTATTTTGCCGCGATTTCCAATAGAAAAGACATCAACGACTTCTTTGTAATAAAAGTAAATACCGAAGTATCAGATAATTGTTATTGAAAACGTATAACTTTATTAAAATGACCATGAATAGTTTATAATGATACAAAAAATGTTCCTTTTATTAAATTGCAATGATGATATAAAAATTAGCAAGTTAAATTCATATATGTGGATATTAGCCCATTAATTTTTATACCTTAACAGCCCTTGTGCTTTTCTGAGAAATAATGTTGTCTTAGAGTTATTTTTTTTATTCTACTAAGTAATGGTCTGGAATAGTATAATAATAAGGTTTGTTGAAATTAACAGGTTGAAATAAAAGATCTATCATACTGGCTTCAAGGGCAACTAATATTGAATTTGGATTTTACTAAGATACTCGTTTTTGCTTGGGGCTTTCCAAGTATCTACTGCATTTGTAATTTCTTGTTTTTGTACAATTTATAGGTGTAATTTTACTTACACAAGTAAGCAACATGGTATTTATTATATAAAATTAATAAAAATACACGATATAGCTGGCTATGTATTTCCATTCACCGAAAAATATAAAATGATTCATCACAGGGTTTAAATATATGGTATTTAAATAAAAATTAATTAAACATGTTTAGACGTTAATACACTTTGTTAAGTTATACATACATATTTATATGATTATAAGTGAGTATAAAGGTATTTTTAAAAATATTTTTGATTTAACAGTCGTTAGAGGAGAAGAGTGCCAGGACCGAAATCGCGTCTTGACAAACGTAGTGTGGGATGTTTCCAGGTGAAATTCAGCGCCAAGCGGTTGAAAGAAACTGAGCGGTTGAAACGCCCCCTAAACTGTTCGTGTCTTGGGATTGGGCTTTGGCTAGACACGAACAGTTTAGGTGGCGTGACTATATCCAGTATTTGACTGCCGTAGGCTGATGGCGATGTTACTTCCGGCTTGATTACAATTGTTTCCTTCTCATTTAGCATATAATAAAATTATTTCTAATAAGTATCCCATACTAAACCCTCCATTTAGCACATAATGTAATATTTGTTTTGAGAGATATTTTGTTATAGAATTTCCTGTTTACTTTCTGAAATATTTTACAGTATTTTAAATTTTATCTTTTCACGTTTCAGGGAAACCAGGCACAGATTATCCACTATTAGGGGCTGTTCCGTACACAAATTTTTACTGTGATGATCAACCCTACCCCGGTTTTTTTGCTGATATGGAAACACGATGTCAAGGTGACTTTGATTTTATACCTCAGCTATATAAATACTAGAGATAGATGAACAATAATTTTTTAGATTTGTTTATGAATGGGTGTAACATATTGATGATAGGGAAAATAAAACATTAGAAAAACGCAAAACCCCTTAAATAGCTATCCATTTAATAGACTCTTTTGAAGGATTTCGATTCGATTTCGCTTTAAAGGCAAGACAAAGATTAGAGATCTAATACATGCTTTTTATTTGGGTCTCACATCAAACATTGATTTCAACAAAATTTATCGACTTGTCTAATACTAGTCAATAATTAATAGGTGTTCGAATAATAAAAATGTATGGTATAATTTGCTTTTGTATTGAATATATAATAATGACTTTAGAAGCTGGGTCACACGTAATAAATATTCGTGGATTCTCCTTGACATTATACCATTATGTATTTATGTTATCTGCTAATGGAAATTAGTTTTATAAATTAATAAAATAATTTTGTAAATGTAAGAACTCTATTTTACTTTTTTGTACTGATAAAGATGTTTTAAATTTCAAGTTACAAAGATATTAATTTTTGAATATTGATAGGGGGGACGAATGGTCTGGTGTAACTCTGGAAATATCACATCCTAATAGAATATCGTCGTTAAGTGATTGCATTTTTCTGTTACTATGCCCACGTGCGAAGAGTGTAGGGATCCGGAGGCCCAAATGCTTTCCCTTTATATCTATATTCCCCCTCAATTATTCATATCATACTTTATAGCGGTCAATGCATCTACAGTATTCTTGGTTTGTAGCTGTCAATGGACGATGATAATGATACTTCATTTGGTTGGATTTTCTTATATCCCAGTTGATATCGTTATCTCAATTAATAGTTACATACCGTTAAATTATGTGTTAAATAATGTGGTGTTTGGGCGACAGATTAGCTCACTGGCGGAAATCCCCAACCCCCTGCCCACTGTGTCACTGGTCGCAGGTTCGATCCCCTCATCGGAATAAATATATGTATGGCCTAAAAATATTTATTTGTAGTCCAGTAACCCCGCCAATCTGCAATAGACAGGCGTGGCGGGTTAACGTCCATTGCTCCAGAAATGGAGAGGTCCGTGCAGTAGACACATATATGAGCTGTGAAAAAAAATGTGGTTCCTAGATTAGAATAGAAGACCTCATTTTTTCCCACGGGTCTATTCCAATATTTTCGATGATTATGAGAGATCCTTTTGTGAGAGAGACCAAGGTTTAGCAATTGACTGTCACGTTTATAATAATATACGACTGAATGATTTCCGCCATCAGCCACCATTAAAGTATTGCTGAATATTAATTAATTAACACACCATTTGGCCCGTACTGCGTATTGGGAAATAATAGCTGATCTACATAGCATTTGCCAAATGCGATCTTTCCTCTGACATGATCATGGACCATTGTTTTATATTACATTGCCAGCACCTTAAACTTTTAATTAAAAAAAGAAACATATCCAGATTTTGAAAAGATGTCCAGATTTAAATACGTATTATATATTATAAACTAATTTTATAACCTTATTACACATTCCACGAAAATAAAAACTTTATGGTGTTTGTTAGTATGTGCAAAATGATCATAAAGTTGTTTGGTGTTAGACGTTTAAGCATTTAATTAACACACAACAGCGATTGTTATTATATGTTTTATTGAAAACAGAAAAAATTTGTTGCATAGTATGTACCTAAATGTGCGAAACTAGTTACTTTGCTAATTTATACATAACATAAAAAATATATAATGATATTGTAATTATAATTTGATTAACTTTTAAATAACTAATTAACAACTTCAATTTACAGTGCTGACCTTCTGTATAGTGATGATACTCGCAGCTGGGTTTTATGTTGTTCTAAGGTCAATTCATTCTAACAAAAATTGACCCGGAAGTATTTTTATAGCACAAATGTCGATCGGTCGTGAGATCCTGGTAATTTAAACGAGCTTTACACATCGTTATAAAATATTATAATATGTATTCTAAATATTTGAATAATATATCTCTATAATAAATAAAGATAAACTACAAAAATAGTTGAAACTGTATTATCAGAACTACAGATTTTTATACGTATCGCTGTGTTACATTAAAAATTGTTTATATGCATCCATTATTGCAATATTTGATAAAATCAAATATATAGTAGTTAAGTCTTAAATAATATTATATTTTTATTAGTACGGTACAGGAGAGCAGCTGGATATATGTACACTTCTAAAGTAAGTTTTTTATGGGATAGGGAGGCAAACGAGTAAGCGGGTTGCCGGATGGAAAGCAATCAACGTCGCCCAGAAATATCTGCAACACCATAGGCATTGGAGATATACTATATCCTCATATAGTAAGCTTGTTTTTGAAGGTTCCATTTACCTGTCATTTCGGAAATGTAGTGGTTCAAAAACAGAGTGGCAAGAAGTTTTGGGAATAATGCACCATACTGGATCACCATTTATCCAGAAATTGGCATCAAACATTTCTTTGGAGTGAATTGTACGGTAGTGAAATTTAACGGCAGAAATTACTCCGAACAAATTCTCGGAACACTCCGTGTGGTAAAAGCGATGCAGATATATAAAACATTCTTTCGCAAACGATTGTTTAACCAGTTTCCACTTTATAGTCATGTGTCTATTAAAATGGTTGTGTACTTATTAACAGTAGCGATTAGCTCGTTGCTAGCGCGAACACTATTTAGGTGACTATAGTCATGTAGCAGTTTTTATTCATTGCGAATTTTTGCCACTAGAAAAACTATTAGCGTTGGTTAACCTTTCTATGGCTCTCTGGGTTACTTTGAGCTTACGTAAGAAGCGAACTGTTTTTACTTCTTGGTATTGTAAGAAAGTTATCTTTTGGTAGCTACAACAATATCACTACCTACTTTTCATATTGAAACTACATTATGGGTTAATTTGTTAAACATTATCAACATATGACAGTGCAACTATGTCTTGATTCGAGGCATGTGATAGACGTTTCTTCTTCTAAGAGTGCCTCTCCGACTTGCGAAGGTTAGCACCCAATTCAGGAAAAATTTCCTCCTCCTTCGCGAGGTGCAGCAGTTCTGGAGCACTCGCTATCCCGGTCCACTGTCTGATATTACGTAGCCAAGACTTTCTTTTTCGACCAACTTATCTTTTGCCCGCGATTTTTCCCATCATGATCAGTTGCAGCAACGTGTGCCTGTCATGTTTGATAAACGTTTAGACAGATGCAATGGGTTATGTAAAGTTAATTTTAAATGGTTATGCACACTGAGTTGATTGCCGAGGTATAATTACACATAGTTATATCAATGACGATGGTGGTAGCTTTTAAAATTATTGAGAATGAGGCTACTCTCCTTCTCATCCATAATATTTATTAATAATATAATATTTATTAATTAATATTTGATACTCTGATACCTTTACTAACACCTAAGAGTGAAATAATAGAATATTTATCATTATAGATATAGATCAATTTCCTATTGGAAGATGGCAATGTTTCGTTTATTTTTAGAGTGGATAATACACTCTAAAAATAAACGAAACATCTTGTGCATTACACATTTTCATGTGTATTCGTAACGTTTCAGAAACTGCTAATTTTTTTATTATCACTCACAGAAGAAGTGAGTACAACTTATGAACACCGATTTTGTTCTACAACTTTTTGACATATGTGAGACTGGAATGTGCTAAATATTTATAAATCAATTAATCAAATTATCCAAATAATTTCTCAAAAAAATTCGGTATGGTAAAATCCATAAAAATTGCGGAGAGATGAAATATCACTCAATAAGGTCTAAAGAATGTTATTTTAAAATGAGTGTAGTAATCTAGTTGTTTTATTCAATAAATGAAAGGAATTTTTTTTTCCAGCGTGGCACTACTGTGACATAGATGGGCGACAGGCATCGTTTCTGTGTCCGAACGGCACGGTGTTCTCCCAGGGCGTGGCGTCTTGCGACTGGTGGTTTAACGTACGATGCGCACTATCACCCGCATTGTATCCGCTCAACGCCAGGCTCTACCGACGTCGGAGGAAGCCATCGCGTCCCAAACCGCATAGGGTGATAGATAAGAAACTAACTGATGAAATATTTTTGTGAATTTGAGTTAGGTCATATTATATAGTATAGTGTAATGATTTTATGTTAAATTCCTATTAAGTTTAAAATGTATTTAGATAATGCTCACTTACGAATCAGTTTTATTTTTTGTTATTATAATATAGCAGTCACAACATGTAAGCTATATTATAATAAACTTTGACTATATAGATCTGCAAACAATTTTGTCTTGAATATACACCAATTTTCCTGCCCCTTCCTTTCTTCTCTATCCTTTCCCTTTCTTTCCGCCAACCCACGGTCTGTCGTACCAATGGATGCATGGCTAGGGGCGAGCCTAGTCACAAGCGTGGCGATCGTCCTGGGGTTGGGCTCCCCCGGGGACTATGGTGCCTTACCTCATGCATGCAGCGCATGCAGGGCTCTGCTGGGGCTGACCTACATCCTCCCTTGCGGCTCGTGGGACTCACTAAGACGAATTTAATATACCTAATTTGTCGAAAATGACGGCGACGTGGTTCGCCACCCGTCATGTCCTGATTCTCACGAGGGCGAAAAGCGACCAATGACGAGCCGTTTCGCTGCGATGAATGGCAGCGGATAGAGCTCTGTGGTCTCTACCAACCCCTGCAGGGGATAGGCGTGAATATATAAAAAAAATATACACCAATTTGAACTTTAATTATTATTATAATAAGCTTTTGATAAATTGTATCTCAAATACACATGGCAAATATTGATGTAAATGTATTTTCAAATAAATATTATTAAAATGTATAACATAAGTTAAATTCACGATTTACCTAGTAAATTAACATTCATGTATCAATAAAATTTTGTTCTTTTTGTTGACGATAAATAATACACTTATATTATAAATTATGCTTTTATGTGTATATACTACGTATTTTGTTGATTTTATTCGAGATTAAAAAATTAAAACTTTATGAAAGTATTGCATTAAAATGCATACACTACGTTTTAATTAGTACGTTTTTGGAACTAAAGCATGTAGAATGACGAAAAATAATGATCACACATATAATTTTTGATAATTGATATTTATTACGAAAACTTAGATTTACGAAATGAACAAATAAAAAGAGAGAATGTTTCGTAGTCATTTATATTTTATAACATTTGAGTATTAAATTAGCTGGTCTTATAAAATTTTGTTACGGTGAAACGATGTTTACGTACGCATAGGTAGATATATGTATATGACATTATAAATACAAAATTGAAAATAGTTTTTTATTTGTTATTTACACATCTGACGAGCAAACACCATTTTTTTTCCAAAAAGTTGATGATTAACATCTTAAAAATTGTACTTATGGTATTTAATACTTATATAATAATAATGTCAGACAGAAAGAGGTTCATACACTCACACAATTAAAAATTACATAATATTTGATATTCTGATACCTGTACCAAATGTCATCATGTCATGTACCGCTAATGAAATTTCTGTCCTCAAAACGTCCATATTGTATTTTCTTATATCTTAAGTTTTAAGATCATTGCGAAGTAGTGGCAGAAGTGAATTAACTTGGTTATTACGAGTAACCCAGTGTAAGTATTATTCAGTACGCTAATTGTCGACTTAAATGTGTTCGAAAATATAATTCGCATAGTGTTGAACTGTAATATTACACGTATCTTATTTCCCTAACTGTTAACCTCACTTGCAAGTGGTGTATCCCACAGAGAGACGAACGAGGTGAGAATGATTGCGGTATTATCATCGAAAAAACAAAACTAGACCTACATAATACAGGACGGTTATGAGTTGCGGCATTAGCAGTGCGATTGTTAACTCACGTGCACAGTGTGGCGATTATACGCAAACATTTTATTGGCTTAGTGGCGGGGCCCTCCGCCCACGAAGTCAATGGTCGCGGGTTAGATCCCCGCATCGGAATAAATATATGTATGAATTTATAAATATTTATTCCGAGTCTGGTAACCCCCCTCCCAATCCGCATTTCCGTTCCTGTCTTTTCCTTTCCTCTCTATCCTTTCCCTTTCTCTCCGCCAATCCACGGTCTGCCGTGCCAAAGGATGCGAGGCTAAGGGCGAGCTTAGTTGCAAGCGTGCCGACCGTTCCGGGATCGGGTTCCCCCGGGTACTATGGTGCTTTACCTCAGCATGCAGGGCTCTGCTGGAGCTGACCTCCATCCTTTCTTGCGGCTCGTGGGATTCACTAAGATGAATTTAATATACCTAATTTGTTGAAAATGTCGGCGACGTGCTTTGCCACCCGACAGGTCCTAATTCTCACGAGGGCGAGAAGCGATCAGTGGAGAACCGTTTCCCATCGATGAATGGCAGCGGATGGAGCTCTGTGGTCTCTGCCAACCCCTGCGGGGAATAGGCGTGAATATATATATAAAAAAATATATCAATATATGAATTATAATTTCAATGTACGAATGTCAAAAAAAATATAATATAATATAAAAGGTTTAATGCATAAGTGATATATTTATGGATGTATCACTACATGCCGCTCCTCCATAAAAAAATTAAAAAAATTTCGAATTCTGTCCACCAGAGAAACCCCGAGCATAGCTCTCTCCATAGCCCTCTGAGCAACTTTGAGCTTGGCGAGGAGACGGACTGTCAGTGTCCATGTCTCGGCACCGTAAGAGAGTACGGGCAGGACGCACTGGTTGAAGACTTTTGTCTTCAGACTTTGTGGTATGGGCAACGAGAAGACTTGACGGAATTTCCTGAACGCTGCCCAGCCCAGCTGTATCCTTCTGTCGGCTTCTTTCTCGAAGTTGTCACCGTCTAATCGCACTATTTGGCCTAGGTAGACATATTCCTGGACAACTTCGAGAACTTCACCATCGATCGTGGTCTGTCGAAAGTATGCCTATAGATTACCTTATACCTCATAGCTATAGATATACCTTAAGCATTAGCATATTGCTGAAGAAAACCCATAGGTTTTTTCCCTACCCATAGTCATGTAATGCGGCTATAGAGTTTTCACTTCAAAAACGATTATTATTTCTTCAAGCAACATCATCTAGCTTTGTAATCATATGAATATACTTAAAGTTACCACTCTGGGATAATAAATAGCATTGATATCAAAATGGTTACATAAAATGGACATTGGGATTGACGGGGTTAGAGAGCCATGAACATTGTTATATTAGGAGTCTCATTATTGAATAATATTAGATGAGAAGAATTTAATGGAACTATAGTTGCTGACGTGATTTCTCAAGTAAGTAAAATAGCAATGAGCGATAGCTATAAAGTGGATTCGAAGCAGTTCTGAATTTTATACTGTACCAAAAAGGGTTATAACCACATCATAAACTAATTTTTATATTTGTATGTAATATTCTGTAAATATTACATACAAATAAATATATCATTTTTATATTGTTAATATAAAAATGATATAGGTCAGGGAGTAACTTTGCCTAGCCGCCTGTCCGGTAGTTATGATATTGGTACACGGGTACGCGACCTCGGCCTCCAGCTACTCCTTGTCTTACGTTGCGGTAGTACCATATCACTATTATCCTGTCTAAATCCATCTTTCCTTTCACCTGCCCTTTCCTTTCTTCTCTATACTTTTCTCTTCCTCTCCACCAATCCACAGTCTGCCGTGCCAATAGATGCATGGCTAAGGGCGAGTTTAGTCGCAAACGTGCTGATCGTCCTGGGATCGGGCTCCCCCGGGTACTATAGTGCCTTATCTTAGTTTGCGGGGCTCTGCTGGGGCCGACCTCCATTCTGCCTTGCGGCTTGTGGGATTCACTAGGACAATTTTAATATACCTAATTTGTTAAAAAATGACGGCGACATGGAGCGCCACCCGTCACGTCCTGATTCCCTCGAGGGCGAAAAGCGGCTAACGGAGAGCCGTTTCATTACGATGAATGTGAGAGAAAGGATGGATGAGTGTGGAGGAAGAAGGGACGGTGTGCCGGGATCGTGGCGGATGGAGATTTGTGGTCTCTGCCAACCCCTACGGGAGATAGGCGTGACGATATGTATCACGAAGAGTATTATACACGTAAAGTTAATATTATTTCTATATAATAAAGTTGAATAAAAAATATTTTTTTTTTACTATAATATATAATTTAATATTTAGACTGATAATAAATATAAGACTGATAATTTTAATACAGGGACATTTGAGACGGATTTATCAAAACATAAAGAAAACATTACGCAACGTTGAAAAAAGGGAAACATATGCAATTACCATTCATCCAGTCATCGTCAAATAGTTAAAATTTTTGCGAACATCCGGAGACCAACAATGGCAATTCATCTACTGTATGTTAATTATGGGAAAGTATGACGCATTGAAGTTCTTGTCTAAATTCATTGTTGGTTGATACGGAGTTTCATCGATTTTTTTTTGGTGTTTAGGAATATTGTTCATAGGAAATTTTCATATTGCAATTTATTTATTCTGGAATACAACAAAAACAACGAAAACAAGCGAGCAAGTGCTTCACTTGTTGGGAAGTTATCACCAGGACTAAGGACATTACAGATATGTTTACTACTTGAGGGAAAGATAATATAGTGAATAAGTAAGTAATATAAGGAGGAGATTATAAAAAAAGGAAAGGAATTGGGTCTTACATAACGCGGCAATGCAAAAAAATGCTATCTATCATACTATTTCTTTTTAGTGAGGGTGTGATACTTCCATACTCAGTTCAGATTCGTATATATAACCTCTCCTCTACCTTACCTCATATATTGCACTTCTCAAAAACTGTAGGATATTTTTACAAGAGCATTTTAAAATAGGAAACTTGAATATTATTCCGTAATATTCATTCATTAAGCCATAATAAGAATCACCGTGCAACACCAGTCTGTGGAAATAGCTATTTAAGGCGGTATTTCCAAACCAATAAGGCACTGAAACTTTAGAATGTTTTCTCAAAGGCCAGCAACGCGTCTACAATGACTGTGATGTTGCAGATGTAGAACCGGGATGTTGCAGATATAGGTATACTATACGGGCGGCATGAATGCTTTTTATCAGGTTACACGTTTTCCTTCTAATCCTGTAAAATAATCTACTAGAATGCATTCTGTTCTTATATCGCATATGGTCTTTATGTTGATTAAATTAATTTTTTGACGACCATGAAACATTCTTATAAACAAGCAACAAAGAAGAGTACGAAAATAGGTCTATTTGTCAGGCGAGGTGTCGTTTGGTAACGGTGTAAGTTGTCGCGTAAGTTCGGAAACGTATGCAAGGTCTGGTCCGGTCCCGATCCGAAGTGGCCGCTTTCAGTGGTTGATTCACTAGCGAAGCGCGCTGGACGTATGTATGCGCGAGTTCGACAACGCCGGTACTATTAGTGTTTACGTAAATAAATAATTTGCTTCGCACGGAATATTAACGGATGATATTTATATATAATCATGGAATACAAAATATGGCCGAGGATGCTTATACTATGCGGTGAGTGATCATATGTAAATAATTTAAAATAAGTTTACAAAAAAAGAATATAAATTTTCATATATGTATTTAGTACATAAAAATAAATTATATATTTATAAATATTATTTATTTATAAATTAATAACAATGAAAGCAAACAAATATTTGTCTTCCATACACTCTTTTTTGTTACAAAGAAAATAGGTGATGCATTTTTTTAAAAAACGAAGCCAATGGAATAGAAACTGTAACAAATGAGATTGTTGACATTACGTATAACTTAATATGCTTACAAACTACAAAACTGCACATAACTTTATATTTTATTATCCTTAAAATGTAATTGATTCAAATAAAATTTAATATAATCCATAAAACCTTCGTCGAATGTCCTTGTTAGTAAAATGTAATTTATTTTTTATACAAACAATTGCCTTGTACCAGTTTTCATTTTTTCATTGCGTTGCTTATTAATAATGGTTGTTAACCTACACCCCTTAAACGGATGGCTAAACTGATACCTTTTAAGTATCAGTTTAGCCATCCGTATTATGATTTACCGCGGATTTCGTCAATATTATTTATGAAAATATATAATCATTTTAGGGATATAAATCTTTACTATCCTACACATGATTTATTTTCTTTATAATTGATAAAAATTTAAACAATGATTTTTATAAAATGTCTGCTTATAAAAATTCTTACCACTTTCTGACAGAGTACATGCAGTTTAAACCAATGCGTAACATGAAATTTTGCACAGCAGTTATTTGTACTCATTTATATTACAAAATACTTAGGTTTTAACGAGCACGATCGCATTTTAAATATTTAACCTTTAGGGCATTAAAGAGATGAATGTTATGGAAGTTCGTCATGTAGTAGTATTCCCCAGGGATTTTTATAATAAATAAATAAAAAAAGTTATATTTATGTATCATTGATGAAATTTTAATCATTAGTTATATTAATAAGAATATTATTCATTTTTGACTTCCGTGACCAATTTATTATTCAAAAGTTAAGTAAATTTGCCAAATAGATTCCATTTTCAGTGTGGAATTGCATAATGCAATACAAACTTAGTCTTTACCTAAATATCATGTATGATAATTTATGATTACCATTTGACTGTTCATAACAAAAAAAAATTTCAAAAATCAGAAGAGTTTGGTGAAAGGTTTAATCTGTTATGTATATGATTAAATTTCATTGAAATATATTTGTCAACGTCACGAGTAAATTACAAGGTTTTAAAAATATGCATAGGTGTTACACGAACGGCTGTTACGATCTCGGCGCTAAAACATTACGTTATTGTTCCACGGTCTCACACTTGAACAATTTCCATTCATTTTAATGTTTTTATGCACGTATGAGCCCTTGATAGATGTCTTTTTTATGTCACTGCTAGAATTTATGCAAAGTTTTGCTTTATTTGTGAGTAAAGTTAGTAAAAATGTAATTTACATTTTGGTGATGATTTCTCGATCTTGGTTGTTGCAAGAATTGCAAAAAATTTTGAACAATTTAAATAAGTCCTCCCAACAAGTTGGTTTAGCTAAGAATTAATATAAAATTGAAGTTGTGGGCAAAAACTTGAACGAGAACTCTCTTTGAAAATTTTCCTGGAACTCTAACCTAGTCTTAAAAAAGGCTGTTACATGGTTAAAAATAACAAATAAATGTCGTGTGTAATAGAAAGATTACATTTGTGATATGAAATGACGTCTCGGTTTTGTTCTTTCTACTTTGAGTTGGTTAACGATGTTCATTTGTTTGAACTAGTCTCGATAGTATTTATATCACGTAATACTGTGCCAATAATTACGTTATGTGTGCTTAATTTAATACTAGTTTATGATCAATCATAATTGGTAATTCTTGTGGTTGCATTATAAAGGATATTAATTTTTCAGTAGCTTTATATTTTATGCGAATTATATTAACTGCATTAGAAATTTAAGTCTTATAGGTTAGAACTATATGTTATTCAATTAAATCTTAACATAATATATTATTATCTATATAGTGAATAGTAGTAATTTGGAATTTTGAAAAAAAAAATAACTGTTTTATTAAAAAACGTATTAATTTAAGTGAATATCATAAAAATACGAAACATTTTTATTTATTTTATAGCTTACACATTTTGAATATAACATCAGATGATTCTACATTTATTTGTATCTTCAAAAGGTTTAAGTACATCATTAATGTATCATCTTTGTTACATTTTACATTCATCGACACAACTTCAATTTATCATCGTCATAATCAATACTGGATGCATTTATTATGATGACGATAGATATCGCAGTTCCTTCTATTCTTGGTACGTCTCTAACCTTGCTCTTTCTTTTAATTGGTTTTTAAACTTTCTTTTTGATTTTTTTCTTTTTATTTTCCCTTCAATTTTATTTATAGTTGTAATACTGTAATTAACATTTCAGATATTGGCATTATAATACACGAGTAAAAGAACTTTAAATCCATTTTATTAAATTAGTGCCGATTTGATTTTACCGTACATACCTAAATGTCATGACAAAACCATAATATCAGGGGCTAAGCTTAGGTTAAAAATGAAAAATATATATCTACATATATTGTTAATTATGCTTGATTGAGAAGCTATTGAACGGTCATATCGCTAAAAGATAGTGACACATATTTGTATAAACCGCTATCTTAGTTCTACCTTGATGAGCAGCGTAAATAGTCATACTCATTACACAACGGACAGGTTTTGCTAGAAGCAGATGCTATAGGACCATAAATTTATGCAATTACCTGCATATGTTACACTATCTTTGCAGTATTATGATTCCAAATACTCATTAAGAAGGCTTAAATGCTCTACATACATATTTATGAAATCAGCTATATATAATGGTGAAATATTATTTTGAATTTTATTATTTTATTATTTTGACAATAGACAAATATTGAATGATCGTGATTAACATTGTGGTTGGTGTTGATAGTTAATTAATTTTGACCTTTCTGTCACAAGAAACTTAAATTCAGGTCAAGTTTACTGGAACACAAGAAAAAAGATTTTCAAACTAGCAAACACGAATTCACCCTATGTGTTCTACGGTGAAGTAAAACGTACTTAAATAAAACATGGCGTATTGGGAAATATTTTCGTCCACATATGAAATTGCCAATCAACATAAATCGGACTCCCACGGCGCACTATGCTCCAAAATGTTATAATTACATTTTAATTTGTGAGAAATGAATAATGACAGAGCGTAGTTTCCTGATATCTCGTACCATTCGATGTTACAGACTTATATTAAAAACAATAGTAAACATGCGTAAAAAACGACAAGTGATGGGTTACGCATAGTGTAAATGAGTATTACCGAGTCCGTTGGCTTTGTTAGACACGGACGTCACGCTTTCACCACGTTACCGTCAATGTGACCCTGGTGACCTTAACGTTGACCGACCCTGTCGCGGTTTGGTTTTGAGACAAGTACAATTGAACCGAGGATTGTCGGCTAGATATCAATGAAACATCACATGAGCATGTGATTACTAATCATGAAGTAGGTACTGTAGTGTCATTGGTAAATGTATCACTAATATATTAAAAATTTATAAAAACTTTTATTTGAATATATGAAAACCTTTTATATTATATTACTTCTTTTTAAATTCGTAAATAAAAATTTAAAATGAAATATATTGTTTTATAAAAACCAAAGGGTTATTAATGGTTAGTTCTACTGACGTCTTTCAATAGACGTGTCACTTCTGGATTAAGAAAATGATATATTGCTTTCCATCAGGCGACACGCTTGCTCGTTTGCCCTCCTATTCCATAAAAAAAAATATAAAATGTAAATTGAAAAAGTGTGAATAAAATATAAATGTATGACTGATGCCAGACCTTGACATATTTAACACGTACTTTAATGTATTTAGGCTTAAGTTAATTATTTATTTTAGTTTTTTAATTTGACTTGATTAAATTTGACTATATAATTATTATTAAATTTGTAATGATTTTCGTTTATCTTGTCAGTCACCACGCTATGTTTCTTGCAATAACTCCGCCGGTGAGTTTTACTTTCTTTTAACAAACTAATGTTATATCTAAATCAAAAAATAAAATATGTGAAACTATTAATTAACCAATTAAAAAAACTGGAAAATAGCTTGGAGTGCAATGGGTTTAAAAGGGTTTTTTCGGAGTTCAAATAGTATGGCGTACATCTTAAAAATCGCCTATGCACTCTTATTAGACAATTATTGCTGCTCAGAGTATACTTTTAGAAAGCGGTTAAGTTTAATCAGATCACTGTATTCTTTTGACAAAACTTCCTTGTAATTATGATATTAGACATAAATATTAAACTAAGAAAATGAATAGATTTATCACTCGTCTGTTTATAGTAGTAGTAATATAGTTTATATTTTTTGAAAATGCCTCTCTTAAGTTGCAACTTTTAAGGTATTTTTTATTCTATTAAGTTATTTAAAATATTAGAGTTTCTTGCATATTTCTTATCTATGTATTTTTAATGCTTTTCTATGTTTAATTTTATTAATTACACAGTATTCTAAAAGATTTGATTAGCATAGCTAACTACTTTTATGGATATTCGTATTAATTATTACCATTCCTCGAAGACGTGAGATATGGCGTTGGAACTTAAAAACTCTAAATATCCAACCATGGTATGTTACAACACTACGTTCACTTCATTATTATGTACATACATAGCTTAGAGTAGGTTAGGTTACTTTTTTTAAGGCATAGAACTTGTTTCTGGAACTGTTTTAAGCATAGTAATATAAGTATAGACTAAGGCACATAAAAAATATCTATTAGTAATTTCAAATTACAGTTCATAGCTACCTTTACTTAAAATTGAATAACAATAAATTAAATGTAATAAAATATTACATTTATCTACCTAAGACAAAAAAGGTTAAAAAAATAACTACTCTTTTTAATGAGGAATTTTGTTTTTAGGTTAGTCATTCAGGCTAGAAACGGTGAATAAATGTTTCAAAAGTCAAAATCAAAAAATCCGGGTATATATGTACATACATATTTTTATATGATACAAGCTATTAAAATTTGTGAAAGGCAGTTAGTATTAACTAATATGCAGAGGCGTCTCTAGCCCATGTAGTCATTACCCTAGCGCTCTCTAGTAAGCGAGCGGTCAAAATGGAATAACTACAAATATTAACATGTCTACATAAATGTAATATCAATGTTAAAAAATGGAAATTGTAAAAAAAAATCGATTTTCATACTAACTCGATCACCTGATCGGTCATTTTGTATGGAGAGTAATTTTTATTTTGATCGAGTTGTAACAACCGGCGGCCCGGTTCACTGGAAGTGTCGCGGCCGGCGTCCATTACACTAAAGTACTGCTAATATCGCTTAGATTTAGATGGAACAATGTAATAACAAAATCTTATTAAAATTTATCGAGGCATTTTTAAATGAGATATAAAAAGAGAAAATTAAAAGCATATATAAAACAAATAAGATTTTTAGCATTTAAAATGTTGACATAAAAAAATAGCTTACCTAATTAAATAACGGTAATTCCGTTACCAACAAATTTTTTTGTTTCTTAATTTAAAAAAATGACTCGATTGGCGATGATCGATGTCAAACGAAAAGTTCACCGTCTAAACAGATGCCTTTCGAGAATGTTTATACATATTGGATGGTTTTTAATGTACCCAATATGTATTAACAGCCAATCCATGATTGGAGAAACGCTGGTTCCAGCGAACCATAAGAAGATGATCAAAAAATCACTAAAAATAATGTTTTTCTATCTTCTTCTAAGGACGATCTTGGTAGTGTAATAATATAAAAGCTTTCAAGCTTCAAAGTTAAAAAGAGTGTGTGTCCTACTAACATAGTAAACTGTAATGATGAATTAAATATCACTAGAATGATGTAAAAGACCGTTGTTGGTGCCATTACGCAAAGGATACTTACGTGGATCAGACATTTTAACAACCCGTCCACTCTCGATTTTGTATCGAAGTGATGCAATTCGCTTATGTTAACATGTAAACAGATATAGCCTTGAACTAATATCCATTGTTTCCCTCAATAGAGTATGTGTACATTATACCTTCTACACTAATTGTCATCAAACAAGATTATTAAGATATGTTAAGTGCTGAAATATGTTATACGTCTTTTAAATTTTGTAAAACAATGTTTGTAAAATTACGAATTGTAGGTAAGTCAGTATGCATGGTACCATTAGTATTATTCGAAATTGTAGTTTCTTTCTTTTTCTTTATAACATATTTCAAGGTTATAATACTCTTGGCATAGAAATAAATTTAGCTATTCAAAATAGTGTACAATATAGTGTAAAAACACATATCGCTCTTTAAATAATGCCACTAAGATTAGAGGTCCTTTTTAATGTTTATATATACTATACTATTATGCACTACTGAATACAAAACTTACAGCGTTAGAATTTAGTCATTTTTTTAAAATATATGTGCATTAATTATAAAAAAATAATTTAAATCTAACGGGACCACTTTTGCATCCAACATTTTGATGTAATACTTATTGTTACTAACGTTCATACATCTGTTCTTCTGTATTGATTACATGTATTACAATTATTTAAAAGTATTGACCTTTATTTTGCTTTTTATATATTAAGTTTTAATTCTATCAACATCATCATATATAATATATATATATATATATATATACAAACACACACACATTATATTATGTATATTGCGTAGTTACCGCTTATTCTAAACATACAAATCCGCCGTCGTGAACTAATTTTCATTCTCTTAGAAATTATAAGTCATCGTACACAACAGCGTGTCCCATATAGTGTCCATATGGGCTGAAAAAGTAAAATCTTATCTCTGTAGCGTGCTTAGGACGGAATGAGAGGACCTTGAATTATGTTATAAGGAAATAGAAAGGAACCACGATTTCGTATAATGCTAACGTAACGTGCAGGCTGAGGTATATTCGTAAAGATTCGGTTAGTTATAACTTGATTCATGAATTTAATAATAATTTAAAATTTATATTATTATTATTATTAATTACATGGTCTTGTTTTTCAAATAAAACGTGATAAAGAAATATTGTTAGCAGTTGTACAACTCATTGATCATAATTGAAAATTTTATTTAAATATAAAAACACCTTTGCAAAAAAAACGGGCACCTTACAGTCATTGGCTTTTCAATGGATAAAACTAATATTTTTAGTATTATTAAGCTTAGATGACTACAAATTCCTTTTTTAGAATATTTTTAACACTTAAATACTAAAATCCGTGTTTTAGTCAATGTAAACAGAAATCCGTGTGAAAATGGTCATTTTTTATGTAAATAGTGAAATTAAGGCTACGAGTATTTTTATGGTAATTTATAATAAAAAAAGACATTAAAAAAATTAAAAATTTAAAAAGGAGGTCATACTCATACCTCCTCTTTTAGCAATTACGGCATATAATCGCTTAGAATGCTTTCAGGGAGTATCTTTGCCTAGATGCCTGTCCGTTAGTTATGGTATTGGTACCGTATTACTTCTTGTCTTCAGTTGCGGTAGTATCATATCCCTATCATCCTGTCTAAATCCATCTTTCCTTTCCCCTGCCTTTTCCTATCTTCTCTATTCTTTTCCTTTCCTCTCCGCCAATCCATGGTCAGCAGTTCATGGATGCGTGGCAAGGGGCGAGCTTTATCGCAAGTGTACCGACCGTACCGGGATCGGGCTCCCCCGGGTCTGCTGGGGCTGCCCTCCATCCTCCCTTGCAGCTCGTCGGATTCACTATGACGAATTTTAATATACCTTTAATATATATTTTAATATACCTTTTATATATTTTGTTAGAAAATGACGGCGATGTGGTTCGCCACCCGTCACGACCTGATTTCCACGAGGGCGAGACGCGACTAAAGAAAGTTATAAATAAAGGAGTGGAAAAAACGCATTAACAAAGTATTCGCGGTATTTTTTCTGTAGTAGTGCTGTGGCCTCAAAAATTTTTTTAAAAAATAAAATCGAGCGTTGTTATTTATATTTGAAAAAGATTTTGACATGGTCTCTCTCTTTGAGGTTTTAGCGTTACAAATTAATAACATTAAATATGTCATTTTACATAATAGTAATAAAAAAAATGTAATTTTGAAATAATATCCCCATCAATTTATTTGATTTAGATGTTTTGACGATTATCGTCAAAGTTAAGCACCTTGAGCTCGTTTAGTAAAATTGATTGCACTTCACGGTAAAATGAATCATGCATTGTTACTTTATAATCCAAGTAAAGTCGTTACTTATAGGGACTCTATATATTATTTTAGAACTCTAATCTGGAAACTAGATTCTATTGATAAAACTTAATCTGAGAAGTGCTATAATTTTTCTTTTGACTTAAAAAGATAGCAAAAGTCCTAAACTAGAACAGAATTTGTATATTCGGTTGAAATATAAACGTAATGTTTTTAAAGTAAATAAACGTTAGCACTGCTTAGCTCATAGCTTAGATACCTGATTTCTGAATCAAGAGATCTGAGTTCTAATCATGGTTGAAACTGAAATTTGTTTTTAAACATAAATTTGGTTTTTGGGTCTCTAGATATTAAATTATATCGAAAGTGTCTCGAAGATAATGCCGATTTGAGTTCCATAGGAGGATTCAGATTAAAGAGTGCCTACAGTGTTGCACATACTTAAAGTACTTAAATAAATATCTTGGACAGTTGACATTTCTCAGATTTTCTAAAAGAGTTCGCCTTGACCAAATTGTCTAATACGATAACAAATATATATGTCTTCTCTATTTATTCTGAAATTAATGTAAAACTTGTGTTATAAATATATGTAATACGTAAATTACATAATAACGAGTAATAGATTATACCTTTTTAAAATAATATACATTACTTTAAAAAGGCATGGAAAATCGTTTAAAAGCAATGTGATGGTTATGTATATTAAATGTAAGGCATTAGCAGTAATGTAGGCAGTATACTTAACAATTCAATAACGTAACATTTTAAGGAAATAAGAATTTTACATTTGTGACATAACTACAAATTCGCAAGATGGTACCCTACATTCTTATTGATATTATTTGTCGGATTTTAACCCGTAATTTTGTCACACTTAGAAAAGGTACCTCTGGTGCAGTTGACGACCTAAATGACTTAGTGGCGAGGCTACTGTTTTCGGAGTCAATGGTCATAGGTTCGATTCATAGGTCATTTGTTCCAAGTTTGGGTGTCCCGCCAATCCGCCTTGGACAAGCGGGGTGGTTAATGCCCATTCTTCCAGAATATGGGATGGCCCGTACTCAGCAGTTGCACATAAGATGGTTTATAAAAAAGTACTAGAATTAGGTTCTCAATGTAATATGGACTCTACATTGTTGAGATATGCACAAATTGACATTTATTTAGTAAATTGAATAAGCAAAAAAGTTTGCTAGTGGTAGAGCCACGCTGCAAATGAATACTTTGTCAAGAATAGCATAATATTTGTCTGTAGTATGAATGGGCCGGCTCGCCCGGGGAATTATCACACTCCCGCAGAAAACCAGTGTCTGAGTGGAAACTTACCTACCGCGCTTCATACGGTGAGCGGCCGAGTTCCGGAGGCCCAACACCCTCCCCTTCCCCCTCCCCCATCTATTCCCACTCCCATAATGACACTTTCCTTAAAGGTTGGCAACGCTTCCGCACTGTCTATGGCGCCGCGGATGTCTATAGGCGGCGTTGATTGCTTTCCATCAGGTGACACGCCTGCTCGGTTGCCTTCCTATTTCATAAAAAAAAATATTTTTCCTTGATTGGTATATCGGGCAAAATAATTTTCTAATCCTTAAAAAAATCCGTCCTAGTTTAAAGCTAGTGTTATATGGTCATAATTACTTTGTTCATGAGATAGTTACTTAACTACAGTGAACCATTGACAGATAACAGTACCTAACCCATTATTAGCATTGCTTAGTTTCCATATTATATAAATATTTATATTAATCAAATACGTCGTAAAAATTAATAGATGTGCGTAAGGTTTAAGCGGCATATTTAATAAGTCATTATACAACTAGTCAGTTTGCTATTTGTGTATGGAGACTTTAGATTTGGTTAAAGTAATAAAAGTATGTAAACTAACATTTTTTTTATTTTTGTTTCAAAATAACATAGTTTCATTACTTGTTTTAGTTTCACTTCACTGTGTCCTTTGGTTTCACGTTACAGTTATGTGTTGGCTTATCTGCGCTTCATTTTTCAGTGGCACCAAAAAATATGAATTGTAGAGGTATCGAAGATAAATGATTCAAATTATAACTTTGCAGTTTAGAAATCTCTTAATAGATATGTTTAAATGATGTTGACTACAGAACAACGTATATGACTTGAAAGGGACCTTTAATTTTGGGATTGAAATATTGAATTAAATAAATAAAATAAAAAGATAATAAAATGTAAATTGTTTAAAATAAGCTTGACATGTTTACGATACCTCTGTAGTGCTTAGTCTTATGTGAAAACAAACGAGAAGCTGAGCCGTGCGACATTTAGCATAGGATCATTTGAAAGTTCCATTTTGAATTAAGTGCGGAATTATTAGAGTCGCCAAATAGATCAGATAAGTTAGCAGAACAGGCATTTCTGCTGGGTTGTCGTGCTGACCCAGTTGTCGGCGGTAATTGCGACAGCAGCAAGCAGGCTTGACGACAGCTCACCAGTCTCCGAGTCCGGTATCCACGTTGTCCTCTGTCAACATTAATCATTCTATTGATTATGCACAAAGAAAGGGCAAACTACTAGTTATACTTTAAAACAATTTCAAAAACAATTAAGATCCAATATCGCGTATGGTAAATACGTTCAAAGGAATCAATATTAATCAAGATTTATTGCGCTTATTTAAGTAATTATTATACGTATACATAGATTATTAACTACTTGATAAAATTATTTGGCGACCAATTGGCTCAGTGGCGGGGCTCTCCGGCTCTCCCTCTGGGGCTGACCTCCATCCTCCCTTGCGGCTCGTGGGATTCACTAACACGAATTAATATACCTAATTTGTTGAAAAATGACGGCGACGTGGTTCGCCACTCGTCACGTCCTGATTCTCACGAGGGCGAGAAGCGACCAATGGAGAGACGTTTCGCTGCGATGAATGGTAGCAGATGGAGCTCTGTAGTCTCTGCCAACCCCTCCGGGGGATAGGCGTGAATATATATATATATATATATATATATATATATATATATATATATATATATATATATATATATATATATATATATATATAAAATAAAATTATTAATACTTTTTAACCGTAATATATGAGCATATATTACGGTTAAAAGTATCAATAATTTTTTTTATTATAGGTTTATTATAATACATAACATGTTAATTATATTTATAATAGCTACTGTTAGTCTGTTTAGTGACCAGTTTGTACTCGTAAACGTTTTTTTGTTATTACGTTAATAAATAATGTGGGCCGTTCTCCTTTAGAGCACTTCTTCAATTTCGTTTAATTGAAATAATTAATAACAATTATTTATTAAGCTCGTGGGTACTGTTTATTAAGCTTTTTATAACTACACATATCAAAAGTAAAAGACACAAAATATCCTACATCTCAGGGTTATCTGCGAAACTATAAAGTTTGATCTATATACATTAATAAGTTGTAAAAAAAGGATACCTGCGGAGTTTCTTTCGCCGTATTTTTCTCCGTTTAGAGGAACCTCATTACGAAACAGTGGTAAAGCTTTATTAATAACAGACTGACGTTCGATAAATGAAATGTAATTCATATAATTTCTTATGCCAAATTAAAGATTTTGAATTCGAATATAAATTTACGCTTATATTAATACTGTGTAATATGTAATTTCAAAACGATATCACCGTGGCCCAAATTGTCTGTTAGTTATTAGTGTATAGATAGATTATAATATTCCATTTTTGTAGTACCTCATTGTGTGATAATTTACGCTTTATAATCTATAATTATTATCTTATGGTACAAACAAAGTAGATATTTCACTTTTATAACTGTTTAATTATCTGTTTAGGTCTATGATGAAAACTTTTTAATGGAACACTTTAGTACACTATGGGTTGGAAACAATCGAGTTGTTAAGAAATCTTTTTCTATGTTAATTTATATCAGCATTTATTACATTCTAATAGCCCGTTCTTTGTATTGAAATGTACTAATGATATGTAATGTTACGTTATTTATTAGGACGAGCGGTTAACGAAACAAATTAACGGTTAACGGTGCGAGAATTTTACGCAAACGGCAATTATAACGTTTATATGTCTGATATGTATATACATTTAATATGTACCGCAACGCTTTACTGAATATTCTTTGTTTTTAGAGGTTTTCGTTTACTTGTTATAGATGTATTGCTTAAGAAAACAAATACGGTAGATTGAATTCTGTACAGAGTGTAGATAATAAAGTACACTAACAGAGCAGCGAAATGTTAAAGGGACAGCTACCTCTTTGTGATGTGTTATTCTTATATTAATATTACAAACAATTATTAATAGTTATATTTAATAATGTTACAATTATAAATAGAAAATTATCATAAGGTTAAAATTTATATCCTTGTTACGTGACAGTTAATATTAAGATTAAATGTAAATTTATTGACTTTCAAGGTTACCATATAATTATAATAATTTTGTAACACAATTGTAGCGTACAGATTGAATAGTGTTTTTATTATAACAAGTATATGCATAAAGTTTACCTGTTAATTATTGTTTTGTTTGCTAAAAGGCTACCTTACCTATAGTATTCACTACTCTGCTTTGTTTGTGGTTTTATAACTGAGGAGAATCCAAAAAAATAGGCGTGTTACGTTTATAATAACAAAAATAAAATAAATTAATTATAATAACATGATAGAAATTTTAAAATCTTCACTAAATATCTTACGAATGATAATAACTCCTTGCCCCACTTTAATTGTTATTATTCGATGGCAGGGAATGTACAAAACTGATTCTTTTGCAATATGACAGACACATTTTTATCATTATAAGACAATAAATAACTAATGTTCTGTGGTGTCATCTAGGCTTGATTACAATTTAATATATAGTTAATATCATCAGGATCAGGCAAGGAACAGCTTAATCTATTGAAGATACAAAACTATTATAAACATAATATAATATTTTATTATTACATATAATTTAAAAGTTGCATCCCTATCATCTGAATGAGTTAGATCTAATATGGTGCGTTTTTTTCTATAACTATTTTCCACGCTTCATTATGGCTACCGTAACCACTATTTTCAAAAAACATTGGACTCTTTAAAAAGCAACTCCTTATATCTCTCAAAGGCCGACAACGCTTCTGGAATATCTTTTCTTCCACTCCTTTGTTTCTACAAATAACATATAAATAAACTGTAGCCGAACTGATTTTTTACATATTATTCAATATTTATCAGACTATACTGAACTATACAATAACTGAAATGTTTATCCCTGTCTGTAAATACATCACCTAGGTTCAAAACTGATTTTTATGAAATTTGATACATTTTTAGCTTGTTGGTTGCTTGGTTAAGATCTGTGTACAATATGTTTCATAAAAATTGGATTTGTAGAAAGTGCGATATATGTAGCTAAGTTAATAGACATATATGGGCTGTAAAAAAATGGAGACAAAATTTTTAATAAATACTTAAATGCTGTGTGCTATATAATATAGATGTAAAATCATTATATCTATAGTATTTATATAAGATTATTAAGATTAACCTCACCAATTGATCCATTGCCGCGTAACGTTAATCTCGTGGAAAGTATCTGTTTTGTATGCGATAACCGTAGTGAAATTCTAACAACAACTTAGACACAAATTGCGGAGAGAGGCGTATTTTAGTTCCGTTGTCTAGGCACATAAAATCTATGCAATTTTTAAGAGCAAGGCTAATCGCGATCGTTTTTGCCTTTCCAACGACCAGAGTACTCGTACCTTTGTACATTGTCGATGACTCACCTAGTGATAAAACAATCTCAGTATCAAAATTAAAGCTATATGGACAGTCAAAAGTTTTACTTAGCTAAGATCCGCGACAAGCAAAACAATAACAGAAAATTAATAATGTGTGTTTTTCCGTTGGGTTTAGTGGATTTATTTGGAACTTAAACCAAAAACTTACCGAAAATCGGCCATCAACTCTCCACCCACCAACCACTATACACAACGCCAAACACACACTATCACTTTTCCATCTTGTAAACGACACGTGTTTCGCCCCAACACGAGGCATCTTCAGGTATAGTAGTAGTCAACTTTTCGGTTGTCTTCCGTAGAGTCTACTATACCTGAAGATGCCTCGTGTTGGGGCGAAACACGTGTCGTTTACAAGATGGAAAAGTGATAGTGTGTGTTTGGCGTTGTGTATAGTGGTTGGTGGGTGGAGAGTTGATGGCCGATTTTCGGTAAGTTTTTGGTTTAAGTTCCAAATAAATCCACTAAACCCAACCCAACGGAAAAACACACATTATTAATTTTCTGTTATTGTTTTGCTTGTCGCGGATCTTAGCTAAGTAAAACTTTTGACTGTCCATATAGTGATGGATTTCCGCAAAGTAACGCCTGACTCCATTAATAAAATTAAAGCTGTCACCTGGGGTAGCTTAATAAAAATATCGTTACTACGTTAAACAAAAAGGCATTGTCTAATCAAAGTATAATTAATATATTCCTTGGATTTTATTTTGAGTTTACAAGCTCTTCACTATATATACATATAGTGAAGATCATACTATATATAGAATACTATATTATACCTACTTCCTTGAAAGTTTTAGTGTATTAAAGACTTTTATGATTTCAATACGTATTAACACATCCTCTTGCCTTTGAATTTAAAAATAAAACCTTTAAAGTTTAGCTTGGCATAACGGCCATTTCTGCAGTCCGTACGATAACACTCCAATTGTTTCGGTCTTGAGCGGTTTATCACCTATTGATTGTTTAAAGCCCATTCAAATCGGCGATCTCTATATTGCTTCAGCGATACATGGGGTGACTGACCGGAAAAAAGATAAATATAATATATTGGAGTAAAATAAAAATCTGTTTAAATTTTAAAAATTTGTTTATTATTAATTTTCCCGCCCTGGTGAAGTGCTGGCCAGGTTAAGGTTCCTATTTTTCCCTCACTTCCCCACAATATAAAACCTATAATTGTGTGAAGAACGGTTCAATTGTGTTGTACTAAGGGTTTATTTGTATTTGTGGTATGTAACATCCTTGTTGTATCACATAAGAATATATGAGAGGCAAACTGCTCTTGTATGCGAATGACACGATGCATGATGGAAAGTGCTGCATGCGTTGCATCAGAATGTCTCGCAATATATTCATGAAAAAATATATAAATTCCAACTGCGTATTACTTCAATAAAAGATTCAGTTATAAACAACTCCAAAAAGTATATATGTAGATATATATATACACACACACAATATAAAAGAATGTATGTCTATGTGTTCTTTATGGATTACGCCATTAATGCGATCGTCATAAAACTTTGGAAAGTTGTTAAGAACACTCCAGCGGGTTACTGGAATTGTACATCTATCCTAAGATTATACAAATAATAAGTTTGAATGAAAATGGTAAAAAGTGTATTGAATTTTATCATAACGAGTTACCTTCCATTTTCTTTCTTCTGAAAATTTAAAATTATTATAAATTTTACTACAAAATATTGTGCGAAAAATTAATAATAATTTAATAATCAAACCACATTGGCAGCAGCATTACCAGAGTGAGCCCTACGCTAGGCTCTGGAGTGGCCAATTCGCCTGCCTAGTGAGGCGACTAATGTATAATGTCCAAACTGTTGATGATGGTATTGAGGCAAAGATAGAGGTACGTCCCCGTAAAATATACGTCTGCATCTAGCAGTGGAGTATGATGTTTGTTAGTTTACTTGTATGAGAAATTTTAGAAAATATTTTATAATACTTAACTAGTCACAAATCAGTCTATGATTGTTTGTCGTACAATTCCGCCTAATCAGTAAACATGAAATATTACATAATGTATTTGGCATTACCGCCATGTGCTTGCGAATCACTTTCACTAAAATAACACGCTTTCTTTAATTTCGGGTGAATCGAATCCATGGCGGGCGTGTTGCGTGACATAGCGTGACCCAGGCATTTAGCTCTATTTAGATGTAGCTGTCACGTCACGTGTGTTCAGAAAACAAAACGTAGTAATTTGCGCGTAGTTATTATATGTCATAGCGGAACGCTTTTGTCTATAGTATTACGTAAAATATAGCCTTACGAGTGCCTTAAAGATAAGTTTTAACGGTTATAAGGCAAATTAAACAGATATTTTATAACT